>VWYP01020763.1:358675-423758 GCA_013400435.1 Pycnonotus jocosus
GTGTAATTTTGCTTAGCTCTTGAAATCTCATGGCTCATTTATTACACAAATGGAGTGAATAGAATAGGTCACTTTGCGAAAATTAATCCAGTAAGTGCAAATTTTGTTTTGTTCTGGAATATATTTTTGCTTGCTGGGCCTTTAAATTTATCCTCTATTTCTTAGGAAAGATAACTTTAGCAAGAGCTATCATCAGCCTTCTACTAGTGTTGAAAAATTTCAATTAAAGCTGAGAAGGAAACAATTATCGTGTTCTAGTAAAACATTAAAAAACCTGAAACGTCATCTGGCTAATCACGAAGTTTTAATTTTTGATGACTGCTACAAATAATAATAAAAAAAATCAAAATAGGAAGTAAATTGTAACTGGAGTTATTTTCTTTTTGTAGATATTAAAAAAAAAAAAATGAGCTGTTCATGAAAATGTCAACAATTTTTCCATGTATAAAATGTATAAAACCTGATCTGTTCCAGGGAACAACTTTGGCTTTTGGCAGTCTGTTTTCAATAGGGAGCAAATGATGAAAAATCTCTCAATTTTTATTTTTTAGTAGTATTTTATTAGTATTTATTTCACAGTTGTTCTGTTTGTTAGATAAGCGAGAAGTGAATTTCACAAACACAAGTGTTAATTATAGTAAGTCAAAATAATCAACTGAAAGTTCTCATTTCCACTTTGATACCAAAATAGCCTATCTTGTGACCCTCTTCAGGGTTTAACAGAGGGTTTTAAACCCTCTGCTAAATCAGGATAATAAGAAATAAATATGTGAAAAAAGAGAACATAGGAAAAATATTATTTTTAAGTACCTGAGAAGGCTTGAATTACCTTATTATTTTCATCAATGTTTATGGTTAATTCTTCAGAAGAGTGGAATTTTGAGTCACAGTATGTCATGTTCCCTGAATACTGGCTTGGTGCTACCACAGTACTTTTTGCTCTGTCTACGGTAGGTCATACGACACATGCACACACACAGAGCTATTTAAGACAGAAAAAGAGAGTAGAAATAATAAAACAGTGAGAAACCAATGTGCTTACACATTGCAACAGAACAGGTTGTTATCATCTATTCTTCCTGGTGAAAATCAGTCATTTGTATTACAGAGTTTTATTATGGATATTTGGGAATTGTGTTGTAAATGCATGCTCCAATGTGTCCCATTGAGTCCTATTCCTCTCATCACCCAGGTGTGTGGCCAGCACTGTACCATGTTAGGCTCTTAAGGCCACCAAACTCAGTTTTCATTCTCGAAGGAAACAGTGATACAGTGGAGAAGCAGAATACAGCATAATTAGGTCTCCTTCCAGCAGGGATCTTGGCCAGAGAAGTAACTTGGACTTGTGCAGCTGAGAAGCATTCCCAGGTCCCTGACCTTTAGATGACAATGTTCATAAAAGAACCATCTAGATCTGTAATGAAACTCTTAAATTACTTCTAAGGAAACCACTTAAAATTTGAGTCAAGAAGCAACATATATGTCCAAGCACAAAAGGAGCACTATAGGTTTTCTTTTCTGCATTCATTTACGCCTTGTGAAATTGTTTTCTGCACTGCTGTGATATAGTTCCTTCTATTATTCTCTCAAAGGAATTATAGTCTCATATTTTTTCCCCCTTTGGTGTGTTTGGCTTCCTGCTTTAATCTAATTCTTACAGCTCAGGGGAATCATCAGACCTGGCTGAGATTTGTATCTTTTCAGAGAGCTCATCGATAGTTTACATAATGCCGTGGCAGGGCCAGGGTTCACACAGCTGGAGAGGAACTCAGCAACAGGCCCATGTTGAGGAGAAAAAGTCTTATTGAGAAGCTCAACTTTGTTTAGAGGTTTTTTCTTCTGAAGAAGCCAAAACAACACAAAAGCAGTGCGTGCAGGTTTGCTGGCAGCTGGTGTGCTGTGACTGATGATGCTTGTGTTAATTATGCTCTCACTATTACCATGTGATCCACCCATCTGCTTTTTGAAGCCAGCTGTTTTCCTTTATCTTCCTGTTGAGCTACCAGTTATTCAGGGCAGTGACCATCTTTATGTGGTGAGCAAGGAGAGAAGCAAGAGCACTGAAACTCTGATGTGGGGGTAGCACTGTCATGGCTCAAATAATCAAAGTAAAAAGCTAGTAAAACATAGGTTTGGCCACATTATCTTTTCCAGATATGTATTATGTCTTTATTATATGTATCTTTCCAGATATATTTATTTCTTTAAATATTAATTAGGACTGGGCCAACAATTATTGAGAAGATTAAATTTTTAAGTTTTACCCTTCTTGGAATTCAGAAAATGTCCCTAAGCATCATCTAATAATGCAAGTTTCAATAAAAATATGTCTTCCATGCAATTAATATAAATGTGTTTTACCCAATTAACTTACCTCTCCCTAATTTGTGCCTGATTGCTGAAGTTGTGCAGTATTCTTGCTGCCCTTAACAGAACAAGCCATACCATTTGGCCTAGAAAAGCCATACCTTTTAGTCTTTTGTTATATGAGAACTCTGGCATTCATGCAGAGAGCAGCCATTCTCCAGGCAGTCATGCACATGCCAAAATAAATAAACAGATGAATAAATAAATGAAGAAATGAATCCTGTTCCTGTAAAATAGTGGAAAAGGTTAAAACAAACCATCCTTCAGAACTAGAAAATAAAGTTTGTGAAAAGTGTTGCTTTGCAGTGTTTGTCCAGTTCTTAACTAAACAGCCAGGGATATAAATATATATATAAAAACACCCCAAACACAACAGCATAACAAGGCTGTTATTGTAATTTTAGAATTCCTGTTATGGCCTTTAGCAAATATGATCTTGTTCTCTCTCTTGGAAGAACACTCTCCCCTTCCACCTTGCCATTAATTGTTCCCTGTGTTTATTCTTGATCTCATAAAATATTTTCTTCTAACAAGCAAAAAATACCAGCCAACTGTGAAAAAAAAAAAATCAGTTAACAATATTACTTGAAGATCTTGCCCACATACAAAGAAAAAACTACACATTATTTAGAATTATCCTAGTGTTGCCTGTGGAAATTTTAGTAATATTATTATTATTCAGATTAAATTTTCTCATTTCACTGATTTCTGTGAATGACACTGCAGAGCCTACTTTTCTCTTGAAGATGCTTTGATCAAATTGGTTAAAACAGATTAGAATTTGAAGAGGAATAAAGTTGCATATTAAAGACTGGAAATTTCTGCAGGATAGACTTGTTCACATTGCACAAACATTTAGGCCTTTTATTATACATGCAAAGTAAAACTAGTCTGAACATATAAGGTGTGTTGATATAAATGCATGTCAGAAACAAAAATTTACATTTATCAAGGTTTTTATTGTAATTGAGAAGTATCAGAGAAACTTGAGGCTTTCCACGCTTTTCTGGAAATTTCATGGCATATTCACAAATCTGACTCAAAATGCTTTAATTCTTAATTGAGTCAGTTTTTTCTAGCTTTTGTGAAGTAGTCTGCTAGCCAAATAACTTTTGTAATGGAAAGATCTTCAGTGCACAATTTAAATCAGAATTGTGAAAGTACAAAAAAATTAAAATAGAACAAAATATAAGCAATACAATGTAAACCCTCAGAATTTTTGTAATTGTATGAAAAATATCTGCCAGTCTGATTTGTTTTTCAGCATAAGCAAAATCTTATATCACTATCACATTGCAGTCTGGATTTAAAATTGAGAAGGAAAAGGTATCCAAGGCTATGAATGAAATAATTCTCAAGGGAAAACTGGAGTCCCTCATTTGAAGATCTGACTTGTATTGCTTTAACTTATTGCATTTGAGTGGGTATTGGAGGGATTTATGAGGAATGACTCCCCTTTCTAGCAGTGGGTTACAAATAGCTTTGACATGGCGGCTGAAATAAAGGTGACGATCCTTCCTGTCATCATAGTCCTAATGCATCTAGCTCTGGTACTTCTTTTCAGCCCAGATTTTGATTTAAACTTCACTCTGATTTTTTCCAGATCTTAATTTTTCGTAATCTGAACCAGTGGAATAGAGATTTTTCTTGTTTTATTTTTCATGTGTTTTCTTTATATCTTCAGCCTCCTGTTTGTGAGAAAAGCTACTAACTGCCATGTGAATTGTTCTTGAATAAATAAACCAGTTCTTAGAAGAGATCCCATCCGCTACCACCTGTCTTCAGATTTTCAGTTGTGTACAAACATTATTCTGTGTTAATGCTTCTTGGTGCAAATATTACTTTGAAAAGACTGGTTACTGGACTGCTCTGTGTGCATCTAGCACCAGGAGCAAAGCGGACCCCTTATATGCATATCCAAGCAATTAACCTTCTTATCATGCGTTTGGGAGCATGCAAGGTGAAGTAGCACTCTGGTGACATCACTGTCAGGTCACTGTACAAGAATAATGAAATCATATAGAGAGGTGTGCCCTGAGGCATACTCTGTTGCCATAATTAGGTTGAAGGCTCCCTTGGAAATGATGCCTCGTTGCAAGAACATTTGCAGGAACTAATTGTGGTATGTTTTTGCATCAGTATTGGCGTACTGCATCATTTATGATCTGAAAATAGCTGTAATTGTGTGCGTGATTGAGTCATTTCCTGAATTTAGTATTCTAAGCAGAGTACATATTAAATGACTAACACACTCTTGACTTTGTCATCTTTTTTATCTCTGGCTGGATTCTTAAAAAGATCTCTTTGTGCTTTTGCATTTTTAAACTAAATTAGATTTGGTGTATTTTAGTGCTGCTGAGACTGACAGGTTTGCAATAATCCTTGTTCCCAGACAGAGAGTGTGCAGGTGCTGCAGGTTCTCCCTTCCATCTTGCAACTCTGCCAGTGCATTTCTGATCGGCACCACCTCTGCTGTGCCAGGGATGGCAGGTTTATTTCAAACAGTAGGTGCAGTGAATTTTTGAAATGGAGAAATGGTCAGTAGGGGATGAGGCTGAGGTCATCACTCCTGTTTCATTTGCAGCTCAAGTTGGAAACAAATGTACTCTCCTCAGGTACTTCCACTCTGGCTATAGCAGTCTGCATCTTAGGAGGCCCTGTTTCTTCTGAATTTTTTTTCCTCTGGTCCCCTCCTACTTGTAGGGGCAACTTTTCTTTGTTGTGGGGCTGCACTCTTGTCTTTTTAACTGGCAGACCCTCCAGAAAGAATGAAATGACAGTTGTTTGCAGTCTTGTGAAAGAAAAATAAACAACTGGCACTGCTTTTTAAAATACTGCTAAAGATCTAAAATTCTGCTGCCACTCAGAGGGTGCTGCATATTAATTATGAATCATCAATATTTTTGGTACTATCATTATCACACACCAAAAAAAAGCAACCTACAGTACTTGCATTCATATCAACCCTTTTTATTTAATTTATTTGGACTGCTTTTCTATCCTGTACCAGTTAATCGCTAGCCCTATTTCAACTCAGAATCTGAATGTTATTTACCATCTGTCTCCAAGGGATGCACTTGCCAAGTCCCTTAATTTGCTATAATTGGCAGGTTTTCAGTGTACATAATTTATATTACAAAAAAAAAAAAGCTGCAATCCTGAAAAAAAGAAGATTAATTAAACCATTTCTTCTGGGCCCCTAGAAGTGTTCCAAAAGGATGGCTTTAAGGCCACAAGGTCTACTCTGTGTATGTGCTGTCACAGCTGATCACATTAAAAATGTATGTTGGGTTGGTCCCTTGTGCCTCTGCGCTGGTCAGAAGGATGTCACTGGCACCTGGGAAACATCACACATAAACAGTGAATTAAACATCTTGCATTTGCATTTGTGCCTTTTGTTCACACACTACAAACTCCTAGGCTGCAGTATAATTTATGGATACCTCCATGTAGGGAATTCTGTAGCTGATATGATAGGAAATGCTATGGCAAAAAAACCAACCAAAAACAACCAACCCCCCAAGCAGATGTACAGAATACTAAATAGAGCTAGGGAAAGACCACAAATGGACTGAAAGACATTGCACATGTGGTTTGTAAACATGATTTATACCTTAGTTTCTCTTAGCTCCTTGCTCCTGGCAGCACCTGGTGAGGAGCGTGCCCCGGGAAGGCAGCCGTCAGTCCAGGGGATGTCAGCAGCGCTCCTGAGTCACCCAGTTCAGGATGCAGCTGACTACCAAGGCTCTGCTGCTGCAATTCTCCCTCTGTTCTTTCAAGATGGAGAGAGGGATGGGTGTGATTTTCGCTGTATTTGACCTGGAAAAAGAAAGGAACAGATGAACGTGTAAATTTCCTTGTGGTTGCCTTTGCCAGATCTCTGATGATACCCAAGAGATACATGTGAGAGCTTCACCAGCCTCAAAAATGGCTGATATGTGACCGTACAACCCTCTTTTGTATCAGTACTGTGTATTTATTTATATAAATCATCCAAAAAACGCATGAATTAACTAAACTGTGTGAAAACAAGGTTGGATAGGCCTGTTGCCTCCCTGTTGCATTACAGTTTGGCATGTACCATTACAAAGTCAAATGAGATGGGTTTTTTTCTCATGTTGCTCATTTTCCAGAGGCTCAAACTGCCGCTTTTTCAAACTTGGGTACCCACCCATGTTTGATAGAGCTAACTCTCCCAAGGTTGAATGAAAATGTAGGTGATGTTGAAAGGAACTTTTAGTTCATCATTGACCTTGTAAAATTTGAGTCTTTCTCCAGAGAAAATGTATTTTCCAACATCCTAAATATTTCTCATATTATTTCAAATGGAAATACGTAGGTTCTGTAACTGAACATAACCTGAAATGATGATGTCAATCTGGAGGAAAGAAGGCTGAGTTCAATGATCATAGAGTACACTAGATTTGCTACCATCAGTTCTTTGAAAGCCACTTAAGATTACAGAAAAACGCATTCTAGGTTTCCTTCCCCAGTAAAATTCTGGAAAATTCTGTTCCAGACCACAGCTTGTTTCTGTGGAACTGAGTCCTTTTCCAGTGCAACAGAAAAGTTCTCAGATGAATACAGTGGAAGAAATTATATAAATTCCTATGTTCATTAGATCAGAGAGACACAGCAAAACAGTAAAACGCAGCAAACCTATAGCCTGAAAAAAAATCTACATCCTGAACTGCTTCCTTCAGAACAGAGAATAAAACCTGCTGAGACTGGCAAAAAAGTTGAGACAGGTATCACACTTTGGGACGGCAGAAATCTTGGTTTTATGGACAGACAGATCATCACTTCTCCAGGCCTGTATCGAGGTTTGCTGTGACACTCAACCTTGTAAGACTTCTGTAGTGTCATGGAGTTTCATCCCTTCCCTTACCTGAAAAGCATCATTAAACAAGACACTCCTTGTCATGTTAAGGCCTGGGAAATAAACATGGTCTGTGACGGATGGTTTCCCTGTTAAAATGGGACTAGCTACTCAAGTGCTTTAGGATACTCTACACTGTACTACTGTTCTGCAACTGAAACACGCTAATTCAGAGCCAAGTCAGTATTTATACTGACTTACATCAGGGATGTCGTGCTTTTTTTCAAAGAATATTTTATACATATATTGGGGTGCATATTGCCTGATTTCCAGTGTAAAACTGGAAACTTTACTGGTGCCTTCAAGCACCTATACAGGATTTGGGCAACTGAATGGCTAAATAGGTACAGTAAATATACAAAGGAGTGGACATATTCCCTTTTGCCTCTTAGTGAACTAATTACACCAGCAGTAAATCGATATTCTTATAGAAGTCACAAAGAATTATGGTCAAAAAGAGAGGGTAAGCTTCAAAACACAACGGTGTGAAAAGAGAAATAATTGTCTAGACTTGTTTTCTAGATGTTCTATGTAATCCTCTGTATTATAGATCATATTTTAAGAAGAAGTGCTTAAGATACTGGTGCCATGATGATCTGATTATTTTTCCTTTTCCATACACATTCCTTTCAGTGACTTAAATCCTTGCAAATGCAGTGCAAGCTCATTTGTTGCTGCAGGCTTTCCTGCAGGGGTAGCAGAACAAACCCCAGCTTTCCTGTCATTTTTGGTAAGATGCATAGAATTTGGTCTGCTCTAGGTAATTGTTGAGAGTGTCTGAATCATTGCTCAGTGCATTTTGACAGCTATGAGAGAGGACAAGGACCACAGTTATTTTGCCCAAACTGATACGAACATGAGCGAGACAGATGGTTCTCTTACATAAACCTTGCACCTTAGCAGAAACTGCCCCATACATTACATGGCAGTCCCAGATTAAGTTTTCTTCTTGAGTGATGGCAAAGTCCATATTACAAAGCTGTTTTGCGACTGAGAGCACCTGAGGCTATGGCATTTCAGGGAATTTCATTCTGAGAACCCAGCACCTTTCTGTGTCTATGTATCTATCTACTTGCCTATCTACCTACATATCTAACCTCACCAGACTATTGCCTTCACTTCTAAACAGCACCAAACTTCTCATTAAAATGGTTTTAATCTAGCCTTTCTTGCAAGCCTGGAAGTGTCTGATTTTGCATGGATCTAACAAATGATTTGGAGGTTTTTGGAATTAGGAAGATGCCAATCTTAACAAATTATATTTTGAAGCACGGAGATTAACTTTGATAAATGTGTAATTTTGCCTATTCTTTTACATACATCTAAGTATCATCTAAGTAGGGTAATTTGGGTTTTAGTCACATTCAGAAAAAACAGATACAATGTAGAAAACCATACTGATCTTTTAAAGGCAGGAAGGACTTCAACTTTCCTTTGCTTCTGCCTTCTTCTGTTCTTCTGTAAAGAACAGGCACTTTAAAGTGGAACATGTTTGAGAAAGACCTTTTGCTGTGTTTATTTTTGGAGTTGTGAGTTTTTTTGGTTTTGGGGGTTTTTTGGTTTTTTTTTTCATATTTCATCAAAACCAGTCACAAAACCTTGAATTTTCCTAATCTATCTTTTATAATGAATATCTAGAAGGAAAAAAAAAAATCATTCAGAGATAGCCAGTAATGGAAGGAAAAATACAGAACTACTTACAGAGGCTGCCTAAATAGAGGCTACAAGTTCAGCTGAAAACTACTTCCTTTCATACCTAAAGTGTATCATCTGAATTAAAATGTCTTTTGTCTCTCAAAAAAACAAAAAAAGAAAAGGGAAAAAGAAGAGGAAGAAGAAGAAGAAGAAGGGTGACAACCACATTCCTACGTTTCTACATAGAATTCTCATTATGCTGTCTATGAGGAGGATATTTTTATGTATAAATTTTTTAATGGTACCCAGGTGGTCTCACCTAAATATCAATGCTAGCCCTCTGGAAAAAGTCCTACTGAAACTCTGGCTTGCTGAGGTCTTTAAAACTCTGATAGTTACTCTCACAGTGCTTCTTTAAGGGAAGCTGAGTCCTCTGGGAAATCTGGCCTTTGACGTAGGCACGGTGACATTTGCACACAAGTCAATCTGTGGGTAAGATTTCAGTGCTTGGTGTTTTCAGAGCAATGTCTCTCCTCTAACCCTGGACGATTTGTCCTTTGCACTATGGTGCTTTTATTTTGTTATGAGATCCATGCAGCTCTCAGTGGCTATTCCAAAGAATGTCTGCAAGGTCATGGGAGTCTTTGCTGATTCAGGAAAGACGTGTTTCATTGCAAAAGGCTGCTTTTATTTTGTTTTTGTTGTTCAGCATGTACGCATGGAATGCTGTTGTGGTTGTTTCAATGTTTACAAGATATTTCCTTCAGTGATAGTTTCACTTCTGCCAAAAGAAAAGTTAAAAAAAATCCATTAATGAGCTGACAGTGCTTTTAATACTGCTTCAAAAGGAGAGGGAATTCTCGTGTGCCAAACAAATGTTTGGAGCAGTCTCAGACAGCAACATTTGTTCTGCAAGGGAATGAGCCACAATAGGATACTTCAGCTGCTGAACATCTAAAAGTACTCAGATGATGTAGGGTTCAGATGCCCAGCCAGTTTCCTAGATAAGTGGCCTTTCTGTTAATGTGGCAAAAAGCTGTGCTCTACCTAATGCAAACGGAGGGAAAATCTCCCAGCTCAAGGTTTAGGACTCCCTGCAGGGAAAAGTTACAGAGCTTTAGGCAGAAGTGTGAAATTGGGAGTATTACATGTCTTGGCTCATCAAGAAGGGGGATGCTCTTGACAGCACGGAGGCACATTCTTGATGTTTGTCAAATTTTCTGACACATTTTTATCCATTTTGAGACAGTGACAAAAACATTGCAAGCATTTTTGTAAAATGCTAGTCTCATTTTCTGACCAGAATCTTATAAGAAAATGACAGCAAGAATTGAAAAGTGAGATTTCTTGCTTTCACAAGCACTATACTCTCTCAAATCATCCCCAAAAGAATGATTATGAGCCAGGAAATAACAAATACAGCTTCTAAAACATTGACCCGGTTTTTTTAAAAAATTGTTATTCTCCCTTTCAAGAAAGTTTGACCAAACATGGAGTTCTGCATTGTGTTTTGAGGATTATTCAAGGGCACAGTTATTCTTTTCTGGCTTTTACAAGCTTGGGCTAGCAGTCAGGCAATGTAGTTCCTCTCTCTGAAGACCTGAACACTTGAAGTTGATCGCTGCATTGGTTTGGTTCATGCACTCTGAGTGAAGTCATACCTTTTAGATAATTTGTCTTTCTGTTGCAGGAGGTCTCAGCTCTGAGAATCACTAACTGGGAATTATCCTGACGTTCCTTACAAGTGCAGGTAGCCAATTACACTTAGAGCATGATAATGAAGGAATTTTTCTGCAGACTGCAGTGGAACTCTTTTACAGTTCCACCTGTGAAAAGCATCATAAAATGGTCCTGTGCACTCAAGACAGATTTGCTATTCCATCAGAACAAAAAAATGTGGATAATCTTACTGATATTGAGGCACATGGCTTTCAATTTACTCCACAGATCATGCTTTGGACCAATATCTCATCTAGTGCTAATTGATATAGCTCTGAATTTAATTAAATTTTGGAAGCTCTTACTGCCTGAGAATCTGTCCTATAGATTGCTTTTGGAATAAGCATATAAGCTTGATCTATTTAGGATTGCAATTTATGCTTTAACTGAAGGTAAATGATGGCTATTTGGTGATTAATATCCTGTTCTTATGCCAAGTCAACTTAGAGATGTGCTAACTTAATTTATCACTTACCAGCAGCTACTATCTAACTGTAATTATTAAAAAAAAAAACCCACATCGTTTTGACCTTTGAGCAATCATGTGGGCAGACCATCCCTTAAAGTTTGCCTCTAATTTTCTATAACGGTAGCACTTGCTTTTCTGCAAAAGGAGCATTACAGGGAAGTGGAGGCTGAAGTTTTGAAGGTGTTTTATGAAGCTGAAATGAGGAGGGACACTTTCAGGGGGATCAAAGGCAGCAGAAGACAGTGCTTGTTAGACAAAAGGGTCAATTTCTAATTACAAAATTACCACAGTGCAGGTGTGTGTGTAAGGGGTAGTGGTGTGTAAATTGTCAGCGGAGGTGCAGAAGGGCCAATCATAAATACAGCAAGTTTTAGGTCCCAGGGTCCCTTATGGAAAATGCTGTGGGTGCAGTCAGTGCCCTCATCAACTCTGCCTCTTTTGGAAAAGACAGGAGCTGGGCTGCTTTGAACCTTCTGCGGAGTCCCCGCTCTGAGCACGGGTTTCAATGCCATGATTCACTGCTGCAGTGGAAGAACTTCAATAATTATTACTAGGGGCTGCAATGGGGACCTTATTGTTCAGCAATGCATTTTGAGATTCATTAAGATGAAAATTAATGTCTGCTCAGATGTGCTGTGTTTTGGGGACAAAAATCTGTACATGTGTTCTCTTCTCAAACAATAGGAGAACTCCAAGAATAAAAAAGCTGTTTGAGCTCAGAAAGGCAGTAAAGAGGTGAGATTGCCTGCAGTTGGGTCCATGCCTGTCTATTTCCAAAGGCAAGGAAATTATAATTTTTTCAAATTCCCTCAGGCAGCGGTAACCAAGCCAAGTTGGCTCTAGCCAGCTCTTGTTTGTAAAATGTAATTCTGTGGTAATGAGCTGGTGACAACTTGAAGAAAAGAGTCTAAACATCCTGAAAACAATTCCAAACATGACTAAATATGAGAAGGAAACTTCTAATAATTGCCTCATGGGAATAAAGAATACTACACACAAATGCAAACATAATTTATTTTCTTGATAAGAACATATATATTATTATTCTCTTCCTTTCTTTTTCTCTCTGAATATATAGACAAGTATACTTCTCTATATCTGTCATCTGTCTCTCCAAATGACCTATATTTCATGCAGGAATTAGCAGTTTTGTCATTGTTGGAAAAAACAGAAATTGAACTCTTAGCCAACACCTGATGTGACCACAGGAGATGCTAGCAGATTAAACCTGTGTGTGTGATGATGTATCTGTTCAGAGATTTTTATGGTATTTTTATGCTTGTTCTGATTTCACAATTTATAAGGCTTGCCCAAGGCAACAATGCAGCAAAACCAATCCAATAATATAGAAGAATATTGCATTACATATTTTAACAAATAATGAAATAATCAATATATTGCATGCTAAATGGAACCAAGCCAATTTTTCCCCTCTAGAAAATCCACTGTATTCCAAAGCAATTTAACTCTCTCTCCTTTTTCTGATGCTTTCTCCTCACCCATTTGTGTTTTGCTGATGTAAGCCAGTGTAAATTTCTTGTGTTCTTGATATGTTAAAATAAATATCTAAGAAGCAAGGAATTTTACTTCAGTCTAAAACACTGTGAACAGTGGTTTTTGGACCTCAGGATGATAGCATCATCCTGGCACCTCTGTTCCATGTCCCAAACCACTAGGCCACTTGGAATAATTTCTGTCAAAACCATGGGATTTGGGGTTTTTTTTCAGCCTCCTGAGCAGGGAAAAATGGTTTATAGAAAATCGTGGTCTTAAAAAATTTCAGAGCATTGCAAGTCTTCAGAGACAGTTTGCCAGAAGTCAGTGTTGCCTGTGTGTGACTGAAACTGTGCTTGCATTACCCATCCTTGCTCAAAGCAGGTCAGGCTGTCAAGCAGCTTGCCGGGGGTTGGATCTTCAGTGTTACCTGTTAGTGGAAAAGCAGGGCACTGGTACTCAGACCCTCCTATTCCAGAGGCAATCACAAGCAAGTACGCTTATTGTGGAAACCCGAGACTCATCTAAAGCACCGAAAGAGCATGCTGTTAATGATTACACTTCAAGTTCTTGCTTAAAAGAAAATACTAACGAAGCAGGTGACGACCCATGAAACAGAAATTCAGCCTTCATTCTGCTTTCTACAGCTTGTAGTACATGTTTAATACTTAGGGGTTCTTCCAGAGTAATGGGAAGGTAGGGGAGAAAGGGATAGGCAAGGGCATATTTCAGATGGCAGTCTATTCCTTTTATCATAAGCCATTTTTTTCCTTTGTAAGAATGATAGATAAATAATGGTAGATGAATCTGATAACCAGTCAGTAACACGAAGATGAATTTCTATCATGATAATTACTTTTGTGGTGGTTTGCAGTGAAATATAATACAATGAGGTGGGTGGCTATTCAGTGTCTTTATTATCCACACTGTGCTCTCACTAAATATAGCCTTGAAAGATATTTATTGGGTGTGAGAGGGCAGAAATACAGCTAGATGTTCTCAAACTTAGAAAAACAAAAGCAACAAATAAACTGCGGGAAAAATGAAGAGTCAGTTGTAAGATCCTTTGTAGCAGAGGCTGAGCTGGACTTTATGGTCACTGCAATATTAAAGGAATAATAATTTCAAGCATTTAATGATCCAGCATCCCAGTCCTATCATCTTCTCCATGGAAGCCAACAGTAAACTCATTAAGAGCCTCTCCTCAACGTTCTGAAATTACCACTTAACGCCAAGAGTGATATTATTTTTTACATCAGTGTGTTACAAATCTATTTAAATTCCAAATACCTATTGTATGCCCAGTGTATGTGTAAGCACATGGATTATGAGGAGCTGCACCAGGCTGTGTGAATATATTTTGCTTTGTTTCGTTGCAGCAAGGGAGCCCACTCTTTTCCAGGCTGATATAAGACATTTTCTCTGTGGTTGTCCAACTGGAGAGGTGAAGTACCAACGCTCACTGCAGCACAGCTGCCCTTCAAAATCTCTGATTGGGTATATAGTCTAAAATCCACTATAGCATCAGGTGTTTTTCCTCACATTGCTGTCTCTTGTGCAGGAGATGCAAAGCCTTTTACATCAGTGGGTAAGTAAAGCCTGACAGATTCAATATTAATGCACATCACACAGCAAAGCTGGAGGGATCTGCTTGGGGACAGCAAGTGAGACTGCAGCAGGGCTCAAAGCACTCAAGGAGCCCTCTGAGGTAATCTCTCTTATCTCTTTGACCACCAAACTGCAGTAAGTACTTGCTTAAGTGCTCAGCCGCTGTTGAACCCTGAACTTTCAAGGACAGGAGGACAGCAGATAAATGCTGAGGAGCCCAAGAGCAGACATCCATTTTTTTTCAGCAGAGGGGAATTAGCAGCCAAAGGGTTAATGGTATCTGCTGGAAGACCGGCAGCAGTTGAATGCTTGCTGCCTTGGCCCCGGGGCTGTCTCTGAGGGATTTCATGAAAACAAGGCCAGGACTCTTTGAGGGAAGCCAAAGGTACAAATGGCAGAGGTTTCTTTTGCCACTGTGGGAAAAACAACTGTATCTCTATCTGCATTGTTTGGGGACTTTTATTCAGATTCCAACCCTCTTGATCCTGCTGCTGAGCATTCAGGGCTAACAATTTCAGAGCCGGTGGTGGCCACTGGGCTGGGCAGCGTCCTGGTGCTGCCAGACATGAGAAGGAATCCTGCAAGCCCCTATGGACAGTCGTGGCTTTTACTGCCTGCAGAGATATTTCCTTTATGGAGAAAAATATTTTTCCCCCTCTCCTTCATTCTTTGAAATCAAATTTATTCAAAGCCCCTCCAAGAGGTCTGTCTGTGTTGAGAGGGGACTGGGCAGATCTAAGCCCTTGGGTTTGGAAGGCACAGGCACATGATGTTAATGGCACCACTTGCTTTGCATTAAATTAATCACGTCTTTTGCAGAGCCAAGACTATGATGAACTGTCAAAGAGTATAAAGCAGAAAAAGGGCTGATTTTACAGTTGCTGTGGATGCCTGATATCAGCTTCTCTGGAAACATTCAAGGATATTTTTGGTTCAAGATTAAGAAGTCACCAGATAAATTATTAACCAACTGAATCCTACTTATTTTATGTATATGAGCAAACTGCACTATTGAAACAATATTCTGCACTCAGGGCTGTCAGTGGATATTCACACATTGTTCTTAATGTGTTGCTTCTTTCCTAAAGCAATATCAGTTTAGATGTTTTAAACATGAACCTGATTTTACATCTTCATTTGCAGCCTTTTTTCCCCAATATTGACAGGATGTGAATTTTCTTTCTACAATGAAGCTGCAGCCTGGATTTTCACTCTCTACCTATGGTATTGTACAATGTGTGTCATTATACTGGTGTAAGAAAATGTTAATAAAGGTGTTTTAATGAGGGTTGCATCCTTTGCAGACTGCCTGCAACAGACTAAATGCTGCCACGAGGTTGTCTCATGCAACATTTTTGTGAGTCTGGCTCAGATTAACTAAAGAGTTGTTAATTTTAAATTTGTTTAGTTTAAAAAGAAAGAAATGCAAATACAGGGGAGACAATGCCTTAAAATAGCTGAGAGTGTCAGGTTATTCTCATTTAAGAAAAGCTCCTGTCTCCTCATCTTCACCTCCAGCTGAATCTCTTTGCAGAATTTGCCATGTGGTTTAAAGATTGTTGAAATCTTTGCTAAAACTGCCCCCACCCCAGCTCATTTTGGTAGTCCTCTGCAGCTTCTGAAATATGGCTATGAAAAAAAGCATAATGAAGCAAAAGAATTCTCCGGGATGCTCCCGAATGACCTAGTGTGCCGCAAAAGGGAAGGACTGCCTGATTTTATCATGCAAGGCTTTCCTTGCTTTTATCTTCGAACGTGTAATGTCTCTTTTTTCCACCTTCATATTGTTATGGTGATCCCTGGTTTCCTCCTCTCTCCTCCACTCTTCCCTCCCCCTCCCCAGTGGCAGTAAAGCTAAAGGGAGAGGGAACCTTTAAGAAGTGGTGTAATTATTAACGAATTTTGATCTTGGGAAGGAGAGCAACCAAAGTATTTCCTGTTTCCTATAATTAAGGACTCAAGACTCAGTTCTGCCACACACACACACGAATGCATTGTTTATTTTTAATGTGCTCTCCATGGAATATAATCTGCTGCTTTATTTCTATATCTTAGGCCAAATTCGTAATTGGTGTAAACAGCTGCTGTTCAACAGACAAGTTCTAAAATGGGGGCAGAGGAAAAATGAGGTTATAAGGTTTCATCTGCTTACATCAGGAATGCATTTGTCCTGTTTGTTCTTCCCTTTAACCACCTAGTGATCCTGGGAATAAAACCAGTGGAATCAGGGGAGTCTCTGAGCTAGTATGAAGCAGAACAATTTGGCCTTGCAAATTCGAAAGAACTGGGCAATCTATATATCCATGGGACAGGTCGGAACATTTGGCTGCAGATACTAAGGATGAACAATCCCATACATCCTGCTGGTAAAATTTCCACACAGTCTGTAAGAGCTGGAGCCTGCTTAAGGAATCAGGCCAATCTGTAAATATTGGGGTGGAAAAATGAGATGGAATGACTTGGAATGACTTAAATAATTTCACTGGAAGATTCCCATGCAAGTTGCTGAACATACCATTGGAACTCAATAAACAACAAACAGCCATATGTGTGCTGCTTTTAGCGTATTTTACGTGCTGCCTGTTTCTCTGTATGTCTAAACAGCACATTCTCCCCAGAATGGAACACAGGATGGGCTGAACCATTGGCTTGAACCATTGCTTGTTTTTGATCTGCACTTGAATTCACTGCAGTTGAGAGCTGAACACAGCACACAGAACGCCGACACCTCCTGTCACACTAGGCTGCCGCTAATGCAGGCTTGGTGCTGGAAAGGGGAGAGGGATGTGCTTTTGGAACTGGGGACTGGTGACTAGCAGTCAAAGGAGGACATGACTGTGGCTGTAATCTCTCCTCCTACCAACTTCCTCAAGTTTGGTGTACCCACTTTTCCTCTTCTGGGACACTGAGGTATAATAAATAGTAACAAAGAGTAATAAATATTCTTCCCAATCACCCCTTCTCAAAAAGGGGGCTTGAGATGTGATGATACAGAATATCCACCTCTCACTTTCCCACTTGAGCCCTTCTATATTGTTTTATATTTCATTTTATTTGACTCCAAAGGGTTTGTCCACTGTGCTGCCTGCATAGGAGCACATTTCCAAGGTTTACTCCCAAAAGCAGTAAAGAAAAAACAGCAGTACAACTCTGTTTGCAGTGTATAAATATTATCCCACTTTATCAGCTCTGTCACAGTGACACTTATGACTTTTACTATCATCTGCCCTACACATACTCACTATTTGAGTAATTTCTCCTTCCAGCATGTGTATTCATTTTTTGCAGCTGAAGTAATTTGTTCTTCTTTATCCCCAGAGTACTGAAGTTGCTCATCAGTAAAATTTAGGCTATCCTTCCTCATTTAGCCTCACATCAAAGCAATACCTATTTCATAACAAAAAGGAAAAAGGTGTTTGAAAGCAGCAAAACCAAACTGGAGCTCAGTAACTGTGACTCAGCAACACTAAATGCTTGTGCAAATTTAAACCCTGTCTCCTTTGTTGCAGCACAGATGAGAGAAGTGAATGAACTAGTGCCAGCTTGAGACTTCTAAATTAATAAAATAATGACAGGGTGATTAGAAAACTTTTGCTACATAGCTAGAAAATTCTCCATAGAATTGAAGAGATCTAGTTTAGGCTTCCTGTTTGGAATTGATAAGCACTGTGAAAACCAAGGGCAAGACGATGGTCATGCTGCTTCTCTAGGACATAGACCTGAGGTGATGGGGATATTCAGGGACACCACCAGCACCTGCATTACTTTAGCAGCACAAGCCTCAGTGGTGCTTGAAAAGATGCAACTTTCAAGAGTACAATATCAGACAAAGATTTACCATCCAGCCATACCCTCAGATGAAAGGACTTGGCCTCATAGACACCTCTGAAAGTGAGGAGAAAGGACCACACTGCCTCAACTTTGTGCTGATTGAATGCTGAAAGATGAACTTTGCAGATCTCGCCTTACTGTATTGTAAAAGAGGAGATTAATGAGTTTTGATCTGTGGACTCCTTGCCAAATCAAGAGTATTCACAGGCAGTTTGTTCTTCATAGATTTTCTTTGTGTACCATTTAGCCTGTGGCTTTGAGGCGATCAAGGTTGGAAACTTGTTTTGGAAAATGTGTACCTTATTCTTCCCCTATCTGCCTTCGTTCCAAGGAGTCTGAAAGTCATGAAGTACTTTGGAAGAACATTCAAGGATGTGAGGAATTGTGGAAACTTCACTATTCATATTTTGGGATGATTTTTGTTCTTAATAGAAATTCTTACCACTGGAAAAGTGAAATAGAAGAGTCAGAAATCCAAATCACTGGAGGTCTCTTATTTCCAATATTGATTTACTCTCCAAGGGTCATTCCAAAACACATTAATTACAGACACAATACACAAATTCACAATAACATATCAATCACTGGGCTGTTTGAATTGGGAGACAAAAATGAACAACATAATTCAATAAAATTACTGGTAATTTTATTTATTCATTTAAGCTATAGTCTGCTCTGATTCTGCAAGTAGAACTGCTGAAAAGCTGCTCTTACATTTCTGCTGTTTCATGTGTGATCTGCTTGAAATTTTGAGTGCTTTTGTTTCATGTAAAATTAGTTTATTACTGTTACTCCTCCCACCCCCCCAAAAATTGTGAAATAAGATCATAATGGAATCTTGGATCAAAATGGACATCAGTGAATTGACAGTGCTGCTAACTTCTTCTGAAAGTGCGTGCATTTTCCCATACATATATCCTTCCTCTGGGGTTCTGCAGTTATGTTTCCTCCTCATTTGTGTGTTGATATAAAAATACAGCTAAAAAGAAAAGGTTCTGGAAGATGACTCTATCCTATTTGGTCTAGTAAGCCCTAGGCAAAGCCCAGCTTTTCCTTGGCTACCCAGGGATGCTGTTGATTTTGCCAGTGATGGGAAGGAGCCTGGCAGGGATCTCCTGTGTCCCTCTCACCTGCAGTTACCCTGTCCCCATGCTGGTCCCGTGCTGTGGGACAGGTGACAGGACAGCCTGGTGGCTGTGGTGTAGAGAAGCCCCAGAAGCCAAAGGGACAAACCAGGCTGGCCCTGGGGACTGGCATGGGAAGGGCATGGAGGCCTTGCTGCAGAGCTACCTGCTTTTGGTGGGCAAAATTAAGTTAGTCTACCCAGGGTGGTATTCCAGGGCATGCCCTGACATGCTCTGTCATTGGAGGAGTAAGGACATGCCCAGGGACAAGGAGTGGCAGGGAAAGGTTTAAAAGTCCAGCTCCATGGTGAAATGGGAAAGAAGGAGCAACAGGGCTGCATTTAGTGCTTCTTTCTTTAGCGATAGCAGTAGAGCTAGGATATTTATTGGGAAGAAAAAAAAAAAAAAAAGAAAAAATGTATGCAGTGATGTCCTGGCCTTTGTGTCTCCACCTGCAGCTGCTTCCTTTGTGTGTAGCTGTATCTGCATACACACACTCACACAGAGCTATGTGTACAGCCAGGTATTGCTGGCTAAGTCCTTCACAATCCATCACCAACCAGACAGGATCAAGAGATGGATATTTTAATCCCATGTTGCTACTCCTTGGTTTCCTCTGTACTTACCTTCTCAAGGCAGAGGGTCTTTACAGGGAATTTGCATAAGCTTTACATATATAGATAATTTCTGCATCCTGCTCTAAGCTCAGTTCTCTTTGATACATGTACTCATGCAAACCTGTTTCACCCATTTTGGGATCTGAGCAAGGAAGCAGAACTGTATTCCCTGAGGGAAATGATACAGCTGCTCTCTGCTAAGGCTAGAGCTTAAAGAAACAGTGTTATCTATTGTTAATTCTCTTCATTTGGCAGATATTTTCTCATTTTCTTGTGTTGAAAGGCTAACGGATAAAATGTGATCCTGACATAAAATAACCAGCTAAACTAGATGTGGATATTTTGCCTAAGTGTTTGGGGTTTTTTATTAAAGTAAATTATAAAACAAGATTAAAAGAAAAAAAGTTTCATTTGGTTTGGAATAGTTTTCCGCTGTGCAGACAAATGAATTACGACTTCCAAAATGAAATGGAGCCCTGGAGCTGCTTCATCTTTGTCCTTGAAACTTCTGAAAAAGTTTGAATCAAGGTCTACAGGAAACTTTTTCCCCCTTCCTTGCAGCTGAGCTTCTTAGAATCACATACACACTTTTCTATTTTTACTTTCCGACCCGGGCCCATTTCCAAATGCGAAGCTGAGGAATTCCTGCACTCCTACATATGTGAGTCCCAGACTGAACTCAAAGGGCTGGCCAGTTTACCCCCCTTTTCCTCCCAGACAGCCTACTTTCATCACAGTGCACAATTGAAATTGGAGACCACTTGGGTTTCCTTACTTTGAAAGAGCTCAGAAGGAACCTTTACAACTGCTAATGAAAGGCTGCAGAGAAGAGCTGAAATTAAGTCAGCAGAGTTCACGATTTGTCTTGGAGCAGAGCCTAATTCAGTTTATAATGCAAGGTCTATGCTGGAGTCCCAGCATCAGGTGGGTTTGGGCTGTCCTCCCTGTGCTCCTGCAGCCGTCCACTGCTTCGGTGTATTTTCGCCACTCTGTAATCCGGTGCGGTGGAAAGCTCCCTTCCTTCCCTGTTATTTGAGGAAGAAAGATGTTGTCAATGCCTTTTGCCTTGAAAGGGATGACAAGCTTGATCTACAAGCTGGGCTGGCGTGGGGGAGGAATGAGAGCAGAGCTCCCTTCCCCCAGCTGCTGTTTGTCTGACGCAGAGCTTGTACTTCTGTTGTTATCAGCTGCTTTGGTAAGATCACAGTGTGCTGGGATTGCTCAGAAGGTTAAAATATGTTGACTGAATTTTCTTCAGCTACCAACGCAAAAGGCTAGCTAATAGCATCACTGGCTGTCAAAAGCAGCCAGTCCCTTCATTTCTCATGGTAACGAAACACACTGGAGTTTTTCATGGTTTATATACATCATGATACCTGTGCTGTGTGTGTCATGTCAAGGATAGGAACAATAGGCATTCCAGCCAATAGATCCATCAGGGCTTGCAAACAAACACACAAAATTGCCTCTTTCTGTGAATTACTTGTTTTGTATTGATTTGTAATGATGTATAGAAGGAGATGAGTATTTTTAATTTTGAACCTTTTTCTCCTGGTCTTTCTCCCGTGATAATCAGCTTCTGTAACAGATACCCTGCTGTTCGCTTCGGTGACCTGCTGACTGTCTTCAAATCCCATTTCAAGAGCAATCTTTTCTCCCTGGCCTCTGACTCCTATGAGTCTGTCTAATAAAACAATCAAATGGTAGTCCCTAATCTTGCCAGTTTTCCATGCTAAATTCTGCTCCCTGAACGCCTCTTTTCTTGTGTCTCGGCATCTGGTATCTGTGGATATCTAAAAATAGGCCTTACACAGGCATCAATCCCTCTCCTTGAAAAGTTCGTCTGTGGGGCATTCATACATGGTGTAGAAGACCTCAGCTGAGATCTTTTTGCCAAAGGTGATTTGAAGTGATGCCTCATCTGCTAGGAAAATGCCTTGATGTGCATGCTGGTCTGGGATGTGTTTTTATCCACAATCCTGTTGATGTTGTACAATTTTTGGGAGACATTTGGAGAGATGGGGCTACATCCAGAAATACCAGTGTTTAGGTAAGAAAGCTCTTAGATAGAATTTAAAGAACCAAGTCCTTAAGCCATCTTAATTAATATTTAAAGCCCCTCCTATAAATACATATTCATATTCAAGGCAAATATAGACTGAACAGGCATCTTGTATTTCTTGCATTTTCTCTACCCCAGGGTACCTTGCAGAACACTCAGTGAGTAAGATATTTCCTTGGGAGATGAAACACATGCCTTCAAATCCCCTTGTGCTGAGGAGGGATTTTAACCTGACTTTTGTTCAGCCTCCGTAAAATCCCTACTAGTGAATCTACTGTGAAAAAAAATTCACTTCTGCTACTTTCTTCAGTACCAACGTGGATTTAGCTCTTTATTTCCTTTGTGTTTATTGCATGTGCCTGTAAATGAAGTGCTTCAGAAATGTCAGAACAGTTCACTTAGATTTTCCACTTTCTTTTTCTCTGGTTGAAAGCATTGGGCAAAACATAACCTTTGCTATCAAGTAGTTTTGACTTTCCTGGAACAACTTATTAAGAATACGTGCCCAGTTTTACCAAGAAACTGTAGTCATAAACTAGGAAAAAATCCCAAACAGAACAACATTATCTACAACAGCAAAGTCCTGCCAGTAATCTGTGATGAAATTTAACCTCATCTCAGCTGAATGATCTTGTTGCTCTGAAGAAGGCTACCCTGGCTTTATCACACAAAGGTCTTCAATAGTTCAGTTAGAAATGTTCCTTAAAATCCTTCAGGTGCTGGACTCTGCCTTCAGTTGTCTGAGGTAAATACAAGACTTTTGGCCTTNAAAAAATGTTCAGTGCTCCTTATTGTGATCAGCATAGATCAAATCTTGACCCAAGTTCCCCTTTCCCATCAGCTGAGGGGGAGAGCTTCCTTGGGGCTGTGATTGTGTGGCAGCCAGGACCTGCTCTTTTTACTGCTGCTGTACGCATTTGTCACAACATTAAACTGCTTTGGGCCAAAAAACCTTGATGTAAATACAAAACTTTGTTTTTGTATTTAGGAGTTGGGCGATATGTGGCACCATGTATGTAGCTCTATTAGATGATCCTGCAGGTCCTACAGGGGGGCAGAGGTTTTGCTGTGTGATCAAAGCCTGGGAAAAGGGGAGAGCAAGCACTGCCTGTACTACAGTCAGGCAGCATCACTCACAGACATTCACAGCGAGGAAGAATGAAGTCACAAACTCTCCTGTGAGATTCCAAGGAAGAGAAAGAGAAATCGTATCTGCTCTTTTTCAGAGATTCAATTAGATGCTCTTTTTGGGAGAGTAAGATTTCTAGGCCTCTTATAAATAGAAGACTGCATCTCAGCTTGATTACTTCAAAACAGCTTCCTGCAACCTCCCACTAGGAAGATGAGCAATTAGTATAATCATAGCAATAAGTCAAAGATGTTTAATGCTGAAACTTGTGTAACAACTTTTCTGCTCCTGGTTCTCTGCTGCGCTATAGGCGAAGAACAGTATAATGCACATTCCCATGGCTGAAGATGCACCATTCAACAGGTCTTCTTTGCTGGATGCAGTTCGTTTGCTGCTATTAAATGGTCTAGCAGAGATGTGGGGTACTGTGGTTAGGTGGAGGTCTTTTATTATTATGAAGCACAGTCATGCAGGTGGAAGTGTTGTGAACAAAGCAGAAAGCAAAGGTCCTCACTGTGAGTTAGTCTGCTGGTAGTAGAGGTGCCATCGGAGAAGATTCCAGCTCATTTTATGTCAGAAAGATTCCAATAACCCAAGGTCAGGAAGTAGTAACATGTTTTTTTAAAATCGCGGAAAAAAGGAATGAACTAGCCCCCTCTTTTGGCTAATTGGGAAACAGTAGCAGGCATTGGTATTGGCTAAATTGCAGGTCCTGAAATACTCCTCCTCCTCTCACACAGGAATCTGTTGTGCTCTCTTTATGTGTGTAGCCACTCGGCCTTGGCTGTAAGTAGGTGTTATTTTCAAGTGTAGATATTCCAGTCACATCAAGATTTTGCATCTTAGGATGTAAGCTCCATGTCTACAAACATTCTCTGCATCTACTAGTTCTGCAGCTGATAGTATTTATTAGCACAGGAACTTCAGAGATGTGTGCAGGATCCTCCTAGCACAGAATTTACAGGAGTAAATTACCTGTGAGAAAGATCTCCTGGATGTTGTTGAGGGACTGGAAGGATATTCTGTCACTGCATGGGAAGGCACAACATTAGATAACATTTTTGTAAAGGGTTTGAGGAGAAAGGTTTATTCTTGAAAACCAGAGTATCTCTAACATTTGAGTCCACAGCTTCCTGCTACTAGAAAATGGCAGGGGTTGGTGACAAAATTTAGGCTTGACAGAAACTATTAATGCTTCCCTGTGATATCCAGAAGTACCTGCAAAATTTTATAAGCAATAAAAACAGCAGGATGGGGCTAGTTTTCTGCCTCTTTAGTGGAACTGATTTGGAAAAGCTAGTTACACCTTGCAGAAATTTTTTTTTGGAAATAGGTCTTCTAATATAATCCTCTCAAAAATTTTAAAAAATAAAATCCTGATATAAAAGTGTTTAAAAATTCTCCTCTTCATAAAGAGAAAAATACCCTTGTATTAATCACAACTTTCAATTATCTTTAAATGGGTATGAATGTACATGTAAGTAATATGATAATCCCAGCAGACACATCCTGTAAAATATTAATAGAAACTGACTAACTGAGTTATATAGAAATATAGATGTATATAATAAAGCTTTTGCTTTCAATTTCTCATAATATTGTCATTTAAAAAGCCATTTATACAAATATGCAAAGATCTTTGTTCACTTAGCTACTGTTTCAGCACTTAGATTAAGTAGCTGTTTCCAGGAAAAGAGAAAATTTTCGCTTGTTTGGATTTTGGATTTTGTCACCACAATTATTAGTGGCAGTTTCATTCTCGTGTCCTCATCTAGTTGTGTTGGACCAAGGAATTATCACCTCCAGCCCTTTCCTCTCCCAAAAGAGCCTACCCATTGATCTGCCAGCTGAATTCACCTGCCTCAGTTGAAAAGAACAAGGTTGCTGAAGAATCAGTATTTGTACTGTCTAAGATAACAGATGTCAATTTGTTTGAAGTGGAAAAAAGCATAAGCTCCAGGAACAGACTAGAGGTGGCTAGTGCGGGCAGTGGGGTGCTGCCAGCAGGGACTTGGTGACACAGCCCAACCTTTCTGACTTTGGCCCTGTGTCTGGAAGCCACCTGGCACTAGATCTAAAACTACTGACTCTGTTTCTCTAAGTAAGCCGGTAGAGCCAAACAAATGTGGTGTCAAGGCAGAAAAGTTGGTGTAGGAAAGAGAAATGGGGTTAATGAAGAAAGTCAGGCTGTAGAAGACGTCAATGTGGGCTTTATTTTAGGAGTTCAAGGACTAAAAATTAAAAGTAAAATCATCCATCCAAAGTTTAAGGGGTCGCATCATGTAGAGACTCCTTTTTTTGCAATATTTTTCCATCTCACAAAATAGATATGTACAGGACCTAATCCTTCATTCAAAAGCTTTGGAATTAAAAACTGAGTCACTGAGCTTCACAAACTCCTGTAACTGAACTGCAGTTACCTCCAGACAAGAAGTGGGAAGTAAGGAAGAAATAGTATGCATATCTGAACTTGATAAGAAATACCTGAAAAGCAGAATGCCAGGAGTCTGGAATTAGCCCCAAGCTACCTGAGAAATGCAGGGTCTGTTTTATGATTGCAAAAAGTCAGGACCTTGTGGAAGGATGATACTTTTCCTCCCCTAACTTTGCTTAGCCATATGTGTTTTGGGCAGCTTCCCAGGGATTATCTTGAAAATGATGCCACAGCTGCTATTCCTACACGTTCTTAACCTCCTATCCAGGGAACTGAAAGACCAAGTAAAGCAAATAAATGATAGTTAGACTTATTGTTCTAATCTAATTACTAACACACTCTTGCCTTCACCTTCACCTCCATTTCCCTTTCCCTGCTCCCCAGAGTTTTTCCAAGCTATTCTTTTGGCCCAGTCCTGCAAATATATTTCTTTCTACATGATATCATAACTCTCATTATCACCTGGCTGTTTTTCTTGGTTCTTGCTTTTTCTGCAGTTTCAGTGCTCAGGTTTCCTAGGTGTGCTTTAAAGAAAGAAGACTAAGACCCAGAGAAACTCTAATTTTGTGGTTTTGGAGAAGGGCAGATTCTTCAATGCTTTGACCCTCAGCAGGTGACACAGTTTGCAGTAGTCAGTGTGGGAACTTTAACCACACCCAATTGTCAGGGAGCCCAGAAAACACTGGACCAACTCACCTGCTGTGGGGTTACTGCATTGGCTTTCATGCCTTCTGCCAGGTGATAAACAGCTATTGGTGTGTCAGGATACAGCTGTTGGCAACAGCTGGGCACAGGTGATCTGAGAAAAGCCAAAGGTGGGTCCTTTTTTCAGTGTTGCACTGGCTGCTCCATGTGTCAATGATTAAGAGCACATTTATAGATCTGTCTAACCTGTACTTGTCCATAATGCCACCTGTGCTCTGTGTGTAGGCTTGGCAGTGAAGAGCACCTTAACTGGGGAGGGGGAGGACTCTCATGAGGCATTGCCAGGTTTTTCAACCTGCAGGCACCACACTGCAAACTCCCTCACTTACCACTGCCAGCACATGTGACTGTGTGCCAAAAGGTCTAGAACAATTTAATGGTACAAAGTTCCTTTCACATTTTATATCAGCCCTTGAGAACATTTAGGGGAAGGATCTCCAGGACTTTTTAAGGTGTCAGCTCTGTGTTGGACTAACAGGATCCTCCCATGGAGGACATTATGTCTGTGATGTTCCTACTTGGCTTTTTTGCAGGAACTGGGCTGACGAGTGAGATCAATAGCCTCTTTCTAGTGCTGCAGGAAATGTTGAGCTACCTGGAGGAAATACAGTCATAGGAGTAGTAATAGATTTCCTTGGCACTTTGTATCATGGTTAGATCAACAAGATTCAGAAATACCATCATATATCATCACTTTCCAGGGGCAGAATCATCTGTTTGATGAAACTAATTAAATGCCCAACATATTTATAAGTTAGAGACATTTTCTTTTTATTTTACAAAAAATTTGATACAGTGATAGTGTGTGCATTTCAAATGTTTCTGAGTTTTTTCCCTCACTTGACAACTAGGAAGTATTATTTAAGACACATTCCTATCTTGCAGGAAACAGACCAACCTGAAAGTGTTCAGGTGCCGGATCTTGCTGAAAACTTTTTCATTAAAAACAGGTGAAATGAGTCAGTGAAATACTAATCCACAATGACCCATATCTGATACTTTCCAAGTCAGTGCAGGTATTACAAGAAATTCCCTTGAGCTTTCTATTGGCCAGAAGAGTGCCAGTCCATTGGGGCACTTAGAATATCATGCTCAGACACACGCTGTAGATGAAGGTAAATATCTACCTGCTTAAAAAGGTGGCTTTATAAGGCATAAATAAACTTTTGGCTTGAAGAGGAGGCCAAACTGAGGATAGGTCTGTACAGGGGATGTGAAGCTTAATGGTTGGACTGCAATAAAATCATTATTGACCATATGAGTTTGGATTACCTTGGCAGCAGTTTCCTTACCAAAGAGTATTCCTTCCAGAAGTCCATTCAGAGGCAGAATAGGGATGTGTCTGTAATGTCTTGATATCTTTACCAGGTCCTGAGAATAAGAATCAAAATAAAAGAGTGGAGTTCATCAGTTTTTCTCTCTTAGTAAGTTGCAATTTCTCCAATATATTTGTCTCCATTCTGCACGTGCTGGGCATAGTGCAGCTCGCTGTTTCTGCTGACACTGATCCAGCATTAGCTAGAGAGTGTCTAATTAGAGGTTCCTCTTCAGATTTGCAGTTTGGTGGCCCCTGGTAGATGTTGAGGACATTTGTTTCTCCTGCCTTCATGACTTGACAAAAAAGAATGCCAGAATAGCGGCTCTTGCACAGAAAAAACCCAGTGGCTCCTGCTGTCTAACAGTGTTCCTTGTAGCCTACATCCTGCTCAGAGAACATAGGATGGCTGCCACCATCAGTTTTGCACAACTCAGAGTTCCACAGGGAGAGTCAGTGCACTCTACATGATGCTTGAGAGGCCTTTTGAAAATGGGCAAAAGAATTACAGTGGTCTCAACTGTTCTGGGGCATTTTCATTTAAACTACTGCTGGTGGGGATGTAGGAGGGCAGTGTTGTTTTCTACAGACCCATAATGGAGAAATGTGTGTTATTGCATAAGAATGGCTTGAGGTTTTCAGTTTTCAAAAGCCTGAGTACTCCATTCCTGTAAAACACATAAGCCTTGAGTGGAAGGGAGGGGTGGGTTTCTGGGCCAGATCTAATACAGGGTGGTGTGCCCATGGGTCAGAGTCAAATGACAAGTGGCAGACAAAAGGCATCTGCATTCCTCATTTCATGCAGTGAAGAGGAATGCATTTCTGGAGCACAGGTACTTTCTTGCTTGAATTCATTATCACAAGAAGCTCCACAGTAAGGCAGGATGTAAATTTGATGCTCTAAGCCAGGCCATGAAAAGACACGACAGATAAAGGACAGATTATTTTTGCATTCAAGGTCAAGTGGCATTTAAAGAACCATTCTGCAGACACAGTGGAAAATTACAGAAGCGGAATTTTTGTTGGCCACTTCATCCTTTTCAGCTCTACAGTAGAACTGGAAAGAGGTGAAAAAAATCAGTCCCTGCTCCCTGCTTGTGACTGTTTGCTTATCCTGTCAGCATTTCAGGCTTTTATTACAGGTCTGACATTTTCTCTGTAATTATTTTAAAGTCTGAGTTTTGTGGGATGTGAAGGTCTGTCCACTCTGAAAATTCAAATTTTGTTCTTCTATGATGCAGGAGTGATGATGGGAAGTCTAAACCTCAGCCCCTTCTCTGGGCACTGAAGTATTTCTCAATACTGACTGGAGAGATTTTCATACAGAGAGATGTGTGTTCAGACTCCCTGCTCTCCTAGTCCTTGGCCTTTTAACTGAGACTGCCAACAAATGATTGCTGAACACTTGCCAGGCAGCAGTAACTTTCAGTCCTCAGTTTATAATAATGCAAAATCAGTATTCTGCTGTCAACCCCTGGTTTATAATAATGCAAAATCAGTGTTCTGTTGCTGGGAATGCCTTATTCATTATGGGCCATGTCCAAATCACTTGAATGTGAATCTGTGGTGATACACATCAGCTAATCTGCCAGAAATTGCCTCATAAAGGTGCAATTCGCCATACTGGCAACATGTAATTTATGAAGTCTCTCTTTTCAGACCAAAATACAGGTTGGCTTGTTCCAAGGAGGCTAAAAAAGATAAACTCCCAACCAGCAACAAAATTCAAGGGAAAATGGATACCTAATTCTATAAAGCACTTCTGAAAAATCCCATCTGTTAATGCTTAAAACAATATATCTTCATAAATATTAAATTGATTCAAACAGCTAACGCACACATGCACTCTCTCTCTCTTTCCTATTTTTCTTTTTTCCATCTCATAGATCGTTTACTTACTTTCTGGAAAGGTGTGGGATTGATACTCAGGGTTGGGGCTGGCCTCATCCAGCCATGCAGTGGTGATTCTGTTCCCACTCCCACCGAGCCCTCTTGGCACACGTACAATTAACCTCGGTTAAGTGTTGGGTATGCAACAGTGTGCAGGCAGCAGAAGAGCTCCTCTGGTTGTTTAGCACTCTGGCATCAGATGAGAACAAATACAGGGCATGACCTGGCCCTTCAGGGCACTGGCCTAGATCTAGTAACACCAGACTGAAGTTTTTCTGTGTAGCTGACACTGATTTGATGAACAAATTTCCCGAATGCTTAACATAATAGCACAACCATTGACAGGATTTCCCCAGCCTTATTTAACATAGATGTGTGTTTATGCACATGCACGCATTCACATACACACTGTTCTTTCAAGCTTGTAGAGGCTTTTGTGGGAAAAAAGCTTTTTGATAAAACTTTGATATAAAGGTGGAACCATGGAAACACACTGTGGGCTGGATTACATTTATCTTTGTAGTAAATCAATTGACTTGAGTGGCCCTCTGTAAAGGAAAAGTTTGGCCACTTATGAATTATAGATATACCTGTTTCTTTATATCTACTCAAAAACATTTGCTTAAAATGATTTAACGTGTGATTTTCCTTCATAATTTGTAGAAATGGCTTCATACAGAAGTTTCTAGTTATGAAGGGTATCCAAAAGTAATAATGTTTTTGTCTATAGTTTTCCCAGACATGTGTAATGTGATTGTTTCCCTGTAAGTTTCACTCTTACTGTATAATGGGAAAACAGTTTTGGTGTTTCTTTATAATCATATGGAGAACATTAACTATATAATTCAGAGGGCACATCTCTGTGGAAACAGAACCACGTACTTCCAGTACATGGCCAGCAGGTCCGATTCTGCATGAAATGCTCTACCCTTGGGGCTGCATCCTTCCTGCTTTGGGAGGGGGAAGAAGTGTGCTGGCTTGAGTACAAATACAATTTTAATGCCCTAGGAAAAGATGGATTAAACAGTATGGTTCAAGATTCTTTGTCTTTCCTCATCCTTTGCTAGCTCTGTCTCAGTGTTGTTAAACTGGTTTAAGTGCAAGAGATGAATTGGGCTTACTGCAGTCCCTTTTAACAGTACAAGAGGTGTACTGGGAAAACCCACAAAAATACACATAAGAGTACCAACAACAAAAGTATTTGTACAGAGCTAAGCTTTATGTCAGGCTATATTGGTTTTCAAATGCTCTCACTTCCAGCAGGCTAGACTCCCTGCTGATTGTGGTGTAATGAAGTTTACATAAAGGAAGAAGTTAAATTTATTTCCATACCAAAAGACAGTGGGTTGAGAAAAATGTAAAGTCACTAAAATAATAATGAAACAGAATGGGTGGAAGAAGAGCCCCCTGCAGCAGCCCGTGTTAATTACCCTTGCAGCTGGGAGATCAATTTGCATATATATTCTTTGAAGCCTGTCAGGTATGAATTGAACCACTGAACTGTTACATTTGATAATCTAGCTCTCCAAAGCATTTCTCCTAAAGATGTTATGTTTCATAAGACTAGTTATTTTTTCTCTCTCAAAGTAAAGAGCTGTACTTAATTTGTTCCTGTATAAACAGATCTGTGTTTGTGGCTTCCTGGAGCACCAGGTTAGCAACGTAATCTCATCAAAAGCATTGGTACTGCTGATTAAACACGAAAGAGATATAGTCAAATAGCCCTGACAACCAGTGAAAGCAAGGAAATTAAAACTTAAAGCTAGTGGTGACAGGCATGACTCAGGGGATAGTTAATGTGTTATGGAGCTTTTCAGCTCCAGGACACATATTCCATTATGTTCTGTACTAGTGGTGACAAAATTGTTGCCATCTGATGGCTGCTTCATGGCTGGAATAAACCTACTGTGTGGTCCCAGGAATTTTCGCAAGTCCATTTGTTTCGCACTAAATGTTAGTGTAGCATCCTGATGCCCATGCTGCAAAATTGTTCGCAGTGAATGGTAGCAGTTTACCACCTGTTGGCAGCAGTTTCAGAGGAGCATCAGAGATTTACAGAACTGTTGGAAAACCTGTTTCTCTGCCTGAGTAATCTAGAGTAGCTTGACTGAAACCAGCAGAAATAAGGGCTTCCATGGAACAAAACCCATGCAAAGGGAGAAACTGTGCATGAAAATGAATTTTACGCAGGAACAGGATATGAACTAAAGCTTGCTTGTTCTTGTTTAACAAAACTGTGAGAATTGTAACCAGCAGATTTCATGCAGCTCAGATGAACTCACGGTTTTAAACTTTTTTCTTATAAACAGTAATAACAACAAAACCCACAACCTCCCCAAAAAAACCAGAAGTAATACCTCATCTGAGTTCTTCAGAAAAACATATTACCTGTAACACGTTCTTTTGAACACAGATGAACCCTGACTCTTCAGATATTTCCTAGCATTAGATCTAAGGCAATACTTTTCTGATAATAATTGGTATATAATATTGATGTAGGACAAATACTCCATTAGCAGTGATCAAGAGCCTTAGCAACTCCTAAGTAGATTAAAAACCCAGTGCATAACAGAGTGTTGCTAGATCTGGTGTGGGAGGCTGATGCTTTCCATGGTTCCACTCTGGTCCTATCAACAATTCTGCTTTTCTGAGGTTGCTCCTCTATGTGGTTGCCTTATCTTTTTTCCTATTTATGAGGAATGGTTTTATACAGAATTTCTTCCTTGCCTGCCTTCACTGACATAACAGCTCTTTCCCAAAGTTTATTGCTTTCCTATTTCTGAATGGGAAGAGTTAGACTCAAGGATGGTCAGGTCAGGGCATGGTGTAGGGTAGGTGAAGAGTATAGTTAATTTGTGTGTCCAGTTTGCTTGAAATTAATAGTTCTAAACATCCAGCACCCATATGACACGCTTTTCTGGAAGATTTATTCTGAAGGTACAAGAGAAATACTTTGCATTTTTGCAAAATTTAAGCACTGTTGGACCCAAGGAGAATTTTAATAGTCCTTAGTGAACCATAGATTTGTTAACTGACAAATTTTGTTCATGCAACTGGTTGTTGCTGGCAGTTAGAGAAGCTTAGTTACATTTTATTTCTTCATTAACAATGTGAGAATCACTGGAAAAATGGGACATTTGGGGCTCCCTGATTGATCTAGGATTGAAAAGAGAGGTTGATACTCAGGTCTCATGCAAAATTAGATGGGGTTGCATACTCATGGTGGAAACTCAAAATATCTTACCCAAAGTCAGCTATGAATTGGAGTAATTTTATATCCCAGGGAGGGCTGTCAGGACAGCATGTAAAATAATAGAGTTTTTCTTTGGAGAGAGAGAGAGAAGCTGTTCTTATTATTTATACCTCTCTACAGTATAACTGTATTTCCTCACTTGTATGCAGTCTTTCAAAATAAAAGAGCTGGCTGATATAATTTTAATACTCTTTAATATAACAAATCTCTTGCATGAAAGATGTTTATTTAATGATCATATATTAAAGATAAGCACATTCCTTTCTTTTCCTGGCAAATAAAACTGCAGGTCTAAAATGAACTGCAGGTAGTTATAATGCAAACCATGCCTAGAAAAATAAACTCCTTCTGTATTAGCTTAAGCTCTTTGAGATTTAATGAAGTCTTGCATTTGTTGATCAAATGTACAAAAGGTGTAGTGCAAGCAAAGCATTCAATTCATAACAGCGAGAAAGTTTTGTACAGCAGAAATCTTATCTTAGAATGAAAATGTAGGTAATTATAAGTATTGAACTTCAGGTCTTTTTGAAGGATGCACAGTGAATTCAATAGTCCATATAGAACACCTAAGATGTAGAACTATTTATTCCTTTCTAATTTCCTTTATTTTAGTAAGAAGAGCAATATGAAAGTAGGGTGAATGTAGAGAAGGCAGGGTATACATCACAAAAATATTTGCTGGTGTTTTGAAATGTCCATTGTTTATTTCCATTTTTAGAGATACTTTTTGTTGGATTCCACCTGGAGTTTCTTATCCAGAATGATCCCATGCTTTTTCCCCCTCTTCTGTTAAGGTTTTCCTTGACATCTCTATTCAGCAGTTAATTCATCACATATGTCTTTCAGGTTTTTTTACCTTTTAATTTTTTTTTTGTTGTTGTAGTATGCCATTTATATCATGTTTTGCACAAGTGTGATTAGTATTTGTTTTATGCTTGAATTTCAATTGTTCATAAATATTTGTTATTGGACTGGGTATTTTGTAATATATCATCAGATAGGGCACATGCTTAATTAGTGATCTGACCAATAGTGTAATGAATATAAATGAATGAGCTACAGAAAACAAAAATTGATATATATATAAACTAAGAAGGATAGAAACCATAAAATTTTGTCTTCAGATATGTTTCTTAGCTGAAAAGTCTCTTTCCATTTAGCTTTCTTGCATACTGAAGATTAACTAGAGGACATGAATCCCAAAGGGGCATATGAAATACAACACATGTTCGATTCTGAGGTGAAGAGTTCAAGACAGTGTCAAGTTTTTCTGATATCCCCATGAAATCTGGAAAAAGATGAAATAAAATTATCAGCTTGGAGGTTTATTCATTTATTTTGTGTTACAATGACAAGGCACAGAGAGAATGTTAAGAAGTAGTGTTTAATAGGCATTTGCAAATAACCTTTACCAAGGGGAATTCAGAAGAAGGGAGGTCATCTGAAAACAAGACAACCTTGATAGCAAATCATGAGGCTTTGTTTGTTGAGTTCCTTCTTTCCCTAATGGTGACTACTTGTACTGTTTATCCTTCAGGCCACAGCTGCTTTAACAAGGACACTTTCAGACTGAATTATGGGTGGGATTGTATAATAATAATAGCAATGATGAGAATGGTAAATATCATCTTGCCATTCTCTGCCTATCCTGTGTATTCTGAGCAAACACCATTATCTTTTAGGCCCACATAATTTCTCCCTACTTTTTAACTCTATAAAGTTATTAATCTGTAAATTAATTTCACACTGTGACTGCAAATGCTGAAGATGACTACCTGGCATCCCTTGTCACATTTGTTGACCTCTGTCTGATGGTTGTGAGAGTGAAAAGTACTGACCACTTTCTAGGTTGCCTTTTTGTCAGCTGGTGCTGCAAATGTTGTAGGACTTTTGTTGATATCCACATAGTCAGGGTTGTACTGACTCTTGATCCATAGTCAGAACATATGCTACTTATAGATCATTTGGGTTCAAATATGGCATTGTTCTTTCCATATCTGTAAGAGAAATATAAATGCTGCTCAAACTTTTCAGCTCTGTAGTCATCTTGCGCTGATTCTATAGCAGCATTCTTTTGTTTAAGGTTGGTGGGAAAAGCAGAGTAGAAGAAACACAAATGTTAAGGTCTGAACTTCTGCATCTCCATTTCTTCCAACTTAGGAAAAAAAGACCATAAGATGAAACTGTTAGAGGACAGGCTCACAAACAGCACTATGGAATTTTCATTTCTAAGATATGTTTGAAATACAGAAATTTTACATGTGTCAGGAGAAACTAGACAAGTACTTGAAAGAGAGATGGATTGAGTGTCATTAAACAGACACATCACATCAGAATCAGGAAATTCCCATAGCTGAAAATAGCTGGGAAAGTATAATTTATCCTGTTGTTGCATTTCACTTTGTATCTTGTTTATGGTCATTGCTGCTGACAATGTTCTGGGTTGCATGGATGGTTTGTTTGCACCAAAATGGCCAATGTATGTCCCAGAGTCTTCTCTGTCCCTCTGGTTTCTCTTCTGAAGCATGGATACTTTCTTTGTACACTGTGAAGTCAGTTCCTTTTTTCCTCAATATTTTCAAGTAGAAAACAATTTCCATTTCTTTTTGTTCTGCTCTCCTGCTGTGTTCCCTGTTTTTATGGGCATTCCATTGAATTCTGCTTAAATTACTAAAACTGTTCTAAATCCAGGATTAACCAAATTTACTCTATTCTCTCCATTTCCCAAATGTAATTTTTCTCCTTCTCATTCACAAAGGCACTTTAAACAAAACTAATTTCTTTTGGTAATGTGAACACCCTGTACTAGTGTCTTCCTGTTCAAGTGGGATTCATCTTTGATCCACCAGTTTTGGCTTGCATGATACAGGATATAATTCACTCCATGTACGACACAGTTTTCATTGCTACACTTCATGTGCAGTATATTGACATTACTCACATTATAGTCCTCATAATCTGAGAAGTCAAACCTTAAGAGGTCAAATGGGGAGTAGTTCAAATGCTGGAATTAGTCAAGGATGTCTGAAAGATGAACAAGAACTGAATCCCATCTATTAATAAGAGTTTTTGCACAAATTCCTCAGTTTTGTATGTCATTTCAACTTTATTTTTCAGGGAAACTTTTCTCAATATATTTTATGGATTCAATTGGCAGGTCGGGGGGAAATTTACACTAATTCCAGAGATTAAAGAGCTTAACAGACTTACTAATGAAATTCAATCTGGTGGGGTTTTTTCGTTTTTTTCTTTTTTTTTCTTCCTCAGACATGGAGAGCAGAAAGAATAAGTGAAGCAAACATATATAGTGGATTTTTAGGTTTTTGTAACGACATGCAAAGTGATAGTCTCAGGGAGTTCCAGAGATGATAATTTCATATGCTGAAACTCTCTCTGTACCACCTTGGATGAAGGCAATGGTATTCATATCTCACCAAAATGCCCTCATCTATACCCTATGGGTATGGGACCTTTGTGTTCAAAGACTGATCGGGAGAAGATTGCAAGTTGTTTTGTTTTCAGAGTTCGTGTCTAGCTCTCAGAAAGAACAGACACTGCTACAGTTTTATCAAATCTTTAGAGTTTTGGTGTACTACAAAGAACATGAAATTGCATAGAATTCAAAGGTAAATGTATTGATATGTTTGCTAAAGATAAAACATGAAGATGTTGTGTAAAAACCTCACATGGGAATATATGTGTAAGATATACTAGTAAACTGAGGAGGCATCAATAGATTGAGTGTTTATATTTCTGTACAAACTTTCTGTCATTTTTCGGGCAATATTTAGACTGTTTTATGACATTTTGAGTATAGAAATTGCACTTTGGTGTGCAAAATGTAGTCAGTACCTAGTTTCAGGTTTCAAGTTACTGCATGCAGCTTAATTATGCTTAATGTCTCAGAAAAGACAAGAGTGCTCTCTGCTCCAGCAAGAGTTAACCCAAACTTTGAGAAGGGAGTTTAATAGAGCTATACAAAATATTACCTCAGTATTCCACTCCAGTCAGTTGTTTGTGCAGATGTGAATTAATGGACTGTTGTAAAGGTGGTGTGATTTCTGTCTTTTCAATTAAGGAGTGATGATGGCCAAAGTTTTGTTTCATGTGCTACCATTAAGTAAAATCAATGTGGTAATAAAAAAATCTCTGCATATCTTTTAAGAAGGAACTTCTTAAGAAATATTAAGAATAGTGGAAATTTTATGCCCTTTGAGAAGAACAGCACTATTTGGTCTTTAAAACATCAACTGAATCTGTTTAAAACTACTTACATCAGGTGGAAATATTGAGGCTACTAGAACTAATGCAATACATGAAGCTGGAAACATTCAGTTGTTTGCATATAAGCATTCTAGTACATTCTGGTCTACTTGATGTTATGCAAAAATATTTTGCAGAAGAAAATATTTCAAACTGCTCTTTGAAATTAGTCATCTGTTTTAATGACATATTTCTGAGGATTGATGTCACTCTCACTGTGTGTCATGAGTCCATGAACATTTCTTCTTGGGTATGTGTCCCAAGTTTAAACTTTTAACTAAAAATTCTGTTTTAAAATTAACTTAAATAATGCATGTTAATGTTAAATAAGTCTGATGTGCCCTCACAAGAAATAAACTAATAATAACAACTCCTTTTTGGTTTGAAAAAGGTGGTTATTCTCAGAAAGAAGTATGCTCTTCCATGAACAAAACAACTCAAACCCATAGGCTTTGGAGCCAAATTTATAAAAGGTTGTTATGAGCAGAGCACAGCTGTGGGAGTTAGGGCTCCCAAATTCTTATTCAAACACCCATTTGAGGTGAAGAATTTCTGACTCTCTCATCACTCCCCAAACACTCTCATGCCTCCAAAGTATAGTCTGAAGTACATAATATGAGGCATACAAACCTTATACTATTCCCTGTGCAGGTTTAGATATCATTCAGATTTTTTACAACTTAATGTTTGTAAATGTTTTAAAACTGAAAAGCATTGTGTGAGGACTAAATCTTCTTTTAATAGCTTAAGTAGTTCTAGAGAAATAAGATATATTTCCTGTCATCACTTTAATTACCAAAGGCAATTGATAATATCTCTTTCTCCTTTGGTTAGTGAGGGCTTTTGATTTACACTCCTGTATATTCAATTTTTTTTCCTAAAATCTAGTCTGCATGAAGTATAGAAACTGAAAAATTTTTGCTTTGTAGGAACAGCACACATGTAGCAGCAGCACACAAACTTTGATGATACTGTTGTTGAACTTTTTGGAAGGCTTACTTTCCAAAAGTAAGAACTTATATTTTCCAAAGCCATTAAGAAGAGGATGAAGCTGCTGTAGTCTTGGTTGAAATGGTATCTAATTTTTCTCTTACACCTTTGCCCTTTGATTCTCCTGGATAAACCTTTTGTGGAAGTGAATTCTGTGTGTTTTGCAGCATACAATTTCAGCCCTACACTTTTCTGAAGGATATCAAAGTCTTTACATATTTGAAAATTATGCAGATTGTGAAAATAGTACCTAACAGTGTATTATGTTTTAGGTTCTATGTTCTAATGTTCCTTAGAACATTACTCTTCAGAACTTCTGTTTAGGACTCAGATCACATCATGCTCATATATTAGGATTATGTTCACAAAAATTTAAAATTTACTCCACTCAGCGATTGGGACAAACAATTTTTATCCTTGACAAAGACGGATAATTCATAAGGTGAGGATTGTCAAGGACTTAATCTTTACTGCTTCATGGCAAGGGCATAGAAGGGACATGCAGGACTGACAGAGACGTAGCAGAGAAATTCAGTGAAATCTTTGCACAGGTATTTAGTGCTCTGACTCACACCTGATGCATTTCTGTAGCAGATTGTCTATAAGATATAGATCAATTTGAAGTAAATGAACAGGAAATATTAGACCAGTCAGGCAGGTTAGGAAGGTCACTGGGACCAGATGGCATAAAACCAAGAGCTCTGAATATGAAATTCCCAAACTTCTGGCTAAGGGATGTAAAATGTCATTACAAATGGACACTGAACTAAAAGACTAGGACAGCTGTTGAATTTACCATCTGTCGGAAGGGCTTTAGAGATGATCTTGGGGATGACAAACCAGTGAGCCTGATTTCCATTTCTGTTAAGATTGTGTATATGCATATGAATGAAAACAACCTGCTTAGAAGAAGTTACATGGCTTCTGGATTTCAGGGATGTTTTCAGTAATAATAAGGATAAATGGGATCAAATGGACATAACACACATTGTTTTTACAAATGTCTTCGATCAGGTTCCAGACCAAAGGCTCATTACAAAATTGTATTGCCATGGGATTGGAGGAAAGTCTTTTAAAGAAGAGGAATCCATGATAGGTCTTAATAATGGCAACATTTCAGAACAGAATTGATACTGGGACCAATTTTAATCAGCTCCTCTGCTCTGACGAGGGCAATGAACAGTGAAATCTGCAAGCTTGTGGATAAATTCTCTCTTGACAATCAATGTCATTTGCCTTCAATACCAATGGCTTCAGTGGCAAGAATATCCAAAATAAAACTGAGCAGACCAAAAGTCAGCAGGTCAAGTTCAGTCTGAAGAAATGCATCTAGAAAAAAATAACATGAACCATAATGACATGATGCTGAGCTAAGAATTGACACTTAAAACTCAGAAAGGGACCTCTGACATTTCTCTGAAATCTCAGTGTCAAACAAAAAATGTTAGGCAAGTTTAGAAAAGTTAATGAGATTGTCCTTGGGAGCAGGGAGTGCCTGAAATAAGAGGAAGAAGGGCATCTGAAAAGTGATGTGCCCATATCCTGAGTATTGTGTGCAGTTTTGTTTTCACATATGAGGAAGGGTGTAGCTGAATTCAAAGAAGTATGGAGAAAAACAAGTGAGATGTTCAAGATGGTGGAACACCTGCCTTGTGCAGAGACACTTGGAGGTTGGGACACTTCATTTGAAGAAGAGAGGGCTGAGGAGGGTTATAAGTGAGGTTCCTGAAATCATACAGGCAATAGATAAACTGAATACACAATCCTAGATCTATGGGAACTTGAAACCAGTAAGGCTTTTGTTTAAAGCCAGTGAATGCAGTTTGTAACATAGTGAATTTCTTGAACTGAGATTCACTAGAGAGGTTGGAGGAAATCACTGCTGGCAAGTTTGGAAAAGGGGTAGTCATAAATAACTCGCTCACAAAGATGCCCTTTAGTTGTTTTAATACTGGGCAGGAGTTTACCCACTGACAATATGAATTAAACCATTCCCTCACTGAGAACAGCCATGTGGGAAAGAGACTGCAGAAAGTGATCAAGCTTCTTGTGTCTCTGTTGTTACTGGATACAGCATAGTGGGCTGTGTGACGATTGACCTGCACCTCAGAGGCATTTCTTACTTATCCTTTTATTCAGTCAAAGGATTTTATATGTGGTTTCTTTCAGTGAATGCCAAATCTATTTTTTAAACAAGACTGACTTTGTTATGGTCTCACAGATGAGGACTGCATATACCTGTGCAGCACCCAGGTTGTCTCAACCCCTGTGAAAGTATTGCTATTAGATAATGATTTCTATGCAGAGATCAAGATAGTCTATATGTTCTGCTTAATCTGGTAAACCAACAAGTAAATTGCAAGTCTGAAAAGGTTAGACAATGCTCAAAATTGAGTATACAAAAAGGGCAAAACCAGTAATCTCTTGGCAGAAAGGGGAGTTTCTTATGTCATTTTGTTTTCCCAGAGAGTAAAACAAGTAACAAATACTGATTAATGTCACAGACATGTACAATTTAAGGCAAATTAAGGAGAATGTAACAAGTCAATAGGTTTCTGGTGTACAAGAATAAATATCATAGGCAAATAAAAGTGGAATAAATGAAATCCAGTGTCACATTTTATGTCATTTACCTAACTGGTAAGTTACATGGCCACAAGCCTCTGTAAGGAAGAGCACCTGATTATGAGCCTTGGGTTACATAATTGAAAATATGTTAGCATTTCTTTCCAGGGTAAGGAACACATATATAATTGAGTTAGAGAACAAATACCAGGGCACAGCAAACTTTAAACTTCTTATTTCGAAGAGACTATATTGGAAAATAATGAACAGATGGCAAATAGAAGGAATATGTTGGCATTTCTTCTACCTGCAAGACATAGTAATCTCTCCTTCATTTTGGACAGTCCAAGGATCATACATTATATGAAGTTTTTAGAAATCAGGGCAGAACAAATCTGTGTTGCAAAGGGAACACATTTAAATCATTAAGTTGTATACTATAGATCGCTCAACAAAACATTGCGACAAATGATAAAGTGCAACTCTGTTATTCTGAACCATTCAAGAATTGCAAAAGACAAGCAGTTTCCAGTAGGTCTCATTTGGAGAAATCCAAGTAAAGTTTTTCCACTCAGAAATGGTCTTACAGGTAATTTGGGTTGTTTAGGATCAGGGTGTTTAAATAAAGACTGTTGCATTATTTTAATAATACCTTTAATCAATACTTTTGATAATGAGGATTTTAAAATTATTCAATGTCTATGATTACACTCAGCTAGGTAACCTGTGAAAGGGATTCTACATCAAGATTTAAAGTTAGTCAAATATTCTGATTTATAGCATAATTTTATGTGAAAAGCTGGCTAAATATAATTTTAATTTTCCTGGGAAAATATTTTTTTTTTATTTAAGACATTTATATAATGCAATGAACTCAATGGATTTTATTTATGTTCTTTAAGATAAGAAATGCTTCTGAGCTGTTTGGATTAGAAATAAAATTAGGAACATGTTAAAATACTGTCCTGCATTGTCCTAGGAAAAACATTCCTATAAGATAAATTGATAGTTTTATAAAATCTATTATGTATTTATTTGTTTTAGATTTGATAGAAAATAATGCTCACATAAACCATCTAGCAATAACTAGGCTTACAGACACAAAGCACTCTCTATATTATTAGCAATATGAAGGTAAATTTACTCTGTTATCTCACTCCCTTGAATAATCAGTAGATAGTGATATAAAAGTACAGAATGGCTGAAAACATTGCTAAATTTAAATAGGGTACCTGATTTTTCAATTGGCACTCACTGAAGTACAGAACTCTCTCTGTCTTTCTCTCTCTCTCACTAATCAATATGGTTTGCATACTTACACAGCAAATCTCAGAAATCATTTCAGACCCATCATTGTGTGCGAAAAACATTTCATAAATCATTTGGAATACTAAGCAAATTAGAGAAAATTGTCCTCTGGATTAGAGAAGAAATTTGTTGAATAAAAGATATATTCTGAATTATTTCCTCTTCTGTAATAAGCTGACTAGATTAAATTGAGAAGCCAGCATAAAAGAGCCACTGGGATATCTATTATTTCTTCATCCTTTTATCCTCTTGCAATTCTCTTGGGGAAGTGTACATGTATATGCTGCATGAAATGTTATTAACTGGCATTAAGTCTCTCATCCCCCAGGCCGTGGCTTTTTTCCTCCTACTGTACTGACCATTAAGCAGCTCTTGTGGATGTGATCTGGAAATTGTGGTATTTATACCTTCTCAAGAACATGTCTTAAACTGCTCATTGCATTTTGATATTTCATGACTTTGTAAGCCTCATACAAGTTATAATGTCAATTATGTTTTAGTATAATGATGTGAAAGTGACAGGCTATCGGTTTTTTGCTCTAAATGGGTGCAGGTGCCTTTTAATGTATTATTTTTCATCTATTGGTACCTGTCTTCCACTCTTGTTTCTGTTGTAAATATGTATGATTATGGACAAAGTAAAACTGCCTACCCAGGGCCTTGGAGGAAGTCACATTGATTCTTTTTCCTTTGGCTGATCTTTTTTGGTGGAAAGCCATATTTGTCAGCTTGGGCTTTAAATGGGAAAATTAGGAGCACAATTCATGGCCGTGCACACTTCTGAATAATGCTGGTACATTGATTATTTGAGTTAGTGCAAATTGTTTGCTGAAAGACAGCATGAGAGGTAGCATGGTGGAAAGGAAATTAACTCTATTGCACAGATCTCTTGGCTGCATTCTCCACCAATTATACTTAAAATATTTTGCCTTTTCATACCCTGTTCTTGTATAGCAGCAGCAATAGGGAGCAAGCACGGTGCATCTCCTATTCACTTTCCAGGCTGGCTTAAATGTCTTCAGCCAGAAGCATGCCCCAGGTTTAATATTCACATATTAATTTGTACTAAAATGTTATGCAATTTTTTCTTTTATTTTGAGTTTAAAGGCTCAAAACTTCAACTCCTCCTACCCATGGGAAAAGCAAAGGATAATACCAGTACAAGAATCTCATTTTACACTGCACCTGAACTGTCTCTATGTTTTTATATTTTATGGTCCTGCAGTTCTTTCTTCAGTCACACTGACTGCATTAAATTATGTAGAAGCACAGGCTTGTGACACCTCTGAACCAACCTGCAAGAGAACACAAAATCTTTCTTTTGCTTTCAGCCTAACTCAAAATCAAATTCCAAAAATTATGTACAAATAACATCAGCAGTTCTAATGAATGGAATTAAGGAAAGGCAAGGGCAAAGCCATCAGTTTTATTATCTACCAGTGCTGAAGGATTAGCTCTAGAATTAATATGAATTTACATTACTAAACGGTCTTTGAAGGACATGATAACTGGGTGAAATTTGAGTTTGTTAATATTTCTAAACAATAGCAGAAGATGAACTCTCTGCCTAAGGCTTAGGGCTGAAGCAAGGAACATTGAGTTCCCAGTCACAGACTTGCAGGGTGACCTTGACAAGTCACAGAACATATCTGTGCCTCAGCGTGAGATGTGGGATATTAAAACATTTCCTAGCTCACAGAAGTGTTGGTAAGGCTCAATTAATCAAAGTCATTCAATATCTTCACACAGAAGTGTCTAGATAAGAACAAAGTATTATTGTTACTAAAGCAGACCTCTTCTGAGCACTTAATTTTTCATTTTATATAAACTTTTTTAGCTTATATGCACTGTCAGCATACAGAGCTATAGATCCTTCAGATCTAGTTTGTGTGGAGCTTGTCAAGATACAGCTGTTTTTAGTGCTGTATCCCTATTAGGATGTGACACAATACATCATAACAGCTCCATCAGAGCCATTAGGGTGTAAGCTGTCAATGTGTAATAAGATTACTATGCATTACATCTGGTGGGGCTCTGATAATTCTGAACTAGGTATGCCATCGCAGAGTCTAGAAAGCCTTTGAATATTGATGTTGCACTGCTAATGAATGCAGCAGTATTGTTTTGACATGGAATTAGAATATATTCTCCAGTTTGTGTGAAGAGCTTTTTTTTTTTGTACAATAAATAACTTTAACTTTTCCAGAAATCCCCAAAGATGTTCTCCTCACTTCATGTACTAAAGACCTGCAAGTATTTCTATTTACAAATGAAGGTTTTTCTTGTTTGAGGGAAGGACAAAACTCTCTAAATAATAGCCAAAAATATTCAAATAGATATAATCCAATACATGGCCTTGGATTCCCTAGACTATAAGAAGTTTTCATTCAGAATAATGACTAAGATAGGAACAACTTCCAATATGCTTTTCATCTCTATGAAAAGTGCAATTTTCAGACAGAAAAAAAAAAAAAAGAAGAAAAATTATGCTGCTTTACTGACATTAGTCAGGATATAATTTAAATAGGAAAAAAGAAACAGTCAAATAATTTGACGTGCATTCAGAACCTTCTACTGATTATCTAACAACAATCTAAGATAGGTGCTATCAATGAAAATCAAAGAATCATAGAATGACCTGGGTGGGAAGGGACTTTAAAGATCATCTACTTGCAATTTCCCTGCCATGGACTAGACCAGTTTGCTCCGAGATCCATCCAACCTGTCCTTAAACATTTCCAGGGATGAGGCACCCACAACTTCTCTGGGCAACCTGTTCCACTGCCTCATCATTCTCACAGTAAAGAATTCCTTCCTTATACCTATTCTAAACCTACTCTCTTCCAGCTCAAAACCATCCCTCTTTGTCTGTCACTACATGTCCTACTCAGAAAAACCTTTAGATTCAGAAAAAGATGCTATTTGAAGTTTGTGCTTCCCTGTCTGCACAACACCTGAGCATCTAATCAGTGGGGAACTCACTGTTCTCATACCTTTGTGAAGAACCATTCACTGGGAGAACTGGTGTGCTGACTTGACTGGTTCACAGTAAAGTCTGTAGCAAAACAGGGAGAAAAAAAGAGTTTTGCTGGTATTTTAAAATCATCACCAGGAATCTGTAATTATGTGAAACTCTTGTTCACCGTATGTCATTATTCCTGAAATTATTCCTTGATCAAAATGAGCAAGGGGACAAAGCTTCAGTTACTAAGAGCTTGTACATGCACACATGTGAGCTTGTAGAGGAGGAGGTTGTGGTATGCCTTGAGTAAAGGGAGATGTGAAGGGAAAATACAAACTCCAAGTGCTTACAATATTTTCAAGTCTTCCCAGAGAAGACTGAGCTGAGTGGCTTCAAAGGAGCTTTAACATAGCACTTGGCCAGCAAGAGTGTTAGTAAATCTTCAGGAGGTCTGAAGTCTCTCCTAAGAGAGGAAGTTACAGTCTCTCACAATCAGTTGTCTTGTGAAAGTGTGAGCTGTTTGATTTTTCTGAGTCTGTGGGGGGGCACAGGCGGGCAGACCTCAAGTCAGAAAAGCTTAATAAATTTTCTAGAAATATATATTCCAAAAAGTTCAGACTGTGTAAGAAGAGAAAGCAAGACAGTCATTTTTCATAATGATAAAGAGTCTTGTTCAAAGTCTTTCTCATTAAAAATTAAATAACTTTTGGTGCAGGAATAGAAGGTAAATAGGAAATGCATTCAGAGCCCTGACACTTATGCTGAATAACAACCAGGAAAACATGCTGTGGTCCTTGAAGGAGACATAGAGCACAACTAAACAAGGAAAAATACAGAAAAGAGAAGCTAATATTAAAAAAAAAAAAAAAAGAAAAAAAAAGAAAAAAAGGCACGTCAAGTGAGGAGAAATGTCAATGGTCTGACAAGTAGCATGAGTACAGGCTTATTCTGTTATTGGGGCAAAAAGGAAGATGTAAGAAATTCAAGTGCTTTGTGGATACAGGCTGTACAGGCTGACACGGGGAAACAATGTGCTGAAGGAAAGGCTTGCTTACATGCAGAAAGAATTTGCACATTTGAAATAGCAGCTAGCAAAATTATATGGAAATAACTACAACATTCTGTGTCAGAATTTGTGTCTTTGGCTACAGTAGTCCACACAGGAGAGCCTGAGAAAAGTCAGACATGAATTAAATCTTTTAGTCTAGAAAAAAAGTCCTCTCTTATAAATAAAGGAGCTTTCACTGGTATGAAAAGACATATAAAATGCTGGTAATGATCTAGAACAGGTAGTAAAGAGCAAAACTCTAAGAACAAATCTATCTCAACCGTGAACATATAATTTCCCTCACGTGGTGATCCCAAGAACAGGTTGCGGGGTTTTTGGAAGAGACCTCCAGTTTTTTCATGGTAAAATGTTCAAAACTCAAAAGTCTTCTGGAAATGTTAAAATAGACATTCAAGGATGCTGTTCATAATTGCAGTGTCAAAGACAGAATAAATGTGGAGAAAAATTTTTAAAACATTAGTTAATTCAAAAACCCTTCCAAACTGAGCAAGAACACCAAAGAGCATATGCCTTCAAAAGCAACATTTGCTGAGACAGCAGGAATCAAATTCTTCCAGAAATTAAATGCTTCCTTGCCCTCACTACAGGTTTGTTTCATTTTTTTCTTTCCCTTTTTTTCTTGGAAGGCTATTTTTGAACCACAGTCCCCAGATGGTTAAAAACCTTCTTCTGATTTCCAGACTAAATTTATTCATAATCAGTTTATATTCATTTGTCCTTGTGCCAGCACTGTTCTTTAGTTTTAATAGTACATCTATATTGTGTAGCTATTTGTAGATTAAATTATTAATATTACAAAAGATAGTATCAATTTTTAAGAGACATCACTAGATGAGATTATGAAGATAAAATTCACTGTTTCAACAGCTGTTTGGTCATAAAGTTATAGCCTAAAAAGATTATAAATACAATAAGATGTGTTTTCACATCACTTCGAGGGAAACAAATATGTATCTTTTTATTACTTTTTTATGATATTCAGTAATGAAATACAGTTAAAATAAATTCCAGTCAAACAGGTCGAAGAAAAAGCAGGCTAGGTGGAGTTGCTGTTTGTTGATTAAATGCAAAAGTCTATTCTCCAGCCTTGGTATAAGCGATAGGATGGGTTCTCCTTTGGACCACACTAATTGTTTGGTCAACATTGGTAGCAATATGACATTTAATCTGCCACTGCATAAGAACCAACTAATTTTGAAGCAGATTTGGATAAATGGATTTTTTGAGGGAGAGAAATTGAAAGTGCTAGGTTGAAGGAATAGTATCCTATGGAAGCATACTGTAGAGACTATACTGCTGGTTTTAAAAGTGCTTTTGAGTAGTGAAGGTGCCTGTGAGTATTAACAGTTCTTGATATATTAGTATATGAATACCCAACACTAATGGTTTGTAGATTTTTTCCCTTTCCTGTATGAAGAAGGAATGCTGAGTAAACTGCTGTCTGTCAGACCCTTTAGGACATACTACAGGGATCCCCCTTTCCCTTCTGTGAAGGACAGACTGAAGAGGTGTGAAGAAGGATATCAGAAATCACATTTCTTGGCTGAATGCAATTTCAAAGTTGCCTTCCTGTTCTCAGTATTAATTACCTGCAGTCCATCCAACAATGCATACCCACAACTGGACACCTCATTCCATACTCTGTATATCCTTAAGCGTTGGTCTGTATAAACAATGCTGAACTGGTGACTCCTTACCTTCTATCTCTCTGTTTTTCCTCCTGTGTTTTTGGGTAGTACAGGGCCCTTCTTTATTAGCCTTTTCCACCTGAATAAGCCAGAGCAGCAGATGACTCCTGACCTGAAGCAATGCAAGTGAGTAGGCTGGCTCGCTGGTTGCACTGCCTTTCTACATGATGCCCCTGCCTTTCCTCAGCAGACACAAGAGATGTCTCAGAGATGAGGAGCCTGCCTGCTCACTCTGTAGCTCTGGGGGACAAGTAGGGTGAGTATGAGAATAACAGTTTGTGCCCACAACAGTGATTGTCCCACTGTGAGAGGAAAATGGTATTGCTGCTTGTATTTCAGCTGATCATAAAAGTAAAAAGGATATAGTAGCCCAAAGGATAAACTGAACTCAAAGGTACTTGTAGCTGCTCTGAAGCTTGTACTATAAAAAAAGAAATCAGAAGCAAGCCATTCATTGAAGTCCTGGCTTTCATGCACTTGTGTTTGGCATTGTTGTTTTAATCTTCTGACCTCATTTTGTGTTTCTGCACTGTTTGTCTTCTCTGGCAATGTTTAACTTACTAGGTTAAAATTAGTCTTGTGTTATGGAGATACTGTGCTGGGCTACTGGGATTTTTCCCTCTAAAGTTCCCCTGATCTTTATCGACGATTGCTTGGCATCTGCATAACTTTGTCTTTCCTGTGTCTACACAATTACACCTGGGAGGCTGCCAGCTCATGGTGGCAACAGGCACCTCTGATCAACGTGACAAAAGTATTATCCACTCAATACATTTTATACACTTTATCTATGGCAAAGAAAGAACCCCCCACCTCATGCACTCTAAATCTGTACCCGCCTACCCTTCATCCACCTTCACCAGCATCTTCCCCATGTTTCTGCATTCTGAACTGGGCACAGATTAAGGAAGTTTCCTAGGAAGACTGTTGGAGTAATTCTGCATTTCAGCCAAAATAAACTCTACCTGCTGCATGTGGTACTTTGAAGATCTTTCCTCCTGAAAGAAAATGACAAATTAATTGCATCCAATGATAATTTATGTATAAAACAAGTTTGGAAATTAACACAAAAGTAACCTTTATCTTCTATGAGAACATATGCTGAGAAATATGTGATGGTATCCTATTTATGCAGTAATTAAATGTGATCTTCGTTATCTTCATAAGCCTCTGGGAAAAAGCTACTCCTACATCAATTCTTTGGGCTTATAATAAGTTTAGCTAGTCCTGGAGACCTCTTAGTAAACTGGCCATCTATTATCAGTCCTTTAACATCAATATTGGTATTGAGATATTATTATTTAGGTGCAAACAACCACTAAAAATAAGATTCTGATTCTTTTGTGACACACAGGTCCAGATCTTTAATAAGAATTATGAATGGTAATGTTCAAATACTAACTTTTCTGAAAAAATAAATTTTTCAGGAAATATCATAGAGATCAAGTTTTGTCCACATGTGTGAAAGTATTGGAATATTTTTATTGCATTATTTATTTATGCAGAGGATTTTGAATTTAATTTAATTGATTTCTGGATAATGAAGAACAGTGGAAATAAAATTGACATATATCTACTTAATATGAAGAGCAGATTATTCCAATTTTTTCAGTTGTCTATTTTTGTTTATGAGAAAAGAAATACATTCATTAATCATAAAAGAGAGATTATATAAGATGCAATTACCATGTTATATATTATGTACTATTCACCTTTTATAGCACAGATAATATTGTGGATGTACACAACCACTAAAACAGCTGAGAAAATCTAACTGATGCCTGAAAACACATACTGTTCTGAAACAGCAAGAAATATTCAGATTTTATATGTCAATCCTCCTAGAAAATATTCAAATGGCCTAAAAGCATAAATTTCTACTTATGAAGCAATAAGAAGAGATTCTGATCTTATGCCTCCTGTTCTAATAATCAGTTTTTGTTACAAACATTTCTTATTCCTGCCACCATTTTGGACTGATCTGGCAATTTCCTGCTCTCGGGCTGAATGCTTAATCAAACAGTGACGCCACTAGAGCCAGTGGGTATGCTGGAACAAAACTATTTTTGTCAGTGTTCATGTTCACAGGACTGGCTTCTGAATACTCAGTAGTAAAGCAAAGATATTAAATATAATCATTATAGTGGACACTTTCAAGTGCCCAGGTGACCTTCCTTTAGAAGTGTATGGTTTCAGAAGGCAACCTTGCATATCTAGAGATCTGAATCACTTTGCATTTTCTTTGCCTTAGCTTGTACCTTGAAGACTCAGTTCTTAGGCAAATCAGTCCCTTAGAAACTTAAATTTTCAATTCAGTGCTTGTCCAGAATTCCCTCATAGGTTTGTTCACCAGTGCCAGCTGAACATAAACACCATTAAAATGCATACAGCTATATGGAAACTATCTAAATTGTGAGAGAGCTGGAGCTACCTGATTATTTTTCAGTGCTGAGTGCAGGAATGTTAATCTGCAGTGTAAATGCTGTCCTGGTTTAGGGCTGAGGTCATGCAGGCTCTGTCTCTATTCAATTCTTGAGTGCAGGGCAACCCTGCCCCAGAACCCCCGCATTAAAGGCAAACAAACAGGTACATTTTTAGGTAACAATTGAGTACATATTTAAATCTCTAGAATGCTTACTAACTTCAAGTTTCATGAGAGACTGCAAGAAAGAGACATTTGAGTAAATCAGGAAAGCTGATGAGAAAACAAGCAGAGTGGAACTCACAGGCATCTGATTCTCATTAATGGCATCTCCAGGCCAAGATTAGAGAAAGATGCTGAGAAAAAGTGATTATTTTCCCTTTCTCTTCTAAAAACCAGCTCATTTTTACAGCCACGCACCTGATTTCAACCATCCAAAGCAGTGAAAATCCCAAGGTCACTAGATTCCCCCATGGATGTTGAGTAAATTGAACTGGTAGAAATTTCATCTTGATTTACTAGAGTTGTCAAGTTTTTTTAAAATTAACAGTTATACAACTGGGATCTATCACTTGAAGTGTTATTGGCAGGAAATCTAAAATTATGGGCACATATTACATAGCAGCAATGAACATTACAAGTGAAAGTGTGTCTTTTAAGAGGACAGCAGGAATATAAGGTTCTGAGTCTTACAGCAATAATGTTTTATGGGGCTATAGTAGATCTATAAGAAAGGCATTGTGGTGCCATAACACATCCAGAGAAGGACAATGAAGATGGTGAAGTGTCTGGAGCACAAGTCATGAGGAGCAGCTGAGGGAGCTGGAGGTGTTTAGCGTGGAGAAAAGGAGCTCAGAGGAGAACTTACCACTTTCTACAACTCCCTGAAAGGAAGCTGTAACCTGGTAGAGGCTCTTCTCCCAAGTAACAAGCAATAGGACAAGAGGAAGGAACCTCAAGTTGCACCAGGGGAGGTTTAGATTGGACATTTGGAAAAATGTCTTCACTGAAAGGGTGTTCAGGCCTTGGAACAGGCTCCCCAGGGAAGTGGTGAAATTTCCACTCCTGGTAGAATTTGAAAAATACGTAGATGTGGCACTTGCAGACACGGTTTAGTGGTAGACATGACTGCCAGTTTAATGGTTGGACTCAATGATTTTAAGGGTCTTTTTCACCCTTAATGGTTCTATAATCTTGCAAAAACTTTCAAAAGACTTTGGATTTCATAAGCTTTTGCCAATGAAAGAAAGGTCAGTGGTGTTTGTTACCAGATTCCTTTTTTTCAAGAGGGGGAGTTTCTGTAATTCTAGCACTGTATTTTTTATTTGTCCCATGGGGACCAGCCTAGATCTTATAAATATGGGATTTTGCAACAAGAAAATTCCTTTAAAGTATCCTCTTTGTATTATTTTGCCACAGGTGTGGGAAAACTTCATTCTTCTGAATTTTTTGTGGAAAGATTTTTCCATGTGTTTGATTACTTACCTGTTGTAGCTACAGTACTTTTCAAATATTGTCTGTTCAAAGGCATGAGTATCTCTTAGTTATGTTAGGCTTTTAAACATACTGGGATGTAGCCACTTTGAATAAGCACCACATGTTAGTATTTCTATAAACAGAAATATAAAGGACTGCAATTGACCTGGGTATTCCCTTGGATATGCTCCCTTGTGATCCACTGTCAGTGCAGTGATGTTGCCAGGAAGAGAGTAAGTAGGTTCTGCTGAATCAAAGTCCACACCAAAGGTTTATGTGTCACCTGTGTCCTACAAGTGTTATCCTTGTGCTCAAGTTATGAGAGGATCTAAGTTTAGCAACTCTACTAATGAAACTTTTGTTCTCCCATCAACTAAATTTTAAAGACAAAACCATGAACTATAATCTATCTATCTATCTATCTATCTATTTATTATATGGAAAAACATTTTAGGGGCTTTTAAATATTCTTTCAGGTTGGAGGAAATTTGAAGTACCACTGTTGAAACATAAGGAATTACACGTAAACTTATGAAATTAAAGCTAACTGGAAACAGACACTTGGGTCTGATATTATGATTATCCAAGCTGGACAGTATGTGAAATGTAAATGCTATTAGAAGTTGAACATCAAAAGAGGTTTTAATATTCATTCAAGTCCAGCTGCTTGTGGCAGCAATTAAGTTGATATATTTTTTGGATCCCTTATTACATGTTACTGACCTCTGTCTAATTTCCCAGTGGCATAACGTCAAAATATGCTGCTACAATAAATGCAAAATATATGTATAAGAAGTGTTCTCTAACATTTTCAAGGCTTTCATAAACTTCATGGAGCGAAAATGCTCCTTGTGGATATTTCTAGAGGAGACTGCTCTTTCTGCAGTGATGTGTCCATGTTGAATCCAGCCAGGTTAGGCCAAGATCTGATGAAAGAAGCAAGCACCTAATTTCTGATTGGAAATACGTTGCCTGTTTGAAACCCTAGGCAATATGAACATCTCCACTTCCAGAGAAAGAAAAGATGAGGCTGTCCAGAGAAGAAACTGAAGAAAAAATATTGTTGTTTTAAAACCAATATGGACATTTAGAGTATTCCCATTGCCACAGTGCAGTTGGTTCTGTAGAGATTTAGAGGATAGGGCACACGGCTGGAAAGCAGTGACAAATACTGGAGTTTTATCAAAACATTTATCCTGGAATTTTTTTTTAATGTTTAATTAAAGACACATTAAAAAGCTTGATATGTTAATAAAACATCAGCATTTTGCACTGGAGTACATTAGGTGCCTTAAACTGCCAAACAAACAGTGAGTGTATTCTGCATGGCAACTGCTTGACATGTTGGTTGTTTAATCATTAAGAGCTAGACAAATACTCTAAAATATCTTCTGTGCATTTTTGATTGAGTTCTACATCCATTTCCTATTCGTTTGGCACTTGCTTTCAACAAAGGCTTGAGCAAACAGGCTTTATTTGCACCATTCTACACAATAGGTGACATTTATTACTGTACAGAGGAAACAGTGAAGCAGTACACCTGGGTGCAAAACTGATTCAAAAATAGTTTTTGTGTTATTAGGGATTTACTGTAATCTAACTGGATTAACGCTGCCTGTTGCAGTGCAGGTTTGATGGCTCAAAAGAGCAGCTTCAGAGATGCACTTCACTCAGAGAGATGGACAATAGTGGCACCCAGCTGTCCCACTGGGAATGGGTGACTTCTGCAGAATGCCAGGTAGCAACGCCATGCATTGACTGTAAAAATTTGCAGTCCAGGAGAACGAAGATATATGTAAAAACCATGGTGACTGAGACTGATCTATCAGGCTTTCGTGGTTCTCCCTCTGTCCTTACTCAACTTCAAAAGCCTTCTATACAAAGACTTTCTGACAGAGTGAAGAAAAAGTAACTTCAGCTCAGTTTTCAGGAAAGGTATTCAATAGAAAACTAATATTGGTGGCTATGAATTCCTGAAAAGCTGTGTGACTAAAGAGGATAAGAATTAAAGTGTTCTAAAATTTCTTAATCTTCTTTATCTACTGAAATTCCCCAAGAGGCTCAAAACCTATTAGGAACCACAATCAGACATCAGAAAAATGCATCAAATAATCTGAACCCTTACAGTTTAATTTATGAACTCAGGATTCTATTGTGATGGACAAATCTCTGACAGAGGCTGTTTGCAATCCTTCTAAAAGAATAAGGGAAATAAATTCAAGAAAATCTAGATTTACTCTTCTACATTCTGCAAGCAGAAAAGAGCTAGGCTGGATGAATACATTGCTAATTGTGAATTATTCATCTCACTCTAGCAATCAGTAACATCCACATTAAACATTAAAGACCTAGATTCACAAGGAGAATGTAGGCACATAAATACCTCTTCAGGCAGCCAGGGTTGACATTTAAATGCTAGTGGTGTTCAACGCCCCCACATCACCCCTCCTACCTTTTCATAGGTGCTTAAAACTGCATACATACTCAAGTTCCTGTTGAAAGGCATCAGAATAGTTTCCAAAATTTTAGCAGCAAGGAATTAGTAGGTACCAGTTTTATTGTTTTCCCATGTCAGAGTTTACACAATCATTCCCTTTCTTATCACAGTTTTGGTATCCAATTTTTCTTACAAAAGATATACTCAGAATCTGTTTCACTAAAATATTACAGCTTTAGCTTAAAGCCTGGGAGCTCAGTTTCTGTACTTCTACTTGAGAGCTAACAGAAGGTGCAGAGTCATTCTCCAATGACAGTGGTCTAATAAATATTTAGATCTAACAGACACACAGGCACACACACAAATTGAGCTTCAAGAATTGAAATGCATTTCATCTTGCTAGAATAGCTATAACATCAATAGCAAAAATATTCATTTTATAACTCTATGATGATTTTATGATGATTCTCAATGATACTGATCGCTTTTCTTAGTTTAACCCTTGGAGCTTGGTATCTTGGCTGGGTTTGCAGGGGAGAATGGATAATAACATGGTGATTAGTGATTCCCACTAGATCAGTTGTGGTTCAAGCTCCAGCAGAAAGAAAATGGCCAGTACCTTACATGTCTTCTCCAGGGTGAACAGGAATCCTCTGGCAGCTGTTTCAGAATGACTCTAGTTCCTCCGTTGTTAAAGAGAAGCATCAAATTCCCAGATTTAAAAGAGAGTTATGACCTTCAAAAGGAGATTAGGCTTCATAATACTGTAGTCTTTTGTATTTCTTTTGGGATGCTGTTTAAGGACACAAATACAGATAAACTTTAAATGAAATATGGAACTTATACTAATATTTTATATCCTTTTCTGAAATAATTATGCAATTGTTCATTCTCTTTTTTTATCCAATTGTCTACCCCTTTTCTGGGATTAGGGTTTTTCCCTCAAATATTTTCAATATGAAGAAGATAAATCTTTAGGCTGATCAAATGCAACTAAAGTTTCTGGGGATGCTCAGGCATAAGGTTACCACAAAGCTTGTTAAGATCATTTCATTGAAGGATCTGCACATACATCAGCTAATCAAACTCTCTCTCCTTGATTCACTTTTCAAACAAGCAGCTGAGGGGTAAACTTTATGGAGACTGGGCTCTTCTGAGCATTTTTTTCCCTCTTGTCAATTCGACCTCAAGTCACAGCTTAAGGTGACTTAGTTCAGCATGGGTCTGATGACCATTGTGTGAGTATATCTCATATGTGCTGTAGAGGAAGTGGTGGAAGACAAAAGCTCTTCAGTTACACTATAAACTTATGCTGCATGAACTGCTTCTTATCATAGGTATGTGAAAATTCTCAATTGAAGATATTTACATGACTCAAAAGATTAAGTTCCATCATAAATGTTGGAACTACAATAAGCATCTGTTATGAGGCTGGAAATAAGGAGAAAATACAATGTCAACTCAACAGTCCTCATTTAACTTGTGATATCCTAGAAAGGAATGAGAAGGCTGTGATGGAGAAAGTGAAAAGTAAGAGCAAAAAGTGTGATGTGTCGTAAATCTTGAACTCCCTTTGAATTTTAGCATTTCTGGCACGAGTGTGTGAAAGAAATATTTAGTCACACTTGTTTGTCCTTTAAAAAAATTTTGCAGAAAAACTTTCTTAAATATAAGAATGTTATCTAGTGAATTCCAATCCATGGTTGCTAGCAAATAAAGTCTTTAAAGGAAAAAGAAAACATTATCATATCCGAATGGAGTGAGACTGTACCAAAAGAGTTTCCAGATTTATGTATAAAGCTTCTATTTATAAAACCTTTTGCCAAAATTGTACTGAAGCCAGTCTAAAAGGTAGTTCTGCTTTTTTAGAAAATGTAGCAATGTTGTGAACAAAATCCTTCCAAAAAATTATCCTGCCATATTTGCTAGAGATATGCAGGAACTGATTGCGGAATTACAAGATCTCTATCAGTGTAGAAATAATTAATAATATTGCATAAATTGCACCACATTTGAGCAAATAAGTAATGCTAATTTTAACAGAAGTATAATGAAAGCACAAACAACATTTGACTTTTTTTCTATTTTTAGTACATTATTAAACCTTCGGGTAGGTATTCCTGTTGGAACAGAAAAACTGGAAATAGGAAATTGTCCAGCTTACCAATGGCAAAGTAAATCTCAGTGGAATAATTATTTTGATATTAAATCACTTTTATTCTGGAGCGAAGTATTCATTGAAAAGCTGTTCTGGTAGCCCTTACAGGGAGAGCTTATTCTACTGTAGTTGTAATGGGCAATTTCCCTGTGCAGGCATGCTTAAGGTTGTGCAGAATATGGCCTTTGGAAATACTGCTCCATGCCAAGATGTTTCATAGAATATTTATTTTTGCTTGTGTTATAAAACTCTGTACATACAGTTTTGTGAATGGGATGAATGGGTACTTAACAATTAATAGCCTGGCTTCAAAATATGAGACAGCTGTTTCAGTTGGTTTCCACATGTGACTCCAAATACTGCAGTGGGATGTGAACTCTATATATAGTTCAGACACAGATCTCCAACTCAAAGAATCTCCTGGAAAAAGATTGATTCAGTCAGAAAGTAGGCACTTAGAATGGATGAGCTGCTTTCAAGTTTTCTGACTTCTGCCCTTTAAAGGAATTGTATCAAGTTTATGAAATGTGATAACTTTGAAGGACTGTGAAATGTTCTGAACTTTTCAGGTCATCTGCTTTTTTCAGTCATGATATTCCACTTATATTTAAAATAGGAAACTGTGGATGCTTTCCTCAGTCTGTCAGCTCTCTGGTTTTTTAATGTGTTTGAGCAAGAAGCTGTGTGTGAGAGGGAGAGAAGATATCCTACTTTTATCACCTTGATCAATCACAAGCAATTAATTTCAGCACAACTGAAATTTCATGAATTGCTGTGTGCCTGGCCAGCATGACTAATAAAGTTGTGTTTTAATGGATGAAGAGTGCAACTATAAGTATATGGCATGAGGGAAAAACTTTGGAAAGTGGGATTTCAGAATTTTGAGCACAGTGCTGGTTTGACATTTTTCAAGATTCCTTTATTCTGCTTAGTAGATTAATTTCACACATTTGCAAAGCCACATGTCAGGTGTGTTTATACGGTATGATAGATATTCTATGTAGTAATAAAATTCTGGTCCCCTCCCCCTTATCTCATTATAGATGCATTAAATTGTACCACAACTTCCTTCCTGCTTGGACTCAGATGTCCTTATGTGGAAACCCGGGTTTGTGATAAGGAGAGGCTGATATTCACCCTCTTTCAACCACAACAGAGGACTCCTAAATCCCACAGTATAACTCTGGTCTTTGCTTTTAACAGGACTGCCTATACAGAGAAACTATGAGGAACAATTTCTTCAATAAAATACGAGGAAATATCATGCAAGCAGCAATGATGTTCAGTTACAAAAGGCTGGATCTGTCAGTTCCTAGGTCCCCCATTTACTCTTTTTTATTTTCAGATCTGCCTTCTAGTTGTGGTTAACATGAGCAGTGAGATAAAAAGAGGAAACTAGTTTCTGGACAATTAGTATTTGGGTCATGTACTGTTCTAGCCCTTTACAAAGCTTCCCATTTCCCACATTAACCATGTGCTAAATGCCACATGGGCAGGCAATCATTGTGGAATCAATTTGGTGCCTGGGTCTAATTAATCATAGATGTTGCCTTAACCCAAATTCTGCTGCCACCATCATATTAGACAAGTATTTTCTAGATCTGCTTTGAGCAGCATGAATGATATCTATGATATGGAGATATACTCCACAATTTTTCTGCTGGTGAAATTAATATAAATTTGGAAATATGAACAATAATAATTATTTTATATCTGCGAGTTTAAGTCTTTTCTTTTCTAAAAGCAAGGCTAAGAAATATAGCCTCTCTATAGGAAACTATATTGTACAGTTAAAGCAAAGGAATTTGAATATGGTAATGTCAATCAGCAGCAAAAGCATTGCATGTCTTTTTGCTCATCCCTTCTCCTCTAACCATGAATTATTTGTTTTCAAGATGACCCACAGATGTCCCTGCCAACTCTGCTCGCAAGTGTCACCATGGGCAGCCTTGCAAAATTTGGCCTTGGGAACATGTTATAGCAAGCACCCAAGCTGGAGGCCAGAGGGCCTTCTGTTCTCCAAGGCCCAGATAGTTCTGTATGTATTTTCCTGAATGTAAACATTTAATGTTTGCAAGCCCTTACAAGCATTAATCAACCCAGCCTTTGCACTGTACTGGCATGTGCTTGTTTTAAAGATTTAGAGGGCAGCAGAGCTTTTCATCAGGATAGGCTTTGGAAGAACAGATAGCTCAGAGCTGAGGAACCCAACAAAGGCTTAGGGGTGGCTGCTTCTACTAAAGGCTTTTCCTCAGTAGAGGACAGCCCTGCCAAATGGGAGGGGAATGTGACTAATCTGTCATTCTTTGGAGAAATCATTAATAAACTTCCAGCCAATGATTAGCTGATAACTATTTACAGCTGCAATTAACATCTTCAGTTAAGGAAATGCTAAGAATTTTTAGAGCCCGTGTTAAGGTTTGCTGAATTATATAATTATATATTATATACTTTGTCTTTTAAGCAAAATTTTTTGGTGCTAAATGCAGCTCTGGACTTTTATATTCCACCTTTCTCATTTTTCTATGGGATCATAGTTAATTTAAGCCCTTAAACTTTCTATAGGGGTCTTCATGGAACCAGAGACTTCTTTAACACACATACATTCTTTTTCCTGGTCTAAATTTAAATTATTTAAAAAAAATAAAACCTTTTGCCAATTTTCTCTGAAAGTTGTTGTTTAATTAAGCAGTTTTTGTGTCAGTTTGTGAAAATTACACATTAGCTAAGATTTTGACAAAGTTTGCTTTTTTGTGGCTGCTTGATACCCTTGTAACATAGGAAAAAAATCAAGTGTACTGATCAAATATTCCCTTGCTCAATACGTGAAAGATAAATATTATGTTGTTGCTAGAGAGGTAAATGTTCTCCATTCTTTTTGTGTTTATTCACTTAATTACACCTGCAAAGGCTCCAAATCATTTAATGTATGTTACTATTGCTAAGTGCTAAATACAGATGAAAAGAAGTGTTGAAAGGAAAATGTGTGATCAGCTTCTGTGATGGCATTCACATATGCTCCTAACCTAGCACTTGCATTTTGTATATTTTGACAGAAGAGTTAAGATCCTGAGCACTTCTTTACATACGTAATCATGTAGTTATGTAGCACATGTTCCAATTCATTACAGACTGAATTAGAGGCTCTGAAAAAAGTTGTTAGACCTTCAGAACTGAATTAAGGCCAGCTTCAAATATCTTTACATTGGAGAGTTGAAGAGCTACAAAAGAAACAGGATGGTATTCCATTCAAATGGAGATGTAAACACTTCATAACTAATAAATCTCCAATTGCTGTACAGAGGAGTGCCCTTCTTTCCCTTTGCCTGTAGATCTTCAAGGCCCCTTGAATTCAATGTAGCTACGCAAATTCACGTTGACCAAGTATCTGACTTCTAGTGCCATGTAAATTAGATTCTAATAATGGCATAAGGCCACTTTGTCCATTTTTCTGCCATGTTGAGATTATACCCTACAGCATATTATGCAATTCAGCTTATTAAAAGAATGAAGTTTCTCCTACTTCCCAGGAAAATCATTAATTCCGGATTTTAATTATGCTTATGATTGCAGACATGCACCTTGAAGTTCAAAAACATTTTTTTAAATTTCCTTTCCTTTAACCATTTTTTCCCATAGATGGTTAAATACTTTGTTTCACTCAGCAAAATTCTCTTGTTGGTTGTGTGGGTCACTGTGTTGAAGGCCTATTTAAAATAGAACAAATGTTTTAGGACACAGCAATACTGCTAGTGAAATGGGAATTTTTGCTTATTAGATCACGTTTTATTTCTTAAATGCTCTACTGCCACAATCTAAATCCTCTTATGCAATCTTAGATTTGTAAAGGAGCACTTGTAGGAGGATGAGAGTTACTTTGGCATGACATCAAACACTCTGCAAAGTAAATTCTGGCCAAGTACTTCAGCTAAATACTTGGTAGTTTTAGGCACTGGGTCTGCACATTCTGTTTTGGGTCATGGGCCTTTATCTTCCAAGGACATTCCAGGCTCAGTACTTTCCATGGCCTCTTTCGCATGCTGTCTAGGCAAAAAGACTTTCCAGCTGATAGAAATGGGAAATTAGAGCTTCAGCTCTTTAAGACTAGCTGGTATCTAAAGGTTCCCAGGAAAATTTCCCTGAAGATTTACCCTGTCATGGATCTGGCTTACAGCTCATTGCTTCTTTGACACTTGATGGTGAAAACAGTCAAACCTACAAGCTTTGCAGAGCCCACCTGCATTTTAGCTAGTTAAAAGAAAAATCCAGAAAGAAAAACAGCTATGCAATACAGGGGAAGCCATCAGATTTCTGAACATACTTAAATATTTTGGGTCATTTAGGAGCCCAGGAATTTCAGTGTACTGTACATCTTCATCTATTTTGACTAGTCTCTTCTGAATAGAAATTTCCTTCTTTCCCCTTAGATTTCCTTCCTTTTTTTGCCAGCTTCCCGTTTTCTCACATGCTGACAGTTGAAAAGTCTCCATCTGCCAGAAAAAAGACTCCCAATACTTCCATCCTGCTCAAACTTCTCTCTCTTTTATGCCGCTTAGGCATTTCCAGCATAAGGTTTAACTTTACCTAACGTGAACACTTGATGGTCGATCTGATGCATCTCGGTGTGACTTCACCCCTCCTCTCAGTTACAAACAGAACCCAGCATGACCAGCTCAGATGCAGGTGTCTTCATGGCAGCTGCCTAAATTTGAGTAGTAGAACTGTGCACCTGGGCTGAGTGTTGATCAGCTGAAAAATGTCTGCAAACTTTTCTCACTCCTCGCAGATTTTTGCTGGTGTCAAAGGCAGTGACCAAATTGTCTGTGTTTGGGAAGATCTGCAAATAAATAGGGCCCTCCTAGAAGTGTTACAGACTAGTATGGGAAATGCAGGGGTGAGCCCAAGAGAGGATAGTGCATGCTTACTACCTCCAAGTGTGAGCAGTGTTCCTTTTAGTGCAGTTAGCTGACCTTTCAGGAGCACTGGATTGGCATGGAGCCTAGAAAAAGCCTCAAGCCTGAATGAAAATTTTGCCTGAAAGAACAGAAAAGCACAGTGCAACATAAAGTATATTGTATTAGATGTATGTGGGAGGTCTGCATAGAAATTCCACCAATAAAACAGAAGAAAACAATTTAACACCAAAGTTAATGTTCAAAGCAACTAAAATAAAATTCAAGATCCAAAATGCCCCGCTGAAGATTATTTTCAGTTTACAGGGGTTTACACTTCTGAAAAATACTTTAATTGCCTGCTTCCACCCACAAAGCCCATCAGCTTTGTAACCCAGCCTTCCACATGAGAAGAATAAGGAGAGCACTTATTAAAGAGCACTTAGCAGTGTTCAGCCAATCAGCTCATTCAAGCAGCCAACACTCTCAGCCCTGTAATTTGGTGCCAAAATTGTCCTCCCCAAATACTGATCTATATGTTGAACTGCCCCTTATGGTGTGGCTGAGATGATACTTGAATTGCTACCAAGACTCACAATACAAGCTATCACATCTGGTTTTTGAACATATATGGTTAGAGAGTCTCAGGAACACTGTGGTTGAAAAAAAAATTACAGGACCATACTATGAAGTTGATCTTCCAAATGCCTGTCCTTACTCCAATGACAAAGAAAAATATCTCAGATTATGTAGTAGAAAAAAAGATCTGCTACTCATTTGCTAGGAGAATTATGTAAGTTTGTATTTTTTCCCTCAGTTAAAAAAGGTAATCACAGGTGCGATGCTATTTTCTTTTACAGAGGAATCATTATAGCCTATTTCTTTAATAAATACACTATAAAGTTTTACACTGCCATTCAATAAATTTACATTACACTCAAAAGTGTGTACTGCTGATTCAAAGAGGACCAGTAACCTAGTTCTGTACTTCAATGCTCCCTTTGAGAGGTGGTACCTTCTTCATGTTGTATTTGATAGTTTCTTCTACATAAAACCTGATTAGTTTAATTTGTATTTTAATAAGTAATTTACTATATAGTAAGCATACTCTTTAAAAAATAGTGTGTCCACCACAAGGGGAAGTTGCCCACATATTTTCCTTGTGGTTTTTTGGGATGTATTTAGATTCTAGCTCTGCCTACTCTTCATCTATTTTGAATGTGTTTTGAATTAGTCACATGATCTGACACTCAAGGTTTTCCACCGGCTTGCAAATTCTCTTTGCATCTGAGAGTGTGTGGGAGCTCAGGAACAGATGCAAAGGTCTAAATATATATGTTTAAGTACCATGTTGAGTTCTATAATATATGTTAGGCAACTTTTATAACTAGCCAATTAAATCTTGGAACAAGTGATAAGCTTTGAAAGGAAAACAATAAGAAAAGCTTTTATAGTAATAAACTGCAACTGTACTGTTTCTTCTTCCTCTTCTTTCTGAATATAATGTTTAATTTCACAGAGATACTGATAGGACTCTATGAGACTCAACAGATTGTCTTCACATCAATAATTTTGTTTCTGGTTTTGTTTCACCCACAGAGTTTTGCTTTCATGTTAAATTGAAGAGTACTAGGTTCTTAAAATGGAATCAGACTGGCAACAGTATTTTTGTTATGTTTAGTGACAAGAATAATTTTAAACTGTACAATTTGAATGGTTTCCATAACTTGAATCAAGTTTGCTCAAAACACAGCTTGATTTTCTTGAAATTTTGCTGAAGTTTATTGAAGTTTATTGATGTTCTATGGAGAACCTCTAAGTATGTCAAACTGCTCAATTTCTTTTCCTAGAAGAGTATAATTAGAGCTAAAAACACAACACATTTTTAGCCTTAAAAAAATATTTTTCAGATACCTCAGTGTCTGGTCCTTCCTTCATCACAGAGTACTGTCATTTAAAATGTTTCACTAGAGTATCCATTTTCAGTGAGAAATAATAACACCGATTTAGACAATGTAATTGCATTCACTGCCTTAACGTTTTCTTATTTTAATAATTTTGTTATCAAACATCTAGCATATAGTGTATTTTGCACGAGTTTACTTGTGTAGTTAGTTGATTACCATTCAGTGGAATGTAATTCCTTAATGGGCAGGAAACAATAGCAAAATATTTATATGCACCACGGAATATGCAGGCAATACTGAAATTCCCTGCACTTTTAAAGTGTGGCTGTCTAGAACATCTGCTTACTAATCTAAACATTATCTTACACATCTGGATTGACTGGCTGTGTATTTGAGCCCACAGTGTGTTACCTGCATAAAATCATGACAGTTACCACTTGTTAGGAATCTAACAGAAACAGAAAAGTGGATGAATGATTTTTTTATTGATCTTCAAAATGAGGATTGAGGTATTTTTCAGGGAAAATGATGGAAGCTCCTCTTACTGCTACTCTAAATTTACAGCTGATGAACACAGGAATTAATTCCCATAGACAATTATTCTGTCATTTTTTACAAGCATCAAGTTGACACAAAATGAAATAATGGTATTAAAAATTATCCTTTGTTATTCTTGGAGCAAATTTATAGCCTACCTATGGATATTCTGCATTTCTGCTTGTGTGTAGACCTGCCACTCTATTCCATATTTTGGTGGAGGCACAGATTGACAACAAACATACAACTAGTGGAAATATTTTGCTTATATAAGAAAATGGTTGTTGACAGCTTCTGTTTAATTTCAAATTCTCAGCAAAATTTGGTTATCTCAGGTCTTTGATTATACAAAAACTCTCTCCCTAATGAAAACTTCACTCTTGGGCAGAAGATATTGTAAGAGAAAACTATGTCTTCAAATGAAGATGAGGCCATGTCTATGGGGGCCAAAGAATTGACATGTGATGTACAGGACCAATAACTGAGTACATGGATGTAATTAAAAAATCCCAATGAAGTCTCCATCTGGGGGCATCTTACTGTATCTTTGCTATGATTCATCCCTCTCTCTATAGGTGAAACACAAGCTGATGTGACAAAGTGCCATGTGAAACAGAAATTAGCCATTATAGAAACTAGAGATTGATTATAGGTTCAAATTAAAATATTTCTGATGGAAAGACAGTTCTTCAATACAAATGTAAACGTGCTCAATATTTCTAAGTGAGATGAAATCATGAGCAATGTTTTCATCCCAGAGTTTGACACAAACTTTCCTTAAGAATAAAGAAATTGCTTGGTGTTTACTGTGAATTCAGGTTTAATGAGTCATGTCTTATGTCAAACATTGAATTATCCAAACAAATCTACATTTTAGAAAAAGACTCACAGATACAGATACAACTACATTTGCTGTTGATGTATTAGGGCCTACCAGCTTATTGTCTTTAGAAGAACAATAGTATGTTGCTCTTTTATAAACCAAGCTAATTAGAAGTGTTATCAACTCCGTTTTTCACACATAAATTAGTGAGAATTTTAAATCTGTCTTAAATATGGTGTACACACATGTTCCTGGGTGTAATTTAGGCCATGATTATTTCCAGAGTTGGCAAATGCTAGAAGAAACATACTGTGAACATTCATTTGCAATTTTAAATGAATTTTAATGACTTTGTAGATATAACTATTTTATTCACTTTCCATCAATATCCATTCTGACAAACAAGTTTCCTGCAAGATTTCTTTCTAGAGCACAGGGTTTTATATGAAAAATACAGACTGTTAGCTACAAACAGATTTTAAATTGGTAATCAAGGAGAAAAATGAATATTCTAACAGTCACAGTCCTCCAATCAGGAAACAAAAAAATCACCATGTGATTATTTCTTCAACCAAAATAGCTTGGATTATGAATTTCAGTTCTTCACAATGAACTATGGATGAGCTGCAGACCAAGAATTATAGAAATTAGTTGGCAAATCATTTCAAATAACAAATAAATTAGAGTGAATCATGATGCATTTGTGAAAATGTCACAATTACTATGCTAATAAGTTTAAATTTACATAGTGCCTTTCATCGGAATGGATCCTAATGATGTATAATCTCAACATCCGGAGGAGGCATGATGTTACAAAGGCTGAGAAAAAAATGTCTAATATCACTTTGTTAATACACAGAAAATGATACTTTATTTTTCAAGCTGTATTAATGCATTTAATTGCTATCAATAAAATAATCAACTGCTTTTTGTTTCTTTTTCTGTACTCCCCATTTCTTTCTTAATGTGAGATTTTTTTAGCATTTAATTTTCTTTTACTTCCCTGTTTTTAACATTATTTTTCTTTCATTCTTCTGGGTTTTTTTCTTTTTCTT
>VWYP01020763.1:423871-450144 GCA_013400435.1 Pycnonotus jocosus
TTTTTTTTTTTTTTTTTTTTCTGCTAGTGTTCTCTTTATTTATTTTCCTATACCCATATTTTTTGGTATTTGCTTTTTTCTTTTCTCCCATCTGTCATAGATATTGTTCTATGAGATGCACTTTTTCTTACTATAGGCTTTTTGCACTCCAAGCTAGAAAGCAGAAGTACCCCTTTTCCTCCTCCTCCTCCTTTCACACTGCTGTTTTACTGTCTCTAAGTAATTTCACTGATTTTTCTTTGTGTCTTTTCCATCATTCCCACTATTTTACACCCTTAGAATATTGTCTTCTCCTGCCTTGAAAATCCCTTCCCTCTGCACCCACAGTCATCCAAATGTCTCTTATTATGCTTGCTCATGATGCATCAAAAATGTAAGCTATATGCAAGTGCTATATATGCCTAAATAGCATATGTTTTACATATTGAACTTATGTGAGATCATATATTGATTCATAAGAGTGGTTCCCTTTAATTACAGTCCACACACAGACCATATGTTATATATAAAATAAACATATGCCAGACTATCTGTGTGTATGAAGCACTCAGGCTTTTCCCACATGGGCAGGTCCTGGAGCTATCTTGATCTCCCAAAGCAGAGTTGGTATTACTTTTGGTTTTCCTCCTCAGTCTTCCAAGCCCCAGAGGATTCCCACTGACATGTGTCCCCAAGTGCCTCTGAGGTTTGTCACTTCATGCATTTTTGTTGCCTTCCTTGCTCCATGCTGGTATGAATTCTAGGGGTTTTGTTATTTCTTTCTTTTTTTTTTTTTTTTTCTAATTAGAAATGTTTTTGCTAATTTGGTTTACAGAATACCTATTTCGAAGCTTGTTCATGGATCTTTCTTTACCTTATTCTTTCTCTGCAGTTGAGGGAGCTGCACTAGCTCTGCAGATCCCTGCCCTCTCAGAAAACTGACATTTCCCAAAAGTAATTTTTCAGCTATGGTGGCAAGGGAGCTCAGCAACTCCTTCCATTCACAACATCACAAAAATCTCTTCTCCTAATAATTAGGCAACTGCAATCCTGTGTAGAGATAGATCGATGCTTGATAAAGACATATTGTGATAAAGATATTTTGTTTTAGGATGTGGTCACAGCTGCTCATATTCCTTGTGACTGCAGTAAAGTCACAAGGAATACTGACTTCCATTTTCCTTTAGACAGGTTGTTGTTTCTATGGGGTTTTTTTTGTAGGGAGATTTTTTTTTCCACTAAAGTGGAAAAGTGAAATAAGACACAATAGAATAAAGGCTGAAGTGTTGTGTAATGACTACAAGTTTCATGACAAATATTAGAGCTGGGACAGAACATGGTATGTCCATAGATGCAGGACACATGAGGCCAAGAAATTAATTGGAGTAATGTTTAGTCATTAAAAAAGGAAAACAACTTGCAAATGAGGAATCTTAATGGAAGGAAATTAAAAGGAGCAGTTATAAGGAGAAAATATTTGCAGTTAATGTGAAATTTTGACTGTACAACACTATTGGCTCATAAGAAACACTGCCTGTTAAAATACTTTTGTAGAAGCTGAAGAAAGCTATACAGTAAGGGGTGTCAGGCTACCAGAAACAAGGGAATGACCTTGAGAGGGTCATTATTTTGTGTGCTTTTCATAAATTTTGTTTGACTGCAACATTGTGCCAAAAAACGCAGGAGAAGACATGGATGAAAATGTTTGTAGAAGACAGTCCACCATAACTTTGTCATCTCATGAGTGTTCATTGAAGTTGCAGGTTCATTCAAATGCCAGGTTAAAAGTCATTAGTCATGTATTTTTAAGTGCTTGGCAGGACCAAGTAATCAATTCTGCAAGTCTTTCCCTAATTTGCATGTGTGTTCAGCTGGTGCCATAGTCATATCAAAATAAGCACTCTGATAGTCACAAAAACATGCTCTGCTTCCCAATGTCTGAAGAGGCAGCCTAAGCCTCTATGCCATGCCTGAAAGGTGGGAAAAATTATGAAGGAAAGGTTTGCTTAATTAATAAAGGTTTCTCCATTATTTGTTGAATTTTTTTTTTCAGATACTGATTTTGGGTTCTGTTATTCCTCGCATATAGTTTGGGATGAAAGTTTTCTGATGTTGAGATGGACTGGGGAAATTGGTGATTTAGGTGTCAGATGAAGGGTGTAGTCACTGTCCTACATAACATAAAGAGCAGTGAGTTGTGTGGCCAAGATTTTTTGTGTAACTCAAGATAGGAAAATTGTTTGCCATACTTGATAATGCCTCCTGTGATACTAGACCCCTCAGAAATAAAATAGTCATTGAAAAGAATTTTTTTTATTTGTCATTCATTTTGATTTTGGATTTAAGCCAGGCAGCTGTTAATATGTCCCTGGGTATATGGAATGCTTTTCCCTAGCAAATAATATTGGCTTATATGAGAGGATAAGTGGGCCCAAAAGGTGTTTTATATTATATTGAGAGCCCAATAAGTCAAAAGTAAATATTTAATACATGACACAGAATGTCACACTCCAGGATTATGGAGTAACACAAACATTGTGCTGAATACAGACAGACTAGGTTATAATCCTATTAGAAGTTTTGTACCATACAAACAATATGCTGTATTATTTCTTTAAGAAATTATTTACTGTGTTCCCATGAGTTAGCATACATTTCATGATTGTAGTGATGATAACATGCATGTTTTATGTCCAAAATGGTAATTGACCCAGATGAATTATGATGGGGAGGGTGATTTATTATATTGCTATAAATGTGTGTCACTTGCCATATTTTTTTGATAAAAGTAATTCTTTAGTAGCAAACCTTTCCCAAGAAGACTTGCTAGCTAGCGACACTTAGGTTAGAGTCCTAAGGATCTCAGAAGCTGATACAAGGTAGACTTTATGGTGGAAATCATCCATGATTTGCAGTGAAAACAAACAATATGATAACTATTCTTTATTATACAACAGTAGATTGTAAACCCTATTGACCCTATCCTATATAACAATGAGGTGAATAAAGTTCATTTTTGTGAAATTGGGTGGTGATGTATCTTCTGAAAAAACAAATAAAAGTTTTAGTGCTGGATATAATCTCAGTTTATCCTGCTTTTAATAATGTATCTTTCCTATCAGATGAACTTTGAACTCTCAGAAGTCATTGGGGGACGGAGTGGAATAATATTTTGTGTTCTTGGGAAAGCTGTTTTCTTCCCATGACATGGGAACATGTAAGTAAAGTATATTTGTTCTATATTTTGGTTTTTGTTCCACAGTTCTAGCATTAGTCTTGGCTGGAAGGCAACAGTTACCACAACATGATGCTGTTGTAGTCTCTGGATACTCTTGTCCTATCTGTTTTTTAATATTACTGCTGCCTCCAGATCCTGTACAAAGTTGATCCAGGCAGTTCAGCAGTTCTCTCAGGAGGCAGCTTTTCCCTGATGATGCAGCCCAGTGAGCTCACCAGTACCTGAGGAGAGTATCTCACTCCTGGGATAAGAAGTTTGTTGTAGACCTTAGAGCAGATTTCTTCTATGCTGTACTGGGGAGCACAGCTGCGATGAGAAATATCTGCTCTGGTGCAGTGGAGAGAGGGTACATTGTGTTGCAAAAAGAAAACATGTAGGGCTCTGGTGATGCTCATATCTTCACAGGCATGCAGAAAGCTGAAGGTAAGTGGAATGGCTAAAGAACACTCCATGCTCACTGAGAGCAGTATTTTCTAAAGCATGTATACCTTCCAATAGGTATAGGCAGTCCTACCTGGGGACTTAATGGGATTTTGGTATCCAGGAGTATTTTCGCAGGTGAGTGTTGGCTGTGACCCATTTATCTATGTGCATGGGTCTCAATTTTGATTGTCCAAATTACATGTGTCAGAATTTGAAGAGATTCAGTGATATAAATGTCATATAGGTGAACAATCCATACAGTCTTTCCTTTCTAAAGGCTGTTGACATAAAGTTAGAAGCCAACAGTTTAGTTCTTTATTTCAAAAGGTAGAGGTTAGCAGTTTGATGCCAAAGGTCTGAGGTACAGTGCCTGGTGATGATGAATGTTTGGTATCAATTAAAAAAAAATGCAAAAGTTTTCAGTCACACAATCAATCTCCTTCTGCCTCCCAGTAAAATGTGGTGGCCAGATTTTAAAAATCTGCTTGGTTCTTTTGATAATCAGGCCATAAACACCAAAGAAAATATTTCAAGGGCTTGTGTAAGCAAAAGTAACCATTTAAACATTGTCTAAATTCCAGACTGGTAGAATAAGTCTAAATGGTCACTTTGTTGTCAATGTACTGCAAAAAGAATCTATAATGACAAAAATGCAAGAAAATTGCTTCCTTCTGCTAAACTTATTTTAGACCAAGAGTGAGTTTAATTTCAAGATGTTGTCACATCCTTGTTGGAGATGGTTGTTTGTTGACAATGAAACTTGTTTCCTACTTCTTAATGTGAACCAGAACATTATCTGTGCACATTAAACCCAAAACTAAAATAAACAAACAACTAAGCTAACTAAGGCCTTTGCACTATTGTAACTGAGTTTTGGTTTAATATTATTTTTTCCTCCTTTTACCTACTTCTTTTTGCTGATTCGGTTGAAGCAGAGTTCTCCTGTTGATTAGCCAGGTTTGTGGAAAGAGACACTATTTTCTGTGGGAGCAAGTCATAACATTGAAAATACAGAAATGTCTGAGCACATAAGCTCTTATTTTGGGCTTCAATTAGGCATTTTTGAGGACTAAATGCATAAAGACTTTCCTTACATTAATCTCCTGTTTTTCTGTGACTGTTTTTGTCTGATTCTTCTCTTTGCTAAACCACTCTTTGAAACCTCAGTGCTAAGTAGTACCATCTCTCTAGGGCATCTTGTCAGCCAGCCTCCTTGGGCACACCCCTAGACAGGAGCAAATCCTAAGCTGATCAGGTGGGAGTGTTTCTGATCTGGTTACTCATCCGGGGGACCTGTTCCTGTGAATGAGAAGCCTGAAAACAACCATCAAACTAATGAATTTGCAGAATATTTGTACTTGGAAGGAGATTTCTGTCATGTCATTCTTAAATGCTGAAAAGAAAAAAATAATCAAACAGCACAACAAACCAAGTGGTTTCATTTTCATGGTAAGAACTGTAAAAGTATTTAATAGACTAAGAGTGGGGGTAATATAACTAGACATCCCAGCTGGTATATAATGAGCCAGCTATTCCTATTTTTTAATATTTTTTTCTTTTACTTTTAATAGTGTTATATCCATCTGTCCTGACAAAAATCTGATGAGAATTTTTCCTGCTTAAGTTCATGTCTTAGTCTCTAAGAGAAAACCTGAACAGCTAGGTTGGTGTTGTTGTTTTTTGGGGGTTTTTTTGTTTGTTTGTTTGTTTGTTTGTTTTTGTGTGTGTGTGTGTGCGTGTGTGGGCTAGGCTTGTCTGGGCATTTGGTTCACGTATGTCTCATAAACAGCCCCACCCCCATCTTCCCCCCCAGTTTCCTGACATACTTTGCTGTTGCATCTTTTCAGTGGTAGTGACTGCTTTCTCAATTGATGGTCGACTTTTCAGCTGAGAATCAAGGTCTGCTACTTAGTCTGCCTCACCGTTCAACCATGAGTAAGAGCAGGAAAAAAGATGCTCTTGTTTGTTTTAAAGAAACATTGTACAGGGTGTTAACAACCTTAATGTATAGGCACTTACAAGAAGACTTCCAATCCAAGTTGTCACTTTAATAGAGCAGCCCTAAAAAGGGATGGGACTTAGATCCTTGTATCACTTCCCCGGGTACCATTTTGTGTTTTGTCAGAATAAAAAAAGGAAGTGTTACAATGTTAACTCAGATAAGGAGGAAATCTTGGATGTTACATCTCTTTCTTACCTTCCTGATGGAGGCAATCAGAATGTATGAGAAACACATTGAAGTAGGATTTCAAAATGCACAGGTGTAATTTAGATGCTCCAGAGTCCTAGAAGAATTCTCAGCACAAAACTCACTCTCTGTAGTCTGTGCCATCACTGTGGCATCCTTCCTTGTTTTTTGACAAGAGTCCAGTCATAGTGAAAGTTCTCACCTGATACCGTGAGAGGGGAAAGCAGGAGCAGGTCTTGGCAAATGTCTGTCTTCTGTCATGAATAGATTAGTCAATTAGTAAGAGGAATTACGTTGTGCTGCACCTGAGAGCAACCTGCATCTGCAAGTGCCAAAACTGATTCAGCTCTCTTTTAGACTCTGCATCCATCACTTTTAAAAGAACTTAGCTTTCCCTGTGCAATAACGTGCAGGGGCTTTACGCTGTCATGGATTTTTTCTTTGGTAATATAAGCTGCTCTTGAAGCCCAAGGGGCATGTTTTGACCTGTTTCTTTTATGGTGGAAAAAAGCAGCTAGGGGTGGTTCTGAGTTTTATAACCCTACTCCCAGGCAGACATCATCATTAGCATATATGGAGCTGTTTATCTAAGAAACCCTGTGCTGGCCTGGAGGGCAGAGGTTGTTTGCACTGAATAAATATCTTATTTGGGATCTCACAAAGTGTTGGGGGTAATAAAAGAGACAGTGGCTATTGAACTGGAAGATGAGTGAAATAATTTCACCTGTGTGGAAGTATGAAGAAGGTAGCTATCCCCATCTAAATGCTGCAGAAATGAAATTAAAAAGAATAAATGTTTGCAGTGCTGATGAACAAAAAGTGCAGTAGTTTGAGTGCCTCTGAGCGCTTTGCCTCACTCTTTAGCTGCTGTTCACCCCTGCTCCTCAGAGGGTATCCAAGCAATAAGCATTGCCAGGCAGTGCAGAAAAGGGTTGCACAGTTGTCAGTCTTCAAAGGTGAGTGTCTAGCTGAGGGAGGGAAACACAGGCAATATTTCAATATCCTACCAGGCCCTGCTGTGCTCAGACAAGAGCACTAAAAGCTGTTCTTCACTGAGAAGCTTTTCAGGCCCTTACTTACAGGTGTCATCTTTTCTCTATGACTCTGAATAGAATTGTATTTGATCTCTACAGTACAAAGATAATATGTGAAACACGAAGTACAAACCAGTACTGAATACCAAAATACTCAAAATTGCTTATTAGGCAATAGTTGTTCATAACATAAGCAAACACTCCACGATAAGCTAAAGTTTCAGGCAGTGAATGGTCCTCCATGGACAGTTTAAGCCCTTTCCTTTTTTACATGTTTTCTATTTATGACAGTGAGTGTGCATGTATCCAAATTTCAACATATGATGTTTCACATTTTTGAGTGAAAATATTTTTACCGTTTCCCCGTCTAAGCTGTCCAGAGCAGCTGAACTTCATGAACCAGTGACTCAGTGCCACAAAAGAGGGGGGAAAATTTCCATGCCACTCTTCGTGATACTAACCTGAGCGCACTCCTCTGCAGTATAGGATGGGATTAGAGATACTTCAAGGAATTTCTTCTAACAGTTTTCATTCCACCCGCATTTCTCAGCTTCGCTTTAAGCTGAAGAGCTCCAGTGGGCCTGGAAGGGTCCTTAATAAAGTTTACCCTTAGGGAAAACACTCTGCTGATTAAAGTCTGTATTAACAGGATGTTTACAAAGAAAAAAATTGTATAGTACTTGTAATAGGAGAAGCTGATGGGAATTTCAGGAAAAGTTGATGAATGCTGCAAATAGGTACAGGAAAGAAAAAAGAAAAAAAATTGTATAGTCTTAAATTATGTATTCTTGAAGAATATTGAAAGATATATTGAAGATATTGAAAGGTAAAGAGGTTTTAGCATGCCTCAGCCCATAAGTATGGTAATCTATTTTTGCTAGCTAAGCCTTCCTTTGCCTTCCTGGTAATAATCCTACAAAAGTAGAGCAGCACAAAGTTCACTCAGCTTGTTAGATTGAATAGACCTGGTTCTGAATCCTCAAATATTTCTTTCTTTCAGTCAGAAGGCCATACATAGATGTGGTAGATGACTCTGGAAATGTTTTTTGAGTATGGAGGTCAGTATAAGTAGCTCCAGCAGCAGACAAGCTACCAGTGACAAGGTAGGGTCTCTTGCTGTTAATGTATCCCATTTATCATTGGAAATTTTCCATTTTCGTTCCACTTAGAAGAGTTTTCCTTAGCAGGGATGGTCTTCATTACTCCTACTTGTCCTGATAGCTTGAAACTGTGTTCCTTCTCTGGCAATGAGATGGGGGTGTTGTTGTGCAGTATAATTGCCTTTCCAAAAGATGTTGTATGTAGGGGGAAAATTTAAAGAATAGTTCACAGAGATTTAACGGAATGGTTCCCATAGATGTTAGTTTACCCCCTGTGAGTCTGACAGGGTAGATTAAGCCACATTGGGGATAATAACATTCATGCTCAGTCGGTCACAAAAGATCACTGCTATTGTGTCACTCTGAGAGGAGACAGTAGGTATTAGCCATTGTGGTCACAGTTCTCTCAATTTGAAGCTTGTTAAGCCAATTTTATATTCATTGAAAGAGTGCTTGTAGTAATAAGCAACTAAGCTGATGCTCTATGATCCTGTAGCTAGGGCTGATAGAGGTACTAAACGAGATATCTTTAGCTTAGTGCTTAGTGCTATGACAGGGGCTGTTTTTCCTTCGTGGAGTTTATTTGTTAATAAAAATAATCCAGTTTAATCAGAGCAATGTCTTGCTGTGTTCATACCATGGTTTGGGCTGGATCCAGCAATCCTTTCTTCCCAAGAGCTCCAGACGTCCTTCTTCAAGTTCCTGAGATGGTTAGTCTGTCTCCCTTATTCATGGAGAGGGTGGTGGATCTCTGATTTGTTCTTCCTGTCTACCTGACTCATCCTTCCAGACTTACTTTTTTTAGTGCTTGCTGTTTGCTTCTCTTCTGCTGTCAGATACTAGAGAGTTAAATTGGTTTGAATTCACCACAGTCTCTCTTCCTAGCGAGGGAGGAGGAAAATAAATGTTCTGTTTCTTAACTTCAGATATGTCACAGAGGTTGCAGAAAAATGCAGTAAGTGACAGCATCTTTCATGTTATGCTGTCATTTTTCTGAAATAAGAAAATTTCAAGTACTTACGAGTTAGGAACACTGACTCATTACCAACAGAAACAAACAATTCCAAATGTCTGAATAAAAAGAAAAAAAAAATCCCACAATGCAGCTGCTACTGGCAAGCAGCAGAAAATAACCTGCTGATAATCTGTGTGTACAGCCTGACTTCCTGAAGGGCAATACAGACAGTATTCTTATGGCCAATGTGGACTGTGTTTTTCTTCTTATTGTACAACTTAAAGAAACGCATGAAAAACTGCTTTATATTGTTGTGTTACAGTAGAGTATATGTACCTGCAAGAAGAAAAAAGAAGAAAAAATATTTTTAAGTGAAGATCAATATCAAAAAACCAGACAAAATATATGTTAAAGAAGCATAGAACTTAGAATTTATATATGTCCAGAAATTCATGCATTATTACTTCTCAGTAGCTTACTATGCTGTGGCTAAATACTGCAAAACATTGCCATGTATAGTTTAGTAAGTAAATGAAGAGTCAGTTATGCTGACTTGATTTTCTTTTTTGGATAACTGGAAAGAATTAATTTTGCACTTAAAACCACCTTATCTAATATAAGAACAAATTGTTTCCATCCCAGAAGTAGCTTGAAGCCTATAATTTATATAACTTTATCATTTTTTTTGTGTGTGTGTTCTCTGAAATAGCTGTGTTCAGGTTAGGATTCTTTGTTTCTTGAGTGGACTCTGGTTGCCATTTTTCAATATTTATTGCCTGAGGGCACTAATCATAAACAATTTTCTGTGACTAGTTGATATGTGAACAGCCAAAGTTTATAATTGTCTTGCTCAGTTGTAGCTGGTCAGAAACCCAGGATATAATTTCTATTTCTGTACTGGACGACTGTGTGTGCTCTTCCAGGGTGAGTATTTGCATGGGTGAATTGAAAATCCTATTTCTATATATACTTGAAATGCACTTCTGCATTTGTGCCAGAAAACAGGATTGCTGAGAAGGTGAATACAATAGGAAATTCATTTAAAAATGGAGTGAAGTTCTTTGCCTTGATCTAGGACTGACATTGCAAAATGAATCTTAAGAGAACAATAATAACTATAAATGTTTACTTTTGAGTGGTGATGAACTGTTCTGAAGTAGACACTTCTCAGTGTATTTTTCCTGACCTTGCTTTTTCTTTTCATGGGATCAATTAGATTTCTACAAGTTTATTCTTTGCTCTTGATTTTTAAGAGTTTTTAAAGCATTCTTGGCTGCATCAATAGATATGTTCTCCTATGTTGCTTCTAACTTCTTCTGACACTTGCTCATACACTAGAAAGATCAGATGGATGCAGAAAATCATAATGTACTTGCAAAAACAATGCCCTTCTTTAACTGATCTCAATGTTTTATACACTAGAGGTTTTATCTTTAGCAGTTTTTTAACACTTCTGTGAATTTAAATTAGAGCTCTTAATAAATAGTCTCTGCTGCATTTTCCAAACCGTCCTTCATTGATTTCAAAGTCAATAAATCATATCTAAAAAATCTGACATGCTAATGAATTAGTATTGCTCAAACTACTCTTTAAAGCCAAGGAAATTTTATATTGAGCCCAGGAGTAATTATTTAAATGTTGGTTAGTTAGCAGGTCATATTCTTTAGAATGGCACTATTAATTTCAACAGCTCTATTGATTTCATGCCTATGCAATCTGAATTGAGAGCAAGTTCCCAAGCCAGCTGTTTTCAATTGATCCAGAAACTTGTTTTGGCAAAAATATTGTGAAAAATGTGGACAGTTAGTGTGCATTAACTCTTGTTTCAATGTCAATTTTTGTTTCTCTCCAAAAAACCAGTCAGATATGAGCACTCAGGGTAAGGGATAAAATGAAAATTATACTTTTGACCTAAATAATATGTTTGACATACAGTGCATGGTGTTGAGCAGAAGGTGAACTTATAGTTCTATTGAATGCTTTTTATTTAAATATTGAGCTGGAAATCTTTGAGGAGTACACTTCTGTATGAAAACCAAAAGGCATCCTTTGTTCTCTTCACAGTACTTGAACTTCTTAGTTTTGAGTGCAACAAAGCAATTCAGAGCAACTGGCTTTTCCTCTGATTTTGCCCATTTTCTTTTCCACTCCCTTTTTGGATATCATACAAAAATAGTCTGTTCCATACACCCTAGAGAGACAGTAGCACTCTTGCATAAGAAATATGGACTTTTAAAAAATGTTTCACAGGAATTTGATGGAATAGTCAGGAGGAGAATCTTGAAAACCACAGGAAAGTAAAGTGTTAAGCGAGCCAAAAACCTGGTGTGTGCATCTGGCTCAGAAGACTAGGCAGCATGAAGTATAAATTGCAATGAAAGTGAAAGATACAGCTTTTCAGTGATCTTCTGAAGGCAAATCAGTCCAATGATCCATATTTTGTGAGTCATTCTGTGGTTTTTCCCTTTCCTTTTACGTAGCTGCTTAGTGCTGTCCGTACTTATTTCTATGGCACAGGCAAAACTCCACAAGCTGCTGGCTTGGATTCTGTTTCCAGATATCTGTGAATTGGATGTTTTGAGGTTTCTGTGCTCTGAGTAAACTGAATCTTTCTTGGTTGTGTCTGAAAGCCATCCAAGAAACAAGAAGGATGTTACCCTTCATAACAAAGGGAATTCTTTGCTACTGCTGCTAATATCCTTGCTCTTATTAATGTCTTCCTCATACACCAACACAGACATGCACACTCTTTGCCCTGTTGTTTTGGCTCTCTGAGTACCTATGGCAGTGAAAAAAGACTTAGCTTCTGACTAGATGTGTTCTTTGAAATTGCATAGCTTTTTCTGTATCTGCTGCTTCTGCAGCATTCTCGCCCTCAGCTCAATCCTGCAGCACTGGAACCCTCATACTGGAATTTAAGATAGTTGTCAATTTTCTTATTGATCGTTATAACTTTATTCACTACCTCTACTTATTTGCCATTGAACTCAATAGCATTGCATCTGTTGCCAAAACTGAAATTAAAGGGCGATGAATCAGGCTTTGTACATCTCACTGATCTGTTCCTAGATCACATAACAATTGAGCCAAACCTAGAAACACCGGAGGAAACGTCAGTCATACAGCGGAATTTGAAAGCAGGGATCAATAATTTATACCAGCGATCACTTGGGCCTTATCTAATAACCCACTCTGTACTTTTCACAATCTAATTTCATTTGGTGTTAGTGATCACTGCTTTTCTACTTATGGTGATCTGATTAGGCCTTGAAATATTTCCTTTTTCCAAGATATAGCACATCTCCTGTAACTCCATGTAACATATATTCAGGAAGAATTTGATTAGACCGGGCAATTACTTGTGATTCATGCCTGGTTTAAGATACTGAAGCAGGCAGGAAGGCGCCAGTACAATTTTAAGCCATCCAGGGCACAGTTAAAGAGCATTTCAATGTCCTTGATACATGATGAACATTTTAGGTGCTTTCAGAATAAACATCAGATTTGCTGATTCGAAAAACAAAACTCAAACCAGGCTTCCAAGAGCCCTTGCATGTGAGGGTGTTTTTTGTTTTGTTTTGGTTGGGGGTTTTTGTTTGTTTGCTTGGGTTTTTTTAAAATATTCTTGTCAGACTTCTACTAAGAAGGAGAAACATACACAGATTATTGTACTAGAAAGTACTACTGCAAGATTATTTTGAGGGGTGGGACTAGGAGGGGTTTGTGTGTTTGAGCTATGGATATAGCAGAAACTAATGGTGACGTGGGCAGTGTTTATACAGATCACAATTTCGCAGTGGTATTTGTTACCTGCATAGCTAAACACTTATGTTTATATTTATATTTACAACTATGGGTATGTTTATGTTTATGTTTACAATTAATTATATACATATACATATGTTTATATTAGTATTTTTTGTGTATTCTGGTGTGTATTTCTACACATGTGTACAGTGTGCATACACCTACAGTGATATATGGTCATGACTTTTTATGCCTGTTCCTCTGCATACCTATATGACATATACACACGCAAGGCAGGAGGTGGCAAGTGCCAAACCAGACCGAACTGGACTAGGGCTACAGCAGGTTCAAGCAGCAGCATCAGCCAGCATGAACTGCTCCCAGTTTATGATCCCTGGCTGTGGAAGCAGCCTCTGGTTTGAAATTAAGACCAGAGAGGGTAGAGGCTTGTACAGGCAGACATGTCCAAAAGGCACTGTGTTCACAAAAGAGTTGCTCCCAAAAGGCAACTCAGATCTCTTCAGGGTTAATATGGGCCATCCCTAAAGTTAAGGTTCAAGCCATGAGAGCCAAAATGTAAGTGTTGGAGCTGGAAAGAGCCAGCATAAAATATGAAGACAGATAGCTAGGTTTAGCCCAGAGATCAGCAAGGAGGAGAAGTTCATGCCACCAATGGTTATCCCTGGATTCAACAGGGTCAACATACCTGGATAGGTTTACCATCTTTTCAGTTTTATCATAGGAACCAATTTGTGTCTTGCACAGTTACAGGAATTCAATCTTGGAATGGAAAAGGAAATGTCAGCCCACACCTGCTTTACTTTTAGGCTTCTGCCCAAAGGCATAAAACAGACAGCATAAATAATGTGCTGGCACTAAGGTGACCCATGCTGACCCTAACCCTTTAAAATGGGGTGGAGTGTCACTTTAATGAACCTTCATCTCAGACCTTTTTTCCTTGTCTTTCTCTGTATTTATTGATTAAGTTGGAGTGGAATTTGCTATACAGAATTATGAAGTAAACTCATCTTACATAACTACTGAAAGCAAACTTCCTCACAATGTCCTGATCAGTTTGTTTATGTCTTCTACAGCACTTTAGCACTTTAGCTTGCTCTTTCCCTGGAGCAATGCTTCATATTCAGCTTCATTAATTTTGGAGGACCTCCAGAGTGGACTGAGACATAGAATAAACCTTACTCCTCTTAATTTCCTGGGATGGGTAAGGAGTAATTAACTGAAATTCATGAAAGTGTATTTCTTAGTAGATTCCCATACCTGTCTAAATGTTAATTTAATTCTGATTCTACAATTTTCATAAAGGGTTTCTGCTTTAAAAAGGTACATTTCAAAATTAGAGCTTACACTAAAATTCATTGCTGTCATATCTAAGGTGGCTCAGCATGAAGATAAAGAACCCCTGTGGTGTTTCAAAATTTCCTGACTTAATGTTCAAAATTTAATTTTTTTCTGCCTCCAACTTTTCCCATGTGAATTCAGTGGAAAAAAAAAATAATTATTTATTTATTATGCCTCTTAAATCTTTCTTTTTTTGTTGTACACGAGCAGGGAATTTTTAGTATTCCTTCCAGTCATGTTTGCAGAATTCAGTAAGAACTGAACACCTTGATGAAAGTAATATACTATGTTCTTATTCCATTGGTTTGGTCTCTTTTACTGAAGCAGTGTTTATAGTTTAGCTGGCTTTGATGACGTCCATAGGATGCAGGCAGAACTGTGTGGCCAGAGGGAATGTTATCTATCACAAATTATCTGCCATGGGTTAGCTATTTCATCCTACCAAGCTATTTTGTCTTTTTGAAGTATTTCCAGAATTGTTCTGTCCTGACTGCAGTTATATCTGTGGAAATTCTTACTCTCAAAAACCTTTCACTTTGCCCTGGGTTTGATTAACCTTTTACCTTTTACTGCAAGTTTAACTCACTCAACCTGCATCAAAACCTATAAGCATTATGGAGTGGAGTTCAGATATCATTAAATGATGCCTTTTACTCCTGCCTCGGTCACTTAAGGCCACTTTAATTACTCCAGAAATACATACAAAAGCAGTGTATAAAGTACACATCTTTTGCTGATATTATTAATTAAGTTTTTTTCTATAAGGTAGTACCTCTTGTCTAGGCTTAATTAAAATGGAGCAACTAACATTGCAAAAGGACAGAATTTCCTGCGTTAGTTATCTGATGGTTCACAAAACCCACACAAAGATATTAACTAGATCCTACATTTTCTGAAATCAGGTCAGCAATGACCCAAAGAGAGATCTTCACACCTTCTAAATCAATGCTTCATCTAGAGAACAGACAAGCAAACAAAGAAAAGCTTTAGAGAAAAGTGTAAGAACAGTTACCAACAAAACAAGTGTAAATGAGCTACAACCGACACACCCCTTTGTACTATGGTTTAGCTGCTTCTAATTGCACTAGTAAAGATTTGAAAAGGTCTCTAATCTGTTGTGGCTACAGACACACCCAAAAGCTTTGCAATTTAAACAACCCAGAAAAATCTGTAAGTAAGAAAACATGGGGGTAGGTAAACCGGGTTGCCTGAGGGTGAGTGATAGGTCCCGTAATGAACACTGGGTTTCCCATTCTAGTGCCCCTCCGGAGTTCACAGCCTGTTAGGTCTTTCATCCCTCACACTCCTTCAAAGTAAAGAAGATTGAGAGGTGACTTGATTATAACTTAGATGGAATAACTTCACAGGGAGGAAACACTGGCTACTGAAGTGTTCTTTAATCTAGAAGACAAAGGCATTACAAGGTATAAGAGCTGGAAGCTGAAATCAGACAATTGCAAAGGAGAAATAAAATAAGCATCTTTAGACAGAGAAGGTGATTAAGCAGGGGAAAGATATATCAGGAAATTTCACAACTTTCCTATCAATTAAAGATTTCTGTAGCATTTTCAGATGAAATGAGCAGCAAAATTTCAAAAGAAAATTCTTTGTCTGGAAACGCATGTGGTTTTTATTGAAAGCAAAATCTTTCATCTGCAAATTTTTTGTTTTGTTTACAGGTGTTTAGATTTTCTTTCATCAGCTGCTTTATTCAGATTAAAGAAAGTCAAACAATATTGCAACTGCATTATGTATTTTATTTATTAGTACAGAAGATTGTCTCCTAGAGTTATGAAATTAAGTCAGAAACCATGATTCAGAACAAAACTCTCAAAAAGCCATAAGCTTCCAGTATTTTGGCTAGAAACTACAAAAGCTACTCATATATCTCAGTCTCAGAAAAAAAGAACAAAAACAAAAAGGAAAAAACAAATAATATTTAAAATTATATTAAAATGTTGACTACACTGGCTTGTTAAATACTTTAAAGGAAAAGAAACCTGGGTTCCAGGTAAAAGAAAAATGATGATGTGTCTGAAAATATTTGAACTTATTTTTTGTTATTTTTTTATGAGATTTATCTCTTTTTAAGAAAAAATTCCAAATAGCCCATTTTCAAATAATGAAAGAAACTCAGAATGTCTGTTAGAAAACACCTGAATTATTGTAAACTTACAAAAAGAGACAAGTCTGCTTTTCCATGTCTTTCCACTGTGGTTTAAAATTTTTGTTCTCCCCTCAAAAATAGCAGCTTTGATCCTTCTGAGGAAGTTTTCACCTTCTGAACTCTAAGACAGGCTAGATCTTAAATACCACTAATGGAGGGTTTGCAGCATTGGATGGGCATAAATCTTGCTTGTTCTATTTTAACATTTATATTTTCCACTGGATTCCATTCTATGGAAGAGAGTCCAGAGAAAGTCTGAAATGCTCCATTGAACTGTGGTTATAAAAAAACCAACTGGTCCTTGTTTTGACTACTTTAGAGGCTCAGATAAACACGAACCATCCTATGGCAGTGTCCTCCATGAATGTGTGAACCTGATACCAAGCTGTTAAAGGGCTGCCGGCTGCGTTATTTGTTTGTGCATTGCTGGGGGAGGATGAGAAGCTGGAGATGGAGGGAAGGAGGAAAACTGCTCTGTAGTGCCACTGCTTCCATTGTTCTCCTGTTACAACCTTATCTATGTGCCCAAATAAAATGTCAAAAGCTTCAGGAGAAATGCCGAAGCCGAGTGGTCAGAGAGTGACAGCCGTCCTCGGTGCAGGCAGGGGCTGAGGAGGGGTAAGGTCAGATCTTACTGTGGAGCGTCCTTGGTCACTGCCACTGCCCACAGCTCCAAGGCTTTGTCAGGAGGGTACATTTCCCCAGCACTGCTATAGTTCTAGGGAAATAAATTAACAAAGCTTTCCTTACGTAATACCATGCTTATTAACTCTGACTGCTTTTCAAAGGAAAAGGACCTGTTGTGCGTGAAAAGCTGCAATTTTTGTCTTGCACCTGGAAGGTCTGGCCCTCTGCTGTCAGGATGTAATTTAGACTGCAGACCCTACCACTTGCACAGTCTTTCCTGTCCACCTTCTCTTCCTGGAGCCATTTGTTTGCTCTCATGGGAAAGGATGGCTCCTGTGAGCAGCTCCTGGCTTCCAAGATGCCATCTCTAGCTCAAGGTAGCTGCAGGAGGGGGTACTAGAATGGAAATGTAGCAGATGGCAGGTGAAGTATTTTTAAAATTTGCAGCTATCTCTTTCTCCCTATTAAGAAAAGAGACATAAAGCATTTTTCTGTCCTGCCCTGATGGACTTAACTGTCCACTTGAATCAATATTATAGAAATGATTTTCAGTCTCAGCCTACAACAATTCCAGTTTCTCAGTCAAAATATACCAATCTCTGCACTCACAGAAAAAATGACTATAGTTTATTGTCTAGTAAATTGCTTGCCAAAGTTGTGTGGAATAACAGGTAAAGTAGGAATATCTTTCTGATCTGTGTGCATTGTCTGTGACCAGAAGTCATAGGCATTAATAACACATGAATAAAAAGGCGTAATTATCAGATATGATTGAAACAAATGGAAGAGACATTTTCCATGTGTTCTTCAGCTGGAAGAGAAGCCAAAGGGAAACAAGGAGAGATTGCAAAGTTATAAATTTTAACATGGTTCATGCAACCTATTTATAGATATCTAAGAAAGCGCAGCCTTTCCACTCGATGACCAAGACTTTCTCTGCTTTTTGTCTCATTGCAGAGGCATATTCATAAAGCATTTCTGCTACTTAGGTTTGTTTTCTAATGTAGTCAGGAAAGTCATACAATGACAGCTCATACTTTAGGTTTCATCAGGCATCAATGAGAATTCCTCATGTTGGGAAACACTGACTGACACACTATAAATACCTGACAGTGTGAAGTGTTGTGGTCACCACACACATTTGCTTATCTAGTTCTTGAATCCAAGGGGTCTCTGGCCAGATGGGATTAACAGCATGGTGGGGGGATGTGAAGCCATGTTCTGTATTTTGTCAGGCTAAATGAGTACAAAAATTTGGTGATTATAAAGCAGAAGGGGTTTAAATGGGGCTTATGAGGGCTTCTGCTAGGATTGCTGGCTTTTGTTGATTTTTAACTCTTTTGAAATTTAACAATGATGTTAGACACTAAAGAGATTCCCACAGAGGAAAGATCCATGTTTTAATATCCCAATCAATCTGTCTTCCAAACATTAAAAAAAAAGAAAGGCTAGGGAAAAAAAATCTAAGGAGTGGGGAGGGCACAATGCCTTGCACAAATGGGTAGCACTCATTCCTCTTCACGTATGGCTGAGGTTTCTTTCCAGACATGGAAGTGCAGACCACAGTCAGCTGAGGGCTTACTCTTTTGAGTTGTCTCCTCTTGTGTTATTTCCCTGTTTTCTGTATTTCTATAAGCCATTAGCAAGACAGATAATTCTCATCATCTTCTTCACTTTCTCCAAGGGCATGTGTTACCTTCAAGGTATTACTTGAGAGATTTGTAGTTAACACTTCACTGACTTTATGAGGTGTTTGAATCTTTCCCCAAGACTCAGTGGATGGATGTTTGTTTCTCTACATGTCTCCATTGCTTTTTCCACATGAGATCTTTATGTACCTGTTTCTCAATTCTTGGGGGGACTTTTAACATACACTGCCCAACACAGTGTTGAGGAGTCACAACAATTACATCCTTTTGACTGGCTCATTCAGTATCCTATAGGTGTATCACAATGACACTGTAATTTGTCTTTGTATCTTACATTTATGTGTTATGTAGCTGTACATTGAAATACAGGTTCTAAAAAATGCATGAAGTGCTGAATGTGGTAATTATGCATGGCTAATTCATTGCTGGTAAACTTTTGTTTACAGCATTTTATAGTATGATGTTATTAAGTTTGCAGTCAGATATACAATTACTGGATTTCAAAACCAAACATTAAAATTATCAACTTGTGGGATTAACACTGAGATATTCTATGTTGCATTCCATTTTTATTAATGGCAACTGTTATCTAATTTATTCTTCATAATTATGCTCTACCATGAAGTGCATCTTCTTGGTAGTTCTGCAATGATTTTCCATAAGATCTCTGTGCTACTGATGATTTTTTGATAGGCTTGTGTCCATTCTCATACATTAACTAAATTATGGCAGAGGAATTTCTCTCCCTGCAACATCTTAAAGAGAAAAGAATGGTATTTTTTGTTCTGACATTCTCAAGAAAATCCTTCTCTTCTGTTTTCCTTGGGGATGACTTCATTATAAAAGGATTTCCTCTGTTCTTTCCTATTAGGAGATTGTATCTATATTCTTCTTTTTGTTTTACCTTTTTATCTCCCCCTAAGCTTTTTTCTTCTGCATTTTTTAAGCTCTACCATCTTCTGTTTCTCTCCCAGTATAATATGATCTCTCACAGCTCTCTCTCCATGTCTTTTCTTAACAAAAAGTGATAAAAGAAAGAGACTGCTGGTCCAACAGATTCCTGGGAAGAACTTGTGTTTATGTTTTAAGATCTTTGGGAAATGCTCCTGCTGTCCTTCATGTTTTACTCAGCCCAACATAAGACTCCAGGATTATGATGAACACTTCCTTGTGCTATTAAATTACATGCAAGTAGTGATAGTGTGTGCATATGAGATCTGTGCTTGAAACCTCCTTATTAAGATGGGTAAGGGAGCTCTTTCGAAAAGCTGAAGGGGATACAGATATACTGCTTTTAGGGAAATGAATTACTTCCTCACTTAATGACTACTGCAGCTCACTGCCTAGTATTCACGTCTAGTTTGTCAGCTCAAGATTAATTAGATCTGATTATAAGGATGTGATTCAGGACACTACAATGAACACTTAATGGTATACCCTATGCTCTCACACCTGAATTCAACAGGGTAGTCCAGAAGGTCTTGTATCTTTATCTGTCAGAATAAAGTCTATTTGTGGATTTATCAGGACATTTAGACACCTAAAATGATACTAAGTACCTATGTTTAGTGATCTGAATCACTTCCTTTAGTGAGTTTTAGGCTTTTGTTTTAGACATTGTGTAAACACTTGCACTCAGAATCATGTGCACAATTTCTGTGTATGCAGCAATTGCTTATAGGCTGATACAACTATCAAAGGCTGAGACAAAAATACTACTACATTAAGCATTTTTAATTTTACCACTCTGATGTGGATGTTTTAGGAGTCTTTTTTGATAAGGCAGCTGGGAAAAACATTGGCCTCCACTGCTCTGCAGAATGAGTTTATCCTCTGTCTTGCTAAATCACTTTCATTTTACTCTCTGCTTTTTCCCCTGAAGGTGTTATAGCATTTAATGCCAATGTTCCTCCTCTTAAACTGAGTTCATAACTTATGAGCATAGCCTTACTCCTTCACTCTGTGCTCTCTTAATCTGTACAACTTCATGGCCAGCTAAACTCACAGAATAATTTTGACAGCTATGGGTCAAAATTGGCTGGGCCATGTCTACACGGTGGACTTCCACACAGATGGTCACACCCTTGACCAGATGGCTGAAGTTGAGCTCTATATGTCTAGACCCTGTCTGAAACAGACAGACATGACAAGCCTTTTCAAAAAGTGATTCAGCAGTGTTAGGGTGGAGGCCAGCTTTTTTAGAAGTTTTAAATGGTATGAGATAAATCCCAAACTTAGAGATGAAATATGGATGCCTGAGAGACGGATAATATGGTTAACATCCCCAAATCTACCTCACAACCAGCCTGCATGGCCTGTACTGCAGGAACTCCCACTGTGAGGGGGTAAGGAATGTCTTACTGTTTCAGATGAAAAATGCACCAAATCTGAGATGGAAGTGGTCAATACAAATCCTTATGGAAGACTATATGAAGAAAGAGAGAGAAATCAAACTCCATCTTCCAACTTCCAGCAGAGATGTCTGTTCTCAAAGCATTTGAATTTTGTGATATTAGGAAGTCCTTTTAAACTGAAGATGCATTTACTTAATTGCATTCTCTTAACTGTATTCCCTCAAATGAAAATGTAATCCCTTAATAGCAGGGATTTATAGCATTTACATATGGTGTTTACATATATTTATGTTCGTATTTTAGTTAAAACCAAATTAAAATGAAAAAAAAATTACTTCACTGCTTCATAGCTATTGGTAACAGGAATACTGCAATTTGGCTTCTGTTCATGTATTTATTATTTATTTACTTATTCCAGAGACTTAAGCAGCCGTGGAAGATGATCATATGCTTGCAGGGCTATGAGCTCTGTGAGCTTGCTGCTCAAGTTATTGCTTTCTGTCTTGAAGCGGTTCATTCCAGCCCTGCTCCATTTGCTCCTCTCACCCAGTTCACTAAACCTGAAAGTGATAAAAATTTTGCTTAGTGCATATACTGCTTATTGTTCTCACAGTAAAACCTCCCATTGATTCCTGTGGCCATTGGGTGAGGTCTGAAATGAATGGAAAGGGAAAAAAAAGTTGAACTGATGGTATATTCAAGAGACAAAATTATACATGAAGGAGAGGCAATTACTAGAATGAAGAGTCCTGACCTGTGTCCAGTCATGACTCAGGAGTGACAAAGATTATCTAAACTGATCAGTGTTTATGCTGGATTAAGATATGTTAAAGCTGCCTGTAGTTTTCTAAAAGGAAAACCAAGCCAACATGGAAATGATTTATACAAAGAAGAAAGATTATCACAACAAGCAGTAAATGAATGAATTATTAATTATTCAGTCCTGGGAGGAAATTATAACACTCTAAAGAAGCAAACATGTTTAGGAAATGGAGCAGTAAGGAAAGCTGCACTCAAAAAGACAGCAATATTTATTTGACAAATCTGCCAAGGAAATATGGAGCCAGCCTCCTAAATTAAGGGAGAAAGTGAATACTTTGAATGAGACTATTAATACCATTAGAATTGATTGCCTTAAGATTTGTTGTTGTGCTGCTAGATTAAAAGATAGATCAAAGTCAGTTTTGTATGGGAGACCCTCCCACACCGATCAATCAGTGACTCTACAGCTGCTACTCTCCATCCCTCCCAGAATATTCTTATTTCTCTTCCACTGTTTGAGTTAGGGCATGGTCACATCCTTAAGCCCTTTGTTTTTCCAGGAATGAAATCTAGTCCATGTGAGGGATGTTAAATAATCCTTGTTACAGAGTCCTCCTACACAGCACATGCACTGTACACTCTGGGTAGGTGCAAACCTGCCCTCTCTGTACCCTGAGCTGAGTGGGGAAAGGATACATGAGGGAATTACTGCAATGCTGAGCTAGTGAAAGCTGTTTAGAGGTGAGGTTATTAGCACGCAATGTGTAATGCACTGACACAGGTCACTTAAGGGTTGGGCTTTTTTTTCCCCCTCGGTTCTGGACACCAGCAGAATCAATTCACTTGTGCCCACTACAAGCTCCCATGGATGTGGAGTGTGTGTTGTGAAAATACAGCTAAGGAGTAGCTTTTCTAGATGGGGAATGTCAGATACTAATAGTGTTAACTACAAAATCTGACTTGACTGCATTTATGTTGGTGACTACTTGTCTTGATGGCAGTCTGACCTTGAACCCTTAGCATGCTCTCCTAAAACTTATTGATGCTATTGCTGACATCAATGTCCTACACATTTTCGGTATCACAGGGCCTTGTGACATCACAGTTTTTGTGCCTTGCTATAAAAGCTGCTTTACTCTTTTATGTACTGACTGGGTTCTGTCTCTGGGCTCATCCGTGTTCAAAACTGCTCAAAAGTCAACTTGCACTATGCAGATATGAAACGTCAAAATGTGGAGTGTGTGAAGCCATCTCCTGTGGACTCCCATGGGTAGGAGGGTGTTGCTGTGGCTGCCTCTGTGCTTGTTGTGCACTGTTCAGAAGAGTTACCCTTGAGAGTCTGCTTCTGCCTCCAGGATACCCCTGCTCCTTTTACTGCTGAGAGCACTTAGGATAGGGGGAAGTTCACTTTCTAGAGTTTGAATCTATTGTAGCATCTTGTGATGAAGCTTGAAGTACTAGTTGTGGTCTTCTAATGGGCAGATTTAGCAGATTTAGCAAGTACATGCCATGTTGCTAATGTTTTCTTTCTGCCTGTTTCTGAGAGTGTCAGGAAGGGTGTCTCAGAAGGCCAAAGTCATTGGAGAGGATGTTTTTAGAGTACCCTTGATAAGTAACTTTGAAATTGGACTGTAGACTGCAGCCTGAGATATGACTAAATCACACGTAGGTATATCTGATGGACAGCAATTTAATAAAACTTTCTCTCTATTTCAGTGGTTTCCCACAGTACTGGACAAGCCTTCCTTAGGGTTTGGGTTGCAATAGCTTTAGTGGTACTAACCTTCAACATAACCAGATGAAGCATTTCCATACTAATAGAAGGGAGCCACAACCTTTTCTGATGACAGTGCCTATTCACCCTGACAGAACCAGGGTGGGTAATTTGAGCCCTGATCACAGGGGACAGTGGAACCTGTGGATCACATTAAGAGTGCCCCAGCTAAACATCTGGGCACCCTAAAAAATGAAAGATGTAAGTCAAATGCATATGACAGTAGGGTCTCACTGAAAACTTTTAGTTCCTGGTAGTAATTTTCAGGGTGGTGATGCAAACAGAGTGATATGGAGTCATCCAGATAAATGATATGAAGTAGTTTATTTTCCACTAAAATTCTCCCCCCACAATGTCATGCATTCTTCTCTCTATAGGACACGAAATGAATGACACGCACACAGCTAAGTCGTCAGAGCAAGAAGAAAGAAGTTTATTTCTTTGCTTCGATTTATATAGATTTTTGACAATGACCATGGATTGGAAGATAAGGTTGCCACCCCTCCAACCACATTGGTCAAACTAAAATACTATTAATTGTCTCTTTCTCAAGAGAGGAATAAAACCCAAGAAAAAACAGTTACGATAACATTATATTGTTTACATAAAAATCTGTGAAAAGCTCTGTTACAAAAATGCAGACATCAGTAGGCTGAAGAAGATCAAAGCAACACATTCTCATTGGCTACTTTTTTTCTTCCCCTCCCAGTCTCCTTACTCATGGCACTACACAATCTTCTGAACTAATCCTGACTTAAGAAAGAAAATACAGGGTCAGTAGTCACTGAATATTTTCATAATGCACTCACCCCATTTACCTTAAAAGCAAAGCAAAGCAATGGGTTACATCCTTTAGAAGTATTGAACTGAATGAATGAGCATATATGTATATAACCCACAATTCTGCAGGAGCTATTGTAATATTTTTTTTTTCAGTTAGAATGTTTAGAAACAGGAATTTCTTCTTCTTAATGTTAATTTGTTTTCACTGTTTGGATGTAGACGGTATCCGTAGCACCATATTCTGTCAGTGTTTCAAGAACTGTGTGTGCAGGTCTAATCAATATGGTGCTAAAATGCTGACAGAAGTCAAACTAGGTTTTCCAGTCTAGGTGTGAAACTTCCCCTAAAACATCCTTAGTGTAGACAAGGTGTGAAGTGCAAGGTGCAGCCAGAGCATGGTAACAGCCACCTTCAAGTTTTATATATTTACTTTTTTTCTAGAATACATGCTTGTGAGAGAATTGGCCTATTTACAGGAGGAAGAGTTCTGAAAATCCTCTGGGAACTGCCTGCAGCAAATGTGATAAAGCTACATATATTGCTCAAAAATAAGAGGAAGAAAATGTGTCCCCTCAAGATGTTAACGAAAAAGGACACACTTTCCTCATCTTACACTGTAATTATTCTGTCTGCATTATATCTTCTGTGGAGATTATGGCAACAAAGACAAAAAATCTGCATTTTAGAAGGACATAGTGACCGGCAGTAAGAATGGGAATAGACTGCTGCTATTTTCTTTTCCTTTAATGTTAACAAGCACTCATCCTTATCCACAAAATGAGGTAATACACAGAAATAAGTAAGAAAAAAATTTGAAAGACATACCTACATCTCTGTTTGGCAGAATGTCTAATTAAATGAATTCCAAGTATTCCTTGTTGTAAATCTTACGGTGAAGGGCACATATTTTCAAAGTACTGTTCTTAAAATTTAATCCCAGGAAAGTTAAACATTGATTTTAAATAGACTACTTCATGACAGAAAGCAAATATATGTACATCTTAAAAGAAACCTTTCTAGTTAGCAGTTAAAAAGCTCTACTCACCAAAAGGTTTGTACGGTATAAAGTATTGAAGGTTTATTCTTTTATGTGTTCAGATAGTGCTGTTCTCTTGGTAGTTTATTATGTTATTTGGCTCATTGATTTATCTTTCATTGATTTGTATGAATCTAGATTTCCCGAGAATGTACTCTGTCTTATGAGTTTTTTAGGAAGGTATTAAAATGATGAAAGCTGTTGACTTGATAGCCTTGGGAACTGAAGACATCTACTGATGCTCTGTTGTTTAAGGGAATCTGATGTAAATTTCCCCTCACTAATCCATTAATTTGTCAGAAGTCTTGCTGGGAGGGAAATTTTCTGGGCTGATATTTCATCTTTTAAGTTCCTTACATATGTGAATCTGAAGCTGTCATGAAGTACTAATGATGACTGGATGTATGATACATGATAAAAGAATTCAAGCCTCACTAACATTGGCCCTGGACACACAGCAGATTAAAAGATTCCTTTAAAAATATTTTTATGGGCTCTAGTGATGAATTAAAGAAAACATTACACAGCTTTCAGAATATCATCTATTTCTTTCTTGTGTGGTGTTCTGCTGTGGATTTAGAGGTGTAAATCTTGGTAGTCTAGTGTTATTCCCCTGAGACACCTAGTCTCTGCATCTGTGAACCTATCTAGAGCAATTCCATGGTCTGTAGCAAAATACTTATCAGGGGAGTAAAGCTGATTAGCTGCAGATATTCCTGCTCTGGAATTTAAATATAAAACTGTGTAGCTTTTTTCTTTCTTTACAGAAACCCTGCTGTGTAAAACCACTGGTTTTTTTCTGTAACTGTATTATGAATTTTGTTCTGTAGAACATTTTACTATTTGCATTGGTAAACACATTTCTTACAAGTAAAGTGGGAGAGCCCTACCTCTGATAAACTTATTGAACTTTTGCCATATTTCCTCAGGGAAATATTTGCTCATATTGCAGGGAAAAACTCCAGAATTTTTACAGTAAAATGAGTCTGCAGACTCAAATGACTGAGAAGACAATTAGCCTTAAAAATTGTGATAAGAAATAGGAATCTTCTCAAAATTAATAATGTGTTTGCATATATTTAAAATGTAATATCTAAA
>VWYP01020764.1:3731-77992 GCA_013400435.1 Pycnonotus jocosus
TATTTTTCCCCAGGAGAAAAAAAAAAAAAAAAAAAAAAAAAAAAAAAAAAAAAAAAAGAGAGAGAGACAGAGAGACAGAGATTTTAGACAGACCATGATTCAAACTGCATCCATTTTCCTAGTCACATCATAGAAATGAGTCTGGACTTTTAAGGGATCAGTATGATGATTATTTTAAGTCCTATTCTAGCAACCAAACCTTCACATGAACAGTATGGGAGGTTGGGGGGTGATGTCCTTTTCTTCTGTGACCCAAAACTAATTGCAGATAAATTGAAGTTTCTTGAATTTATGTCATCTGTGAATTTAACTTTGACTCTTCAAACAATGCAATGAATCATGTTAGCTACTGTAATGAAGAGATAATTTTAGCTTGTTTCTTTTTAAGAAAGCTTTTCAGTTATGTCTGTTCATCTATCTCCTGTCTTCAAAGGCTTTTGAACACATTAGGCAAATGTAACCTAATTTGATAAAGAAGTATGAATGAGAATAACTGAAACTGCAGTCTGGTTAAATGAATGATCAGACTAGTGATCAAACATTGGAGTGAAATTAGAAATAATCTATTCTCTTGCACTCCAACCATCAATATAAACTTGCCCTTGGCTAGTCCATGCCCATACTGGAAGCAGTGGGTGATATACACAGTCTGCTGTCTATAGCACAGATTAATATACTCTCCTCCTATTGCTGTCTTTTAGAGATGGATGAAGTCCTAACATATATTTAAATTACAAAATAGGAAGAGTTGCATGGCAGAAATCTGTCAGCTTCATTAATTCTTCTCACAAACAATGTGTTTGGAAATTGAGATGTACATCTAGGACCAAACCTAAAAAAACCTGCTGGCATTAGGTTTTCAGCCATTGGTGTAGGAGCTGGAAAGCTTCTTGTTATAGTTTTCTTATCCCATTATGTCATCAATTACATGATTAAAAGGCTTTATAAATACAAAAACCCCCAAACAAATAAACAAAAGAAAAATAATAAATTAAGATTTCAACAACAAAAACATAATTAAAGAGACAAAATTAGTATTTCACTCATTATTGCCATTTTACCCTCTGTTTATTTTCTTACCCCCTTTTTTTTCCTTTTGATAACATAATTTAAGACATTGTTACATATTTAGGAATTTCTCCTTCTCAGAGAGAAACATCTAAGTAAAAATGTACTGGTTTTAAGTAATATTCAACATTTCCTATAAGACATATCTTTTTCCTGGTATAGCAAAGATTCTGGATGCACATTTCAGTCCTTTTTCCTATTAGAAAAACCAGAATTAATTCTACATATATATTTTCAGACTTACTTTGAACATTTAAGTTGATATTAGTTGTTAAGGTACAGAGACATTAAAAATTTAGACTGAAAAATATTTGTAGGCTCCTAAAAAGCCTCTTAAAGTAAGATGCAGATATAAAGTTAGGATCATATTAAAACCTTGTAAAGGTTTATGAAGAGGAAATGAGGTTGATCATTAAACTGTGAAACCTTTTCTGACTTACTGCATATCTTTATGTCTCTGTTCCCAGGAAAACTCTTCAAGACTGCTTGAAGATCAATCAAACAAAAAGAGATATATGAGCAGAACAGGAGAAACAAACAAACAAACAAACAAAACACAACCAACCTGTTTGTGGACTTTTCTTTGGAATGAAGCTGATGAACCCTTGAAATATGCAAGGGTTGATACAATTCTAACCCTTTAGAAAAAGTGAAAAAAAAAGTGATGTTTATATCATGGGCTCTTTTTATGATTCTAGAAGGTTGCCATAGACTAAAAAACACTAAATATTTTAGTAAACATGTTGTATGTATAATAACACGTAGTTAAAATTTTTTCAGGTTATGGAGACCCATAAATCATTAAAATATCTTTTAAAGTACATTATGTTAGATGAAAATTAATATATATCATACCTAATCTAACATTCTGGGAGAGAGGTGAGACTGCTGTGTCACTGTGTCTCTATGCTCCTGTTTCCAACCAGTAGTAAGATTGAAGTTGCATTTCCAGCAGGTGCATGTACACAGGGCACATGTACAACACATATTTACAGACACACTCAGGTGGTGGGGGCACAGATCACAGACAGACACATTCATCAGTCACACAGTCACCGACTGCATGAACAACCTCATCCTCCTTCCCTCTCTGTCTGAGCAGGATGAAGATAAAATTGTGAGGGGAACAAAGTGTGTGCATATATATATACACACACACACACAAGTTGGATCCCTTTGTCCACTGAGTTCAGAAGCTCAGTCTACCCAGTGAATATTCCTGGTTTCCAGTCTACCTAGTTTCTAGCTTCCCAGGTCCCAACTGACCAGAAAACTTTTTGCATTCAACTAGCCTTTTTTCCCCCCATAGCTGTCCATTTTCCTTCACGTGCTCTTCCCCAAATCACCCAAGCCCCTCTCTTTTGCTGCTTTTGGTTCTCCCCCTAAATAAGAACTTACTTCCCACAGTAAGTTCTCTGCAACCATGACCTGCTGCTCCCCTGCATTCTGTAACATGTCCCACACCCTCAGTCATCCCATTATTGGTCTGACAGGGGATCCAGAGAGTTGCTCCTGGTGACTTACCTTGATGGGTTCCAGACCTGGACAAACAGGGCTGGTGGCTCTCATAGGACAGTTCAGGGAGGGGTCTGGACACGGAGTTTGTTCATCCTTTGTGAATCTTTAATATGAGATCCTGCCTGCAACTGAGCATTGCTGAGCTCCTCTGAGCTTGTGGAGATGGGCCTTTAATGGCCTTCCCATGGTAAAATACCTGTGTGGAGTCAGGTGAGGGCATTATTTGGGCTCCCCCTCCTGCCATGGTTTTATCTGAACCCTACTGTGGGTGTGAAGAAGATTTTGTGAGCTTTTATGGCATAACCTAGCACTGTCCCACACCCAGGCCTATCCAGAGAGTACCACACCATCCTCTCTTGCACAGCACTTCCCATAGATCTGTTTCATGTCCTGGCAGAGTTCTGCTGCCAGAACAGAAATTCTAGTGCACTTCCAGATACATCCCTGAGGACTTGTAGGTCAATGTGGCTGTGGTCTGCCAAATCTTATAGATTGTTTATACTTACTACTTCTGAAAAGAAGGGAATCAGAGACTATAAACAGAGGTTTATCTCTTTCAATGAAACACTGCACTAAGAATAGAATCCTATACTTGTGTGAAGTGAATTTAGTCTCTACAAAGCTGTATTTTTAGTATGGTGAATGGGAATTTGACAGTAGGTAATACTAATATATGGCAGCTGGTTTCTGTGTACTGTGGTGAAAATGTTCTTATCAGTGTCCCTAATGACTGTGAAGATTGTCAGCTCAATCATTAAAGGGTTTCTATTTCCTTTCCTGAGAGATAATGGCTATTTTTGCTTTAATACCACAATAAGCCTCTAGTTTTGCTACCACAAATCATAATGGATTATGTTGTTACAATATCTGTCTGTCCAAGAAAAATGAAGAGTACATTAAATCTTGCTCAAAACTGTGTTGTTCATTCATTTCACTTTTTCTATCAATACAAATCCAAATTCTAGATTATAAGGCAGGTCAAAACAAGGAATGAACATACTTTATGATTTTACATGAGAAGAAGTTTCATCAAATTTTGTCTTTAAGGTGCTATTGAAAATTTAACTACAGGAAAAATATTTAGACATCAATACTGCTGTGTAGAATAACATTCAGTCTTCAACTATGGATATATGAATAGTATATTTCTGTTATTTCAGAATGTTTTCCTATTTTTTTCATTTTCTCATGACCAAGGCCAATCTTAACTTCTTGTATCTACAAGTATGTGAACCTTATAACTTATTTAGCAGGACATATTTTTTCTTAAGGTAGTTCTGAGCTCTAACATGTAAGAGAAAGTTTTTCATCTATTTATGTTTGCTGAAGAAAACTCCTCAAATGTCAATGGCTGATGCAAATATGTTCTCAGAAGACAAATGAAAAATCGTGAATAGGACTTGGTCATATTACACACCCTACTGATATGATGAGAAGGAAGAGTTTCTGTATCTCTCAGTTTCCTAGCATGTGACACCAGAAAGTCAGAAAAAGCAAGAGGATTTTTTACTCTCTCAATGGGCTGCTGAACCTGTCAGGTATCTCAAATTCAACATTTACTAGTAAGCAACACCCTAGGTACAACATTAATTATCTGAGAAAATAAAATACTATACTAGTTCACAGAAACTGATCAAACCCACAAGATTGCAATTATTTATAACATATTTTTGGTGACTTATATTTCCTGCATTTTGTAATTCTGTAATTCTGTCATAGGCTAGAAAGAAGTCTATCAGTTGAGATAGATCTTATGCTGGCAGAGAAAACATTAAAAGTGATAGACAGATAGGTATAGATACAGATACAGCTTATAAACATTTTACCAGCCCAAATCATTAAGCATGCCAAAGCTGCTGTAGTGTAAGCTTTGGTTTCCTTTTCAGCCACCTGAATGCTGCCAGACAGTCCACTTATTATCTTCCTTGACATCTTTTGGTTCTCTTGATTGTAAATCAAATATCAAGGAATTCCAGCACCTATGACCATTACAGAGTTTGTTGAGCTGCTTTGCCAAATTTCTTAAAGATGCAAATACGTATGTGGAGAATTCGGAAATATTTCAGTAAAAACCTTCTTATGATAGAAAATATTGTTTACACTTATGGTAAGAATTAAGATGTATACCACAGCAACTTGTAGAATGTTTAAAAGATGTATTTTTCACCAAAAAAGCATCTTTTAAATAGACGAGAATAAGAGAAGTTAAATGTGAATTTTACTGTCTTTTTACTAAAGTATTATATTCGAAATCTCTGTTGCCATGCTATGTTTGGATTTTTTGTTTGTCTGTTTTTAAGGGTTTTTTAATTAGCAAACAGTCTGGGCAACATTAAGGGCAACCTGATCACATATGTAAAATGACCCATTTCTGCACAATACTGAGATGTTTTCTGTTGTCTTAGGCTTGGAAAAGTTGACTGTGGGGAGCAGCCACTGGCTTGTCTTTGTCTGGGAAGTCATGTGGTGCAGCTGCCACCTTGTCTTTGTCCCAGGAGCCATGTGGAACTAAGTGGAGGTGGCGAACACCTTTATTGTCAGCAAAAGCACCTTCTGTTTTTGTATACTTTTGTTATTAATATTGCTGCTGATCCTGTGCGTTTCTCATTCCATTGCTGTTTGCTTTCAGTAAATTGTTATCTCAACCCATAATCTCCACTCTTTGTTCCACTCTTGCACAGGGACCTGGCGGGGGGTTGAATGGCTTATTTGGAGCTTAATTCCCAACTGGTGTTAAACCACCACCACATGCTATAGAGCATGTGCTCTGGAGACAGAGTATATGCAGAGGTGCCTTATGATGTGAGCAGGATTGTACATTACTTTGAAATGGCTGATGCATCACAAATCTGCTGTGTGCAATTGTTGGAAGGCCTTGTTTCAAAGCAGAAAGCATGAATAGCCAATATGGTAAATAACATCTTTAGTGGTGAAAACACTATAAGGTATTTTTAAATTAAAGGGTCATTTTTTTACAGTCTGTAGAAGCCTACCAAAATATCTCCTCCTGTCAAAGAAGCAGTCAGCATAATAAAACAGAGATAAGCTGAATATAATGACCTTATTTAGGCTGTGGAGGAAAAGGGTACAAATGTATAAGCAAAGAGAATCATTATGTTTAACGCTTTCACATTTTGTCACAATAAATGCTAAGGAAATATAGAACAATTACACTCTCAAAAAGGGAACAGAACTGTATCTTTTGAAGTGCTGAAAACAAAATTGGGTAAAACACTTGCAGGTTTATTTAAAAAATACTATAGTGGTCTGGCTGACTATAAAATCTAGTAGGATTTCTTAATTTTCTTTTCTATTATGCAGTCATTGGTGTATATGTTGTACTCTAAACAAGCTGAAAAATTCAACATAGAGAAATGTAAAAAGATCCTTTGGAGACAAATATGATGGCTATATTATACATAAAACTCTATTCCAGTATTTATAAAAGAGCTCTTTACCTTTTGATCTGCTATTATACTCTAGCTTTTCTTTGAGTTCAGTTAAAATAGATTAAAAATAGAATAGGATATAATGCAAATTGTTCTAAATAGTTTAATTAAACATGTTTTCTCTTAGTACTGAGTAGTTTCCAAGTGATAAAAGAGGTTGCAGAATGCCATTAAAATAAGATTCAGAGAGGTTCTGTTAGTTTGTCTTTCTTTATTCAGATGTGTCCTACTATTCACAGGTAAATTTTGTGTGCAAATTTTGATGTTCATTGCCAGTCCATTTAAGATTTCAGAATACTCAAGTTTTTTGTGAAGTTACAGACTGCATACAATCCCAGTCCACTGAGCATTTACAGAAATTATTGTTTTGACTGTGTTTCCTTTCTAAATGTTGACTGTGTGAAATATGTTCTCCAGGCCATCTGCAGATAGTGTTTATTCTGTAAATTGGAAACATATTTCACAAATTTACTTTTAGGAAATGTATTAAGTAAGGGATTCCACAACAATTACTTAAGACAAAAATAGTCCTCATTAGGATGCATATTTTACTCTGGTTCATACACAGTCAGGATAGAAACTGAACCAGATTTTGAGGCACAAAGATAGATTTTGTCACAATAAAGATAAATGACAACATGAATTTTTATAATTCAGCAGACTCCTCTTTAGAAGCTGAATATTTTCTGCTGCTTATCTTTTCCCTTTTTTTTCATTGGGAAAATGAAAATGTTTTTTGTTTACTATTTCAAGAATAATATTTTGCTTTCCATATACTCCTGGAACTTTATTATAATTTATTACTAGTTTTCTTCCCACAAGACTTGGTCACCTATACGGAAACTGTTGATTTTAGAGATGTAACTAAAAGGAAAAAGGCATGATACATTTATTCTTTACTTCCAATTCCTCTACAAAATTTAAGTTAAAAGGGCAGTGAAGAAAGAATACAAATCATTGTCAGTGTATGACACAAAACTGAGAGCAAGTTGGCAATTCATATCCTTGCAAGGAATATTAGACGATCTTTAAAAATTACTCCATATAACACTACGTTTGTGTTACTTACCAGTACAGATTTCCAAATCTCATTCAGTTTATGTCAGGTTATTTCTATTTTCAGGTAAAAGTCTAGTTACACTGAAATGGTTCAGCATAAAAGAAAAAAAAAAGTAGTACCTGCACTCCTATTCTTGAAAAGTATTCTGTGCTCCCTCATGTACCGTCCTGATGGTTTTTGTGCTAGAATAATGAAGACGTTTTGTGTTGCTTTTTTTTAACCCCAGTTATCTTTGTCATGTGAAAGAGAAATATAATTCTATTGGTTTGTGGTAGCTACGCTTTGATGAGGCAAATAAATGCTATTTCATGTAGTTTCTGTACCCTGCAGAATTTAACAGAAATTAGGTGGTTACCAACTAGGTCCAGATAGACTTTGCTTAGTAGTTTAAGACACTTGACTCAAGTAGCATTCTCAGACTACAGTTACACACAATTATGGCCCACAAAAAACCTTGCATAAATGCTACTTGTTTTTCAAAACTGAAAAATCAGGAGTGCAAACTTTTGGGTTTTTTGTACATGTAGTTAGAACATCCCATACAAATGTTTAGATGTGCAGAAACTTAAAACTATTATAGAAAGTGACTTTTAGACTCAAATCCTATGGGTTCTTTCCTTTGTTCAAAAAGTCCACTTAGAATGCATTGTTTTCTAGGTTGTTTTCTGGGTTTCCTTTTCTTCTCCCCACTCCAATATTTGCAACAATAAAGCTGCGGAATTATTTTTCTGGGAATAGAGAAAACATCCTCTCCAAAAAGAATGGATGTGTTGTCATGGCAACAGATAGGGAGGGATTTCAGGAAAACTGTATGCGAGAGGCTCCCACTGAATTTCTCCTTGATGTCAATAAAATATTGGACTGAAGTCTCTGGGAAAGATCATAAAACAAGTCAATATAGGGACAACTGAAATACATAATTTAAAATAGAATAAGGCGGTCACTGTTACCGATTTATAGTTTTGGTTAATACTTATTTAACTGTAGGTTAACTTTATTAGTGTAATTATTATGTGATTATTTTCATAATTCTACTCAATTTTTCTTAGCTCTAGGGTGACTATGTATTATAAAAAATATCTACCAAATACCTATACACATTGCTCAACTGGCTGGTTTAAAATTGCTAATTAGGATTGGAAGCAGGCTAGCAATGAAAGATTTTTCTGCCTGTTTGAAATACTCAGTGAAGCAATGAAAAATATTTCTGCATAAAGTCTAAAATGGCTTCTGGCATGAATTTATACTTAGGTTTGATGCTGGAAGAGAAAAAGAAAGGAATAAGCTTTGTTGACTTAATTTCTGTGGATAATTCAGTGTTACTGGCACCAGCAACTCACCAAGAAAGATATTGTCCCAGCAATTCTCTATAAATAATTTATAAAGCCATACTTAGCAGTATGGCTTTTTAAAAATGGTCCTTGCAAAAAAGTTGAATTGCATCATTAAACAGAATCATTGAGAGTGGTCAGGGTGCTTTTTAAGCAGAGAGTTTTCAGGGAGTGCAGAATAAAGCAGTTAATCTGCAAAACTCTCTTAAATCATTGCCTTAGAAAGGTCATGAGCACATAAGTATGATTTAAACATGCTTTTCTAACACCTAGAAGAATTACCATTCTGCAGCAGCCTATGCATTACATCCATGCAAGAAAATTATTTTCTGGATAGACTGACGTCAAATAAAGACATTAAAGAGAGGTCCAATCTGGCTTTACAGCCAAAATTAAAGAGCAGCTGCAACAAAACCCTTCCATTTAAAATACAAATTGGTACAGTACAAGATCTGATTTAGATTTACAGCCAGAAGTTCTCACAGTAACTAATAAAACAAAAGTTGTTCTTCACAAGAAAAAAAAAAAAACACATTAAAATCCAACATTAGTTTTCAGGGAGGGACAATGAGTTCAAAACACAAATTAACACCGTAAGGTCCATCCAAAAGTAGCTGCCCTAAAACCTGCAGTTGACAGAATACATTAGAAGTGCACTTGCAAAAGGCTGATAACATTTTAATTAATGGAGAACACTTGTGGGCCATTTATTGTTGCTAAAAATTAGGCAAGCTAATTGATCCAGTACAGGTGCATGTAATTGAGAGATATGCCTAAGATTCACAGTTAATTTACTGCGGGAATTTTGCAGATACAGTGAAAATTTAGTTCACAGAAGTCTCTAAAAGGAATAGGGTGAAAGAAAACACTAACTAAAAGACAAAAAACCCCAGTTTGACTAGGAAGAATAAAACTAGGAAGAAGGTATGTAGCAAGTTCGGCAAGTACAACACCATGCAAGCTAGAAATAATCTTTCTCATTTATTTTATTATTTCACACTTAATCTAATTTAGGGATACTGAACTATAAAAATTGTATAGCAGAACCTTGAGAATTCAGCTAAATATTTTCATAATTTAAAGAGCACTGGGAAAGGGATACATAATGTTTTATTAGCAATTTTAAAATACACTTCTAATTTAAACTTCTTGGCAATCAATATATTTTATTAGGAAATAAAAAAAATTATGTTCCCTGGTTATTTTTCCATTGGTATTATTTTCTTTTGTTATGAGTTTCATGATTTTTACCTTTTAAAATAGATACAAAAGAGTTTTGAAATTAATGGTTTGATTTCAGATTTCCAAACAAATACCCACCCTTTTAAAGTCATCAATTCTATACTTGCTGATTTTATTGTTAGGCATTTCCATTGAATTCCTTATCACCACTAGTTCTTCAGCTGTTACTTACACACAGGGTCTATGTTTAGGAATTCTTTCTCTTTTCCACACAGGACTAGGGTCTAGTGCTCTTACACAATATCTAAGGAAGCTACTTACAGTATGTTGCAGACATCAACCTTTATTTATTTTGGCAGCTGTTTGTTTTCCAAATAAAAGCTGTAGGCTCCTAAGTGGTAAAACAGAAACTATAAACTGCATGAAGAAGCCTTACAATAGTCAGTGCTTAAACTAGGTAACATAAAATGCCTGGGAGACATTTACCTATTAAGCACCAAAAGTTTGGAGGTCTTAGGCTCAGATTCCCAGAGTTAGTTAAGTCTGTAACTTCAGCAGGGATCAGTGCAAGAGAGGCACCTAAGTCCTGCAAGACTTCAAGTATCAAATCTTCTGAAAGATGTCTTTCATGTAAGACCATCAATGCAAGTCCAGCAGTGAAAACCATTCAGCTGCTATCAACCTCTTCACAAGGAAAATTAACTGAGAGCAAGCTTACCTAAAAAGATACCAGAGTCAGATGTACATATGCAAAGAGAGGTTATGGAATCAGGCTAAGAGGAGAAAAAAAAATGAAAAACACAGGAATGAAACCTGACTTTAAAATATTCTGATGTCTGAAATTTGGAGGAGTAAGGGGCAACTCTTTTCACACGATAGGAAGGCCTTTTTTGCTTACTGGGAAATAATCTTATAAGCTACATTTAAAAACAGTGGACAGGAGTATCCAAGGTTGAGGATTTACCAGTTCTTACTGAATGGCAACCATTAGAATAAATTGATCAGGAAAAAAAAAAAAAAAAAAAAAAAGACTTTTTTTTACATCAGAGTAGAACAAATGTAGAAATAAGGGCATGCAACATCCTCAAACATAACATTTAGTACAGCTCTGAGCTATAGCAGCTAGCTCTCATGTTTTCAAAGAAGGCTTCTTCTTTTCCTGTTCATTGTCCTGGAAGGTAATTTACTATCCTTATGACAAAATTTGACCAACATGCACCATTTTATACTGCTCTTGGAGGATTCTGAAAGCAGCTTTAAAATTGCCCCAGATCTTTTGCCAGCTTTTCTCTGTTGCTTAGCTCCAGGCAGCCCTGTTCTGAGAGTGCCTTTAATTAGTACCCTGCTTAGAAATCTATATTTTATTTGATTCTGTTCTGTGACACTGTCTTCTTAATTGAATAACAATGCAAGACACTTAACTAAGGTCATATTTAATCAGTACTAATTTTTTGTTGTGTATGTGTCATTGCTTCAATAAGAATTTTGCTTTTCTCAATACCTGCAACTGTTTGTGCTCTTTGTCCATATTATAACTGTACTGGAATATACTGAGGTAAAACCACACATATCCTACCCCTTGTTTCTTTCCATACATACCTTGCTTTCCTCAGAAATTTGAGAAGATTAAAATGCAAGGGAGGCAGTAAAAGGCTCCTTTTCACACTCTCCTGTATAATAGCTTATCTAGGTACAAGCAGAAAAAGTTAGCTCCAAAACAAGGGTTTGAATCCTTTCTTGCGCTGTTGAACAATTTATTAGTGATGTGTCTAAACTTAGGTATAAACTGCTGTCTCAGTATAATGTTGATTTAATCTCTGAGGCCTTTTTATTTACTTACAAAATAATCAGAATAATTTCCATGTTACTAGGTTTTACTCTAATGTATGGTTTTAAGGCTGAGATTTTTTTACCATTTCTAGTGGGCAAGCTTTTCTTTGCTGTTTCATCCTGCTGACTTTCTCTGGTATAATCTCGATATGAAACCATCTGTTGCTGGGAGAAGCAAGCTATTGATGAAAATTTCAAGAAAATCCCTATGCCAGTTGCAATGCCTCATAACCCTCAGAGACATGTGCAGCTCATAGTACATAAAAATAACAAACAGAATTCATTATCTGAAGTATTTCTTCTTGCAGTTTCTTTAGAATAAAAGATACATGGTGGGTCAAATCTTAATGTGGAAAGTATGTCTCCACCTGCTACCAATATGTATAAGCCAAAAATTTTAGAAACACTATTTCTTTATTGAGCTGCTCTATTCTTGATGTATTGCAAATACCTCTCTATTCTAATTCAGAATTATATAGGGCATTAGCTCTGCTTTTGCAATGATTGAGAACACCTTTCTGTTTAAAGACCAACCATTTTGAGGGCTCTGAAATTTGCATGTTTACTCAGATTCTTCTAATACTTTCATCACTTGATTTAGGAAAGACTTAGAGTCATTGAGGTAAAAGTCCTTATGATATAGTGCTCTGAATAAATTGCTTTCAGTCCTTGTATTCTGCCACTGGTCTTCTAAAGAACACATTGGGCTCAAGAAAGATCATATGGCAGCTGATCTTAGATACTCAGAGTTCATCTCTAATAAAGTAGTATTGCAGTAATTTATGTAGTAACAGTTCTACTTGCCAGATCAGTGCATGTCAAGTGATTATACCTAAGACTGATGGCTGTGTGTTTGAGAAGACACCCTTCAGAGAGTTTCTGGCAATTCAGTTTCCTGTATTTTGGGCAATGGAGTGGATGTTTTGTTGCTGGCATAAATCCTGAACTCAAGTAGTGATTTTGAAAGTCTCTGACTGTACTGTCTACTATGGCACTGGGATTCATCTAACCAATGCTTAAATCTTGCAGTCTTGTCATAGTTTCATCAGTGTTTGTGCAGTGAATCAAATCTTTCCAACTAGATGGCTGGTGACTGCCTGGCTATCAGACACGACAAAGATCTTTGCAGTGGCATTGTCAGCTGGCTCAGTGAGACTCTCAAAACCACTATTTTGCTGAATTATGGTACCTGGTTGGTCAGTGCAGTCCAGCACTTTCATGACCTGTTGCTATATATTATTTAAAATTATATTAAAAAAAATCTTCTCGCTATCTTACCTACCTACAAGACTGTCTGATACAATCATATCTACATCTTTGGGGGCAGTTTCTACTATTCATGAAGACTCTTCTTGTTTCTGAAGAGAGCTAAACCTTCTTGTTTCTGAAAAGAGCTAACCTTTTATGGAGGTCAATTTTGCAAGCCTGGGGAGTCTCTGCAATGGCCAGATTAACCTTTCAGAATGCTAATTAACACATGTAAGCATATAGATTAGCCTATGTACATCCAGAACTGCCCAGGGAAATATCCTAAATACTCTGAAGTTCCCAACTGGAAAGTTCCTGTAGCAATTAGTCAAACATCTACTTGTGAAAATGGTTGAGAATTCAATCAATAGCCATGTCTCAGGCCCTCCACTCTTTCAAACTGATCCATTACCTCATGTCTGCAGATGACTGGATAGGAAGTGTGACCACATGGGGAATAATGACTAAACATCCTGGATGTGCATACAAGCAGCTTCAGGTGCAGCATGGGGCAATATAGAGAATTAAAGTTTCATATCTCTTCCCACACAGGCTCTCCTTATCACCAGGAAGCATAGCTACTCCTGCTCTAATATATTTTTGCTTATCTTGGTATATGAACTTGGATTTCAGCTGTGGAGTTTAAGAGAACACTTCACTAAGAATAGCCATTTCTCTCCAATGACTATAAACATCTACCAGGAAGGATGTCTAACTTGGATCATCTGAAGAATCCCTTTCATAAATAGAAATAGGCTGAAATTCAAATATGGCAGTACTGACTTTATTTAGAAACAGCAAGTTTTAGATTTGCCATTTAGCATCTGTGTTAGTCTTTGTTAACAAGATCCCCACCAAGAGAGAGACTGGGGGGAAGTCTGGAGCAATAGGACAAGGGGTTAAGGTTTTAAATTAAAAGAGAGTGGAGTCAGATGAGATATAAGTAAGGCATTCCAGGCCCCATCCCTGGGGATTCATTCAGGAATGAATGGAAACATTCAGGTCAGGCTGAGCTGAGCTCTGAGCAACTTGATCTAGTTGAAGATTTTCTTGCTTGTTGCAGATGATTTGGATGAGATGACCTTTAAAAACCCCTTGCAACACAAACATTTCCATGATTCTATGCTACTAAGATACTTTGCATACTTTGTGGAGGAGGATCAGGTGGGTGAATACTTAAGCAAACTGGACATATATAAATCCATACGCCCTGATGGGATACATACTTATAAATTAGCAGATGTTCCAAAATATACCAGGAGGCTCCATCTTTGGAGCATAAATCGAGAATGAGTATTTTGTACCAATGGGAATGTAGAAAAAGTAAAAAGACATACAATTGTAGAGAAAAGATTTCACATAACATTTCCTCTTGTATATACTCCCACCCCCTCTTTTATATTCTCATCTTCCTCTCCTCTGATGAAAGGAATGTATCTGTACTATTTATCAGGAGGATATAAGTTCCCTCTCCAGACATGCTGAGCCAGCACAAGGAATGTTGCAGCTCACACTAAGGCAGTGTTGGAGAAACAGTTACCTCCAGTAGTTTCAAAATTATAATCTTTTGAAATAATAGTAAAAAAAAAATCCAGCGCTACCATTGTTTCCACATTGTTTAAGATGCTTTATGTGTATTCAGAGATTTAATTTTTGTAGTCCTGGTCAGGAATGGTAGGTGATGAAAGATTATGTGAATCACTCTGAAAATGTGTTACACTAATTAGTACAGGTGACAGCTATCTAGAGCAAAATAGAAACATCTCTCGTTTGCTAGTGAACATCCAGATTTCAAGGTACTAACACAAAAAAAACCAAGCTGTAAAATAAGGAATAGTGTCTCAGTACCACATGTATATTCACAGCAAGCCACAAGCTTTCATCTTCTAAGATCTCAGTGCACAATTCTCAGTAACCCCTATCGTGTTCTGCAAAGTGCTTGTTGTGCAAATAAATATTCTGCTGTTTCTTTTGGAGCTAAGACTTCAACTAAACTTCAACATGAGATACTTTCATTCCATTATCTAACTTTTCTTGCACTATTATAGATTAAATAGGATATGTTATTGTGTAAATTTACAACACCAATGAGGCTAGCACATAGCACTTTAAATATAATCCCTACACAGGATTTCGAAATGCTAAGTAGATACAGATGACAAATGATGATATAGAATGGTTAGGATGCCAGAACAGCATCTAAAACCCACTAAAATTTAGCAAAGCTGTGAGTACAATATTTTATTGATATTTAAGTTTTAGTAAGGTTTAAATTAATAAATTTACATTAAATATTCATCCAAAGCTACCTTGGATGGTATTCCACTCACTTATCTTTAAACGTAATATTGATGTGTCTAGTGAAGCTGCTTACTGTGACCACCTCCATTATAGTCTCTTCTAGAATGTGATTAATTTGGCCTATCATGGATATATAATTAGGTGTGAGAAGAAACATCCTCTGGGTATGTCTACATCTTTCTCCAAGGGGAGCCTTGGCTAGTTAGCTCATACACAAACATTTATCTTTGAGGTGTTTAGGGGAGGGATAATAATTTCCAGCAGACTGCATTCTGCATATATGATATGTGAACAGGAACTTGTAAGCCAAGTTTTTTCCCAATAATATCTTTCAACAGATACTGACTATTTCTTTACTACCTGTTTGTTCAAAACCATTTTATTTCTTATTGTCTCCTTATTTCATTTTGAGCAAATTTTCATGACAATCCCAAAACATTTCATCACTTGGTATTTATGTCAACAAAATATTCCCAGAGGTGTATTCTGTTTAGGGGTTTGCATAGCATGTAAAAGCAATCTCACCACCTTTTTTTGCATGGTTGTGTGTGTGTGATTTTTTTCCTCACCTTTATTTCAACTTCTGTGTCATTTCAGTAGCAAAACCTCAGGAATGTACACACTGCTCTTGTAGTGGTTTCAAAAGTGCTTATACAGATTATGATATACATTTCCTGTAGGTGCACCCAAAGCTTAGGTGGTCTATTTGTGCCTTCCTATTACACTGCAAGCTCAATATCCAATTTACTGTCTACTATCCATCATCTTTAGATCTTTTTTAGCATTACAGCTTTCCATGGCTTTCCTTCCCTTTGAATTTTATTTCAGAGTATTTTCTCCAAGTTATATTATCTTACATCTTCTATTCTGAACCACATTTCATTATTGCCCAGATATCTCTAAGTTCCCTGCATCTGCATTATCTTACTCCTTTCATTCTTGCAGATCCTAATGTGTGACCATACACATTTGAAATCAGGAGGTAAATTTAAGTAGAAATATAAAAATGTCTTTGATTACATCTTCCTCTTGTCATGAATATAAAGCACCATATTGCAAGTTCATGGTGCATCAATATCCATGCCCACAGATTGAGCTGCTGTTTTTTAATTTACCAAGTTGCTGATTTTTACTTTACACATGTTCAAGTGTTAAGCTCACATTTTCTTTGGGGAAGATTTACGATGATTAATTTAGATATGTGATTTAGATGCCAGAGCATCTACAGTCTTGTATCTTAACTCCGATAAATGTGAGAGTGGTCCAAATGACCTTTTTTAAAATAAGTATACTTGGAAGAAGAATACATAAACATCTCCAGAGTTACAGGTCAAATTCTCAAAAGCCATGCTTTTTTTTTTTTTTTTGTAGTTAATCTCCTTGGAGTCTTCAGTCAATGGCATAACTTCAATGCTACAAAGGACTGACAAGAGTCAGTTGCAATTTTGTTTTTGTGAAAAAGAACAAAACAAAACTCGCAGACTCGTGACGTAGCATCTCTAATGGAACTGTGGAACAAAATGCGGTGATTTCAAAGATTCTAGAATGTTAGGAGACTGCTCATATATTGTTTCTTAATAATCACTTTCTGACAGAGGGACTAAGCCTTTTCTTACAAATAAAATATCCAGGATGGTTTTATGGTGAGTTATATTAAAGCATATACTGTCTTTCTATCAATTAAAGAAAAAATACTGAGATTAAGAAAGAAAAAAAAATGCTCTTAACTATGATGGAGTTTACTTGTTTACCAGGTTAAAAGTATAATAATGTTTCTTTTCCTTCACTTCTAATGCATATGCATTCCTTGATCCTCAGGTCATATTATTGTAAAGGGCTCCAGGTAAATTTTAGAATTTGAGTAGGTTTGAAATTTTACATATTTTTGTTGAGATGGGTAAAATGAAGAATGCATTTTGAAGGCAATGAAAATGTCTATTATAACCCTGAGAGCACAGAGCTTAAATTACTTCTCTGCTGTTAAAAGTGACAACATCATATCAAGATAATAGTAATTACCTTAAAACCAAGCCCCAAACATTTAAGGTTTACTATGTAGAGTACGTGGAGGCATATGGAGTTCACCATTTCGATGTTTGCAAAGTGCTATGTAGAGATAATATCCAGAGAAAGGATAAAAATCTCCATCTCCCAGATGCTTAAAATAGCTTTGTGTATTATATATTTAATAATGAAAAACTGAGACAAAATGTATTATCACTGCAGAGGATTGTGAAAAACCACATATGCAAAATCTGAAATCAAACAAGGAGTCAGAAAAAGAGCTCTCTTTACTTTAATAACTTCTGTCTGCATAGACATGGGATTTAGACCAGCACTGAGAGTATTTACAATTTGGAATGTTTTCCATCAATCTTTTTATGTAGGTGAGGAAAAAGAAAAATGCTGCTGAACAGCCAGAACTTTAAACAAGCCAGATGTACTTCATTCCATTTAATTTCTTTCAGCTGATCTGGGCTCCGTCCAGCCCAAGTGACAGCCCCCTACCTTATATTCATTTATAAAAAAGGGTTAGAAAAAGTCAGTGCATTCATGAGGATCTTCTCCTAAGACAAATAAGCTTCCAAAGAAAAAGATATACTTGTTTTACTTTAAGAAAACATGGATAAGTGGAAAAAATAAAATATTTAAATACATTAAGTACATAACTTCTAAGTTCTTAATTAATCTGCTGTATTTAATATCAAAGCAAGAAAGGGTCTTATTATGGCTCATAAGCTGTTTCAGCTGTTTGAAAAACCTAACATTTCCTCTTCTTACTATGTTTTCTGGCTTAACATTGGCATCTGCCACTGCCACTTCAGCATCAGTGAAATATAACTCTTCTGCCCTTCCAGATGGCCTGGCATATGTTTGGATTTTCTTACTCTGACCATCAATGGCAGTACCCCAAATTAAAGTTGGTGTGGACTTACCATAAAAACCCCAGAATCAGTTATGACTAGCATCAGCATGCTGGCATTGAAATACTGAACATGCATCACTTAGTAAGAATAAACTATCAAACAGATAGAATAGCAATGTTTAATCCTATGGGATATGCACTGAGAAATGCCCCTTGGAGGTTTCACATCTATTCAGGGAAAGGATTACCCATATCATGGTTAACAGAGAGCACTGATGCAGCATACATCTGTAGCAGCAAGTGGGTGGCAACAGCTACCACTAAACTACTGCAATTCCATGTATGCATGGATAAATAAATCAGTTACCATTCATAATGCCTAGTGACAGAAGGTTCCTCTACAACATGTTTTATATGCTTATGTGGTCAAAGTACACAGAGAGAGCCACCCACAGTGTATATTTCATCAATTAAGTAGAAATGTTTTGTCGGTTTAAAATAAAATCTGAAGAGGCAAAAGAAGAGAGAAGAAATAAAAGCAAAGAATAAAAAGTCAAGTACCCCTGTGTGTTGGAAAGATAAAACAATGGCATTGAAATCAGAGAATCAATTCTGCTATTTTAAAGCACATTGATTCAGTCAGGGAAGTTATGGCAAAGATCCAAGCAGACAAGAAAAGCGACTGAGGCACTGTTGTTCTCTTCTGGCTGGAGCCTAGAGGGAAATAATTTTTCACTGGGGGAATTCTAAGGCTTTGGCAATACAGCAGCATCAATAAAGACTGAGTGGTCTGAAGTAAGAAATTAATAAGACTGAAACCTTGCAGGTAATTCAGAACATTTTTATCAATTATCAGGCTAGAATTAGCCTGTGCAATAGTGATGATTGAAACTGCAGCACCAACTCTTAAACCATGAACTGATCCTTTTCAACATATTTTCCTTGCATAACAGCCGTTGTAAGGGATTTGCACAATGCATAAATTTAAGCCATTTGTTTTTACTGACTGCTCAAATATTTACAGCATGATCTGCCAGCTTCTTCCCTTCAGATACAGGCATGGAGTTTTCACTGCTTTGTATGCTATTTGGATATACAACAACAGGAAAGTGAGTGCATGTGTTAACAGCTGTTAGAGGCATATGGCATTTTCAAAGCTGCTGCAAACATTTACACGCATGTGGATGGATGTATGCAGATCTTCTGTTGACAGCAGTCATTGCCATAGTCTACAGTTTTTGTTGTGCAGAGCTTATTGTAAAAGACTGTTTACAGTCCACTTAAGTCAACAGAAGGATATGAAAGTATTCACTTGTCTTTCCTTTATAGAATTATGTCCATTTCTCAGAAATGTAGTACATCAAGAATGCTGATATATTGATGTCCTAGAAAATACATTCAAGACTACAGGTTTGAAAGATACAAAATACCAGAAAAATCTTAATGCAAAAATAAACTGAAGCTGAAGCAGTGCTTATGAATATACAGAACAAATAAATTAGATCAGTGAAACAATTTTAAAACAAGACCGTAGTAGCAGTGCTATTAATAGTGACAACCATATTTACATTGAAATTTTTACTAACATCTATTTCAATCACTTTTTCAACTTGATACCATTTAAAGAGAAATTGGATTATTTGTTCATCTTCCTTTTGATGTACCACTGGGATAATGAGTCATGCATGAAGTCTAATAAGCCTTGCTAATTTTCTGTCAATTCAAGGGGCTGTTGGTTTTACCCATTTTACATATTTGGCTCAAATTTTAAATAGGTTCATTTGTGAGACTGAAAAGTATGTCATTCATTAAAATGGAAATCTAGGCTTTACTCTAAGCAAAACAAAACTTGTCTTAAATTAACAACTATTTCATGACCCAAGTGCAACTGGCCTTCAGATTACACTATAGAGTTATCCTGAGGCTTACTTAGAAATTATATTGTTCATGTTTCTAAAACAAAATATCTCTGTTAAAAATATAGTATTTTTACGGTCAGAAAGATGATAATATAAACTCAGTTTATTTGGGCTTTGACATTATCCATGACACCAGCTGTGGTATGATTAGATGTGTTTATCAGTTGTTGGATGTATTCGTACACTGCAGTGCAGACCTGATTTACTCTATTGCTATTTTGAGAAGGCAGTGTTTCAGCCCTAACTGGGATTGTCTGTACAGGGGCCATAGGTGCAAATGGTCCAACAAAAGGGGAGTCTTAATTATAAATACAATGTCAGTCTAACACAGAGAGCAGACTAGAAACTGTATTCTAGAATAATCTTCCTGTTAACTACACCACAGAAAGCAAAGTCCCGGACATTTCATCTCCAAGAGGGGGAAGTAGGTAGTAAAAACAGTAAAAACCTGTATTCTACTGAAACTTTAAAAGGCAGCTCCTTGAGCAAAAGCTTTCACATTAGTGCTTTCTTTGAAAAAAAAAAATTACAAGAAAAATGCATTAAGTCATTTTGTAGAGATGATTTGACTGTAAATGATAAATGCATGCATGTAAACTAGTATTTTCAAAGTAAGGTTGCATTGAAAATTTTCCTGAGTGCTCATTCAAATTACTTTTATTGGTTTTTAATGGAATTTAAATATATTAGCTTATGTCTTCTGTTTTACTACTACTATTAATTTTTCTTTGAGAAATTGCAGCCAACTGATTATTTATAATATCCATGGCCTCATAGGAAGATAGAGTGAGCCAAATTTTGACTTCTTTTGATTGTTGAATGTTTTACTGGATTTTAGAAATCAGTGAAAATGTCATGTAGGGGGTTTTTTTGGTGGTTTGTTGCTTTTACGCTTCCCATTATGAAAGCTTTTCCCAGATGTGCTAATTTTAGATATTCTAGCAAAGAAAATAATTTTTTTTGAGTTACAATACTTCAAATTTATATGGAAAGACTAGAATTCATGAGACTAGTTCTAACACCTTTCTCCACAAAAAGAGCCAACACTTTTCCAATGTACTTTACTTTTGATAATCATTACTCATCTGACTCCAGAAATTCTAAATAATGTTTAAATTCAAAGTCTTTTCATGAATTCTCTGCATTTATCCACTTATGGGCTATACAGATGAAGGTTGTAAATCACTGTCCTGAATTTCATTTGTGTCTAAATAGCTCTATTGGGTTTTTGCCTTCGAGTGGCTTTTCCTTTTTTCTTTACCCTTTCTTTTTTTCTTACGGCAGTGATATTTTCTCTCAAGTACACCCTCTGCTACAAAACCATTCCCACAAAGGCATAGATAAAATAGATCAACAATTAGAAACAAGAATTAGAATTACAGTTTCTTTTAAAAAACAATCTACCTCACTAGTATTTTCCTCATCTATTGTCATAACTTCTGTGAAGAACATACTTTCATTCTTTCCTTCTCTTTGCTTCTATGACATTAAGTGTGGTTTTGGTCTTCTCTGTCCATATATTTTCATTTTCTGATATTTTTATATTTTGAAGGTAGAGGGATACAGAGTCCCTGAGCCAATTTAAAGACTTGCACCTTTAAGATATGTTGTTGTACTGCACCTCTTCTATACACAGTTGTGTAGATTTCTTGTTTTAAGTGCAAATAGGGGACGACCTCTAAACAGGACTGGTTTCATATAAAGCTTCCTTTTGAAAGATATATTTGACAATATGAAGGACAGATTTTTTTTTTCTTGCTCCTTTTTTCCCAGATAACAAAACTAGTTCAGATGTATACATCAATTACAAGGTCCCTTAACACCATAGAGTTCGGGGGTTTTTTCAGCAATGAATAAACATCATGGTGTCTGCAGTTCCTGAGGTCATAGAAACAATTACAGAATATGCATACAAAATATGAATTCTTGCAAACCATTTTACTTAAAAGGCTTTCAGTTTTACTGTGAAAGGATGAAAAATAAAGGCTTCTGAAGACATATCATCACCTACTGAATATAGCTGGTGGTGATATTGTAGTAAGAGCAGAACTAAGTCTTTAATATTCACTACTGAAATGTTTAGATAATGATCACCTCTATGAAATGGTTTGCTTCATGGCAGAGATCTGCAGTTACTTTTTATGACTTATTTGTAAATCTTTTGCAGCCAGATCAGAATTTCATAAACCCATGCATAATATAGTATCCTATTTTCAAACAAGTGTTTCAAGGAATCCAAACCACTATTCTTTTCTTGTTCCTAAGTTGATCAGAAATGACACATTGAATACATTCTAAGAAAAAAACTTTTGAAAGAATACTATACTTTGTGTAGTCAATCATTCCCTAGAGAACAGTTAAAATATTTGGTCCAGCATAAATAGCCTCTATTATAGTTTCCAGCCTGCTTGAATTCCAAAGAAAGAAATTCTCATGCTCCCCTGATTACCTTTGGAATATCAAGAACTCTTAATCAAAATGTCTGTATGTTTCAAAGAAAGGAATTAAAGTACATAGCATCTGCTGTGTGATGTAGGCACATCAACATGGGTAGGCTAAATAATCATCCCAGCCATGGGTCTTTCTTTCTCCAAGAATTCTTCCACAGATGTAAGCAAGCCTTTTCCTTTTCCTAGGTGTTTACACTTGTTCTCTATTTTTGACAAAAGCTCACCTGTGCTCATGAAATGTCAGGGACACAAAAGGAGCTACCCATGCATATTACTGCTGAATTGCTTTAAGGTGAAATATTAGTGATCCTAGGTATTGGGAGGCCTCTGTGGAACAGCACTATTTACTGGGAGTTGTAGATTCCAGAAAGAGAGATATTGACTTAAATGCAAATTTATTCCTGTGAAAAGGCATAGAACACTCTTTAAAACTGTGTTTTGAGAGAAAATATTTTTTTTTTTAGTCAAGAAAACAACTCAGTAAGAAACAAGCTATCATTTATTTTATGAAGTCTCAAATAATGGTCTTTTTATTCTGTAGCTTTCCTTGTCTTTGCTTTGAGTTTCGCTCAAAGAAAAAATCATAAATAAAAAGTTTTTAATTATTCTATCAATCATGTATATATAGATCTATAATTATTGGAATTCTGCAGGAAAGACAAGTGAGAGAAACAGTTAAAATTTTGAAGTCAGTTGCGAGTACTGAAGAATGTATTTCTTGTCTCTTTGAGTGTCACTAAGCATCACCTTCACTATAAATAGAATAGTTGTTATCTCAATTGCTAACAATAAAGCAGACTAGTTCAGGATATTTTATGATTATTTTCAGACATTATCCCACTCACATTCTCTTGCTTAAATTAGTTGTTTTGCTTTTCACCTCTACCTATGTATTAATATACCTGATTTTGCATATGCTATTGTGAATAATAGAATACTTTTGAAAGTATACAGGAGAGACATTTTTCTTATTTGACTCAATTTGAAAGTATAAACTTGCAAATGAACCAGTGGAAAACTCCCTTCTCTTTCTTTGTGTCCCTTTTGTCAGATTTTTGGAGGTCTTTCATGCCTGCTTTTGAAAGAAAACTTGCTAGTAAGCAAGGTAGAGATCCATGGACACTTTCCAAAATTTTACTTCCTCTAATGATGACAACAAATGAAGGAAATGTGCATGACATTTTGAAAAGGCAGAATCTTGACTGCGTAAAGAACTGTGCTCAAAGAGAGACAAAATTACTTCCTATGAATTATAAGCAAATCAGTTTGCAAGTGTTCTGCCTTCCCCAGTCACACTGCTCTTCCAACACCTATGATCTCATCAAAAGGCTCATTAGGTAGTTCTCATTGCTGAATCACTTGATAAGTGAGGCGGACTGGAGAAAGATAATCTATTTTTCCAAAACTCCATTCCTCTGATAACCACCCACCTTAAAGGTTAATAGTTACCATGCATTTCTCCCTCACCATGAATCTAAAGAGTTATCTTCTATCTGGCATAGTAACCCGTAACTGGATACTGAGTAAAAGAAAGGGTTTAAACAATTGCAATACATCTGCTTAATTCACATTGTCAAAGCCTCAACTAACTTTCCACTTATTCTGGGAAGCATGTAGTAGCTGAACTTTCCCCTATGACATTTCATTGGAAGTTCATGTTTCACTTCTTTACATGGCCAGGGGCACACCTGCTTGGCAGTGCCTACCAGTTCAGCATCTACAAGCTTCTTTTAACATATAGTTAGTTTTGTAAGGAAATCCCGTTTTGTAACAAAAACAACCAACTTATTGGAGTAATCTCTGCACAAGATGTGTCTGACAGGTGTGGCACCCTTTGCCCAAAGCTCAGGAGCTCTCCAGTTCAATGTTAGGTCTCTGTGTAACTGGACTGTGGGATAAAGATTAGTATATTTTGTGGGACAACTCCATGGGCCCTTTGTCAGAGCAAATGAATCACAGGTTTTAGTGTGGAAGAAGAGTGATGTGATGGATTCCTTGATTCAATGAATAGTAGGAATAAACCACTAAAATGTCACCATTGTACAAAGAGGTGAACAAGTAATATCTGAGTTTAAGGATCTTACACAAGATAACATTTACATATTTCAGAAGAATAAGAGAAAAAAGACGAAAAAAAAAAAACCAACACCTTAAGACATTCAGCAGGTTACTCTGAATTATTTATGCATTATTAAAAATGAACTGCAGAATTTGTTATCTATAGCACAGAAATATGCTGTATGTTGAATGTAGGAATTTCTAAAATTAAAAATCCTGCTGAGATCTTGGGTCTGAAAGTAAAGACAAAATACACTAAAAAAATTATCTTAAGTTCTTTTTTGAAAAATTGTTTGAACAGTGTGCCTTTGAGATTATGAATAACATTTATTTTGAGTATCTTCTAATAACCCAAATTTACACTCATTTCAGGATAATTTAAGTACGGAAGTCTCCATCTGTGCAGGGCTTTGTTTCCACTCTTTCATATTAAACCTGTGTGCTGCTAGATCAGCCACAAATACACAGTTAATCTTCATGTGACATCAGAACATAATCTTTTTGATCAATCAGCACAGCATACTATCCATTGCTGATGTGATGTTTATGTACTATTATGTGTAATGTGGGAAGATGAACAAATGGCACTGAATCCAGCCTGGCCAAAGACATATTGCCCCAAATTAATCAATTTATCAAACCATTCATATCCTGTACTAAGCTGCACTGTCTGTGTACCTGCCTTCTGCCTCCTCTTTCTCCTGACCTGACCTCCCTGGACTCACCCGGACCTGGCCATGTTGACTCTTCTTGCATTGTTGAGGGTTTTGGATGGACCCTGTGACCAGCCCCTGGCTCTGCCTCATGTGCTCATGTTCTACTACCCTACATAGCTCTGCCCTGTTGGGACACTGCTGGGATCACAACTTTGCAACTGGGAGCTACCACATGTTCAGCTTAGAGTCCACCTTAATTTAACCAAGAAAGATCCTGGTCAAATAGATCGTATTGATAAATATGTTGCTGTCTTCAATGTCCTTAGAAGTACTCTTTAATACCAGCTATAAACTTTTCAGTTTCATAATGATTAACTTAATATTGAGTCTTGTCTTTTGTTTCTTCCAGATTTAAGATTAGCATTTAGGAAGAGTCAACACTGAATGATAGTGACAACATTTAAAATTTTTACATCTGATCTGGGACATAAAAAGGAATAAAAAAACCAGAGGCCTGGAAACAAATTCATAAATATTATAATACAATCCTTTGTTATTGAAAGCAACCAAATTATAAATTTCTTCCAGAAATTTTCAGGATTGATTGATTTCAAATGGCTTAGAATGACAAGTGACCATGGACATAGCACAAGATAAAAGGATAGAATTTAAAACATGATATGTGGCAAAACATTTTTTACTAGTGTTAGGTAAATCAAAGAATAGCATTAGGAATATACTGAAATGAACTACAGAGAAGTAGCAGACACTGAAATGCAGCTTGATTTTTCTTTGGTAAATTAAAATTAGGTATTACTTTCCTTTTCTACAGTATTCTTTTAACTTATCTCAGTGACAAAGATGAGAACAGAAACATTCAATACAGAGTTGAACATTGTAAACTTGTTTTCACAATTTTTTTTATTTAGGAATCTTGATCTACTTTAATCCAGAAGACATATAAAATGCATATACACTAATTTGTTATTTGACTCAGTTCTGGATTGAAGTTTTTAGACCAATAGAACAGCAAAGCAGCTCTACTCTCTTGAAATTCAAATTAATAACTTATTATTTTTTTTTTAACTTCATCAAAAGATTGAGACAGATAAGAGATGGGAATTTATCAGAGGATAGCATTTTAGGAGGAATATATATTTTGTTTTAGTCACATGGGGAAGGTGTTACAGAGTATGAAGAAAGGGTGTAAGAGTAATGATATTGGGAATGTAATCATGGTAAGAAATACATATAGAATATTGCATTCATTGAGCTCCTTTGTTTCTTCATCCTTCTGAGGAGCAGTGGCTTGTCTCCTTCCTCCCCACACACATAGGAAGAAAGAAAAATACAGTCTTGAGAAGACAAAATGGGAATGACTCCTTTTATGAAGCTTTGTTTACTGACACACAAAAACCAGCACAATTACCACTTGTGAAATCATATCCGTGTCTTTTTAATTATCAAAAAAAATTTGAAAAAATGAGAAAGCAATGGTCTATTTGTTTGGGTTTTTTCTCCTATATATATATTAAAAAATCTCAGAGGAAATAATTTTCGTATGAAAATATGGTGACAACAAACAATTTATATAATAGTCTTCTTTATCTTGATCAAGATAAGAAAATAGTAACATATTTTTCATTTCTGGACATTTCTTTTCTTTTGCAGAACTTGCTGAATGCAATTGAAGAGTTTTGGATGGAAAAATTTGGCAGCTCTTTTTTTGATAATTTCTTTTGTGCTGTTAGACAAAAGAGGGAAATTCTGAGAATAGTTACATGGCTCCTGGAATTTCATGTGCACTTTGTGAGTTTGTAAAATTTTGAAGAGGAGAAAGAGGAAACAGCCTGTCTACCTACCTTCTCAGTTATATTTAAGTAAATTAGACATAAGTGAAATAGCACAGTATTATCCCAGCTTCCATTTATCACCATAACCACACTGCTGCATAAAGAAATAGAGATCTAATATATTTTCCAAATAAGCCTAAATAGACTTGCTTTTGAAGTGAGACTCCTGCTGCAAAGCAATTTCTTATTTCTTGTTCTTTTCAGTCCTCACAGTTGACCTAAATCAGGGCATAAGTTTTATATTTCAGTCTTACCTACTGGGGGTTGTACTATTCAGCTACCCCTCTTATTACAATCATATACTTAATTTTTACCATTATATATATGAGAAACAAAAGTGTTATGACATCCAGTAGAAGGCTTATTTCCACATTTTAGTGACTGAAAAACTCAGAAGACAAAAAGAGTTATCTATCTACCAGCAACTATCCCCTTGCCTCTTTCTGTTCTACTCTCCCTGGTCACAGTATGACCTTTAAAGGTCCCTTCCAATACAAATCATTCTATGACTCCATTATTTTAGATGCCAATCTTAGGATAAATCCTGTCCTTCAAAGCCTTACTTGTTCCCATGTAAAACACTGGAAACCAGTAGTGAATATCTCAGCTGAAGATATATATATTAGATTGGATGAGTTCTGTCTGTGCTGTTATAAATCATTAGCTGCCTCTTAATGACTTGAATGCTTTATTAGAGCTTGACTATTTTGCCTCAATGTATTAAAAAGGGTCTTATAGTATGTATACACATATATGCACAACTTAAATGATCGTGACTGGTTTGCTTGCTTTTTAATTTAAAAATCAAGTTGTGCAGTGTCATCTAATTAATTTCACATGAGATACAATTAAATTAAAATAAATCTGCTCTGATGTTTCCTTTTAATTTTCTTCAAATATGCATTTTATCTTTCCCCACACAACAAATCATCACTCATTAACTCTTAATTAGCTGCTTTGAAACATTAACGAAGATAAGAAAAAAATATTACATTTTAAATACATGAGTAAGATTTTATTTCACTGGGGAGGGAAACATAGAGAAAAAAATATCATTCTATTCAGAAAGAAAGAAATAATTTGACTAATGCTTTGGAAACAATTACAAATTCATATAAATAGATGGTCTGACAAATTTCATCAAAGTGGTAAATGTGGGGAAAATCGAGTATAATGAAGCCGTAGCTTCCAAACCATTATAAAACATCACTTATTAATTTTTTTTAAATTTTGAAATTTGAGTGTAACTCGCCTTGGACTTTTCAAGAACGATAGTGGAATGCAAGTTATCTAGACAAGGCATCAATGCACTACATTACCTCAATATATTAACTACAGGGTACATGTCACTGACAATACTGGTGGTTTCAGTACAATGTCTTTGTGTTCAGAGGGTGGCTAGAAAGACTGTGGTAAGTCATGAAACTATTAATAAGATCTTATTTCCATAAGCCTGTCTTCAAGTATGTGCAATCATTATTATATGTTTTCCTTGAATAATTCTTTGAGTAAGAAAGACTCAGTAATAGTATGATAGTTTTATCCAGAATCCTACAATGAAACAAAGTGGTGCATATTTGTTCCTGGGCTTCTCCCACCATATGATGAATAGCAGCAATTACAGAAAAGAACAATATTAGTTTTACAGTTATTGTTATTATCTTAAAGTACCAAGAATAAAATCCCATATTTCCCTAGATAGTCCAATCACCACCAAAATATGTGACAGAGGAACATTTTATAATCTCTGTATTTCACACTGGCTGCACAACTAGAAATTGGCAGAGTGAAGTCATTTATATCTCCTTATTACCAGCTTGCAGAAGGCTTTGAGAATATGGGGCTAGTGATGGATATTTCTATAGCAGATGTTGTTTTATTCTATTTTACCGTAGTACATCTACTTCAGATTAGTTCCACTGCAGTTTATTAAAGTAGCAGAAAGAGGTCAACACTAGGAGAACATGACATACAACTTGCTTACTCTTGTTTTGTAGAAGGAGACATATTTATATATAAATTGAGAAAATTTAGGCAGAATCAGAGTTCCTTCATTTACAAATTTAGATCTTATTGTGCTGTGTAATTAATATAAACCGATGCATACCTTGCTTAAATATGGTACCATTATCTAAATATAATGTTTTTATTGTAAATTAGAATTCTACCAAGTATATTGCACAGATATTTTCTCAGAGGATAGAATGTACCAAAATACAGAAAGTCCAATTGCATTAGTGGATTAAATGAAACTAAAATACCGTAAAGTAGTTTCAGGAGTTCTTTCAGCAGCATGAACTACACTTAAAGCAAAAAGATTTCACTGAATGGACCTTGTACATTTCTGTGTTGTTTTTCAGGGTAGTTGAACCATAATAATGATATTCAGTGATACTGAACTTCTAGATTCAAAATAACCCACATATTTACAGAAATGTTCCTATGAGCAAAGGTTTTTAGGATATGAACTCAATCTAAATCACAGTCTGTAGAACATCTGTCAGCATAGAAACAGCCAATAGGATAAAACAAAATAAGATTTTTTTGGGGGGAGGGAGAAGAATGAAATTTAATTTGTTGACACTTCCACATACTTGTCAGCTCAAAATGAACATGGATTTTGTGGACTATACACTGTTACAGCACAGAAGGCCAATAGCATTCTGTGAGAGCTGTGAGAGACTGATGTGGTCAATGGCATAAACATTATCTTGGGTGGACCTTTGTCCACTGTAGCAAACTGCAAAGAAGCAGCTGCTCCTTTGCAACCACCAAGTCCAGCCCTTCCCAAACATGCCTTACAGGAATTGGGACTGTGATAGGAACTTGAGATAAGAAAAAGGTGTAACTATTGTTCAGTTATTCCAGGTCTGTGGAGAAGAATGTGTCCACAGCTGATACTGGAAGAGAGACTGGAATGCTAATGGCTCAAACAGAGCACAAGCACACCGGACACCTCAGGCTACTGCTGCTGTTCCACAAGATAAGGAAGGAAGCAAATCATTCAAGGAGGTGGGTACCATCTTGTTGCGGTGCATTTTATGATTTGTCCTGGGTTATTGTAATTAAGTTCAATCCCAGTTACATCCCCATGCCTTTTTGCCTTTGGTTTCTCGCAGCTGGCAGTCAGGTTCTGGGACTCCACTTGCAAGTTGTCAATCCTCCTTAACCCTACCCCACCTTCCAGAGCCTTCCCTGTCGGTCTTCCCCATGGGCCAACCCCTACCTAATTCCCTGGAATTCCCCTAATCCTCAACACCCCATTGGCCCACCTGACCTCTCTCCCTCCCCTGGTTTGTTTTATTGGCTGCCTGCTTATGTCACTCTGCTCTGTTCTTCTCCCCTGCTTGTTTTCCACTGGTTTGTAACCCAGGACTCCTCCCTCTTCAGTTGTGTATAAGAATCCCTGGACAAGATTTGTTTGGGGCTCTGGGGCTTTTTACCACTAAAGCCTTTCAGTTCTGCCCCAGTTCCCATTCTGCTGTCATCTGTCTCTGCGCCGAATTATTGATAGCTGGGATAGGCAGAGCTGGCAGGGGGTTATGTTGCACCCCCGTTGTTGCTCAGCCGGGACCGATTGACTTTAGGCATCACGACGCCATCTCTTTATCCTTACTCAAGTGACTCAGTTGGGATAAGCCTGCTTGGGGAAGTAGCAGGGCATTGACACCATTGTGACTTCAAACTATCTGTCCCTGCTGATGGGCCAGGATGGGGCATAACTGACTTACCTGTGTGGACTTAATAGGCAGCTGCAATATCTTAGAAGGTATCAAAAACTCCTGAAATGTCCTGTGATCCACGGCATTGTATCATTCTTGTGAACCTCCTGGTCCCATGCCAGCTACCTGGGCATTTTCGCTTGAACTGAGTGTATATAACTTGTGGAATTTTTATGTTTCATAGTCTTCCCTCACTCCTGTTGGATCAAGACAGTGACCATCACTTTGACCAACAGAAATCAAAATTGCAACAATCAAGACTTGTCAAGGAATCCAAGGGATGGTGACTGTCTACTGCTAAATAAAAATATGTATTATTGTCTTTGCCATATGGTGTTTGCACCTTAATTCAGGCAGAGGCATCTCTCCAACAATTTGAATTATAGGATTTTAACAAAGTCTCAGGATGCATATAATCTATATAAATACCTGATGAGAGGTAGCAAAAAAGGTGCACTTGATGCTCCACAGTTGTGCCCGCTGAGAGGACAAGTGCCAATGGACCCAATTTGTAATACATGAAAATCCACTTAATTGAAACAAAATCAGGGCGGCCGGGGGGGGAGGTTGACTCTGAAAATGGTCAAGCAGGAGTCCCAGTTCTTGGGGATACCTGAAACCTGACTGGACACTGCCATTTTCCTGAGTGATCTCTTCTAGGTGACTCTCCTCTGAGCATGATTCCCAGAGCTTCCTTCCAACAACAGCTATTACATGAAATTCTGTGATTGCTGCATTGACTTTAGCAATGGCAATATAGAGGAGATGAAAGTTAAATGGCATGAGGCCCTGTCTGCAGCATCCATTTTTAAGAGGTCCTTCCTTAATTGTACATTTATATATTGAACAAATTGAAGCATTTGAAATATATACTCACTACTTCTTAATATAATTCAACCTAATGCCATAAGAATATTATAGTTGGAAAGCTCTATAGGTTCTCTCAGATTATTCAGCACCCACATAAGTTTAGCAGATTGTATCTGAACAATGTAAATCCAGCATATACTTCCTACTTAATTCATGTTGATTACCATTAGTTTACATACAGCCGGAACTACAAATTTGGTAATCAGATAGAAAAAGTATTTTCACTTTTTTTTTTTTTTTGCAAAAATATTTCTGTAACAAAAGTTCATGCATTTGAAATAAAAATAAAGAATCATAACTGTTTGGTTTCTTTTACAAAAATTGCATTATGTGTAATAACTGTTCTAAACACAGTTTCAGTCAAATAATTTTCTGATTTTGTTATTAAAGTGGTTACAGAGGTGTTATTTGAGCAGACTTCATATTTTTCCACACCTTTGGTAAAAATGGTGCCTAGAAACCTAGAGTCTGGACATTCTGCAAAATTCTCTTTCTGGCCTCTGAAGTAATAATGAGCTCACAGTTACCTTCCCCTGTGCCTCCCACCTCCCTCCTCACAGCACATTTTGGTTAAGCCTTGCTAAAGCATTGATTTTTAAAAAAACAAACTTATTGTGCAGTAAAAGAGATTCACAAGGTAATCTCCTTTTCTGTAGAGTGGCATTTAAACAAAACACAAAAGTCTTCAAATTTTTTTGTTACCTTTAACACAATGGCTTTTGTCTTTTCTGAGGGTGAAAACTGTATTGACTTTTTTTGTCTTCTCACTCTCTGTTGTCTTGAACTCACATTGTACCTTGCATGTAATAAACCGCGCTATATTTGGGAAGCTGTAGTCCTGTTATAACTGCTTTCTTGTTGTAATTCCATTTTGAAGACATGCACATTCATATGCCAGCATGTCTTAGCAGCAAATATATTTCTTGTATTTTTACTTGGTATAATCAATTAAATTTGTCAGTTTATACACAGTGTTTACAACTAAATTGCACCATAGTTTGATGTCACAAAGCCATTTATTGAACTTAGATAACTTTGGGTCCTACTTTTGTTTACTTGTTTTCTTGTGTGTCTAATATATTATCATTAAAATATTCAAAGTATGCATTAGGAAGAATTTAAAATAATGGTGCTAGCATTTTTCTTAGTTGTGAAGGAGTTTTTTTTTAATTCATATCTTCACACCTGATCTCTAAAGAACACTGTTCAGAATCATTAACAGCAAATATGTGTTTACAGCTAGTTTTTAAATCAATCGCTAATTAACTCCACAAGGCAGAAATGGATTTCTGTTTAGAACTGAGTTTGCGCTTTTCCTTTATTCTTGATAGGCACAGGTGTAAGGTTCAAACTACATTAGCATCTGCTCTGTAACTGCCTGATCCAAACCTCAGAGAAATCAACACAAATTTAGTGGCAAGATTTTATGGGAAAAACTGCACAAAAATATTAAGTTTTATGAAAAATTTAAGCTATCAAATTTCTAGTACTTCTGGAAATTTGCCATTGCTTTCAAATCAGGGTCAGCTTTGAGGTTAGATCAGATTGCATAAGGTCCAGTCACGTTTTAGTACCTCTGCAGCACCTTTGATGCACCTCTTCCAGTGCTTCACAACCCTCACTGATTTCTTCCCCTCATTTTTCTCTGCCTTAAACATAGTTTCCTAAGTAAGTTGTGCCAAATGTCTCTTCATTCGTTGTTTAATACTATCAAGAGTCTAGCTGTATTTTCTTTAAAAATTCACCACAGATAATGGAAGAAAGCAATTAGAGTCTGTCTTTGCCTTTTTTTTCTTCAGAGTGGATAGACTCAGTTCTTTCAATATACCATGTCTATTCCACAACATATGTATTACAGCAGCCATAAAAACTATTATGTACCTCACAACATTTTTCTTTTCTTTCTAATAATTAAAAATAAGAACACAAAACAATCTATTGTTGATTAAATTATTATTACTCAGCTTAAATGTATTAGGACAGAATAAGGTTTCCTAGTAAAAGTTTGTAGCTGATTACTGTGCGCAGACTTGCCACCATTTTTTATACAAAGCTCTCATTACTTCCAGCAGGGGTTTTGCAAGCAAATGTAATTTATGGTCTAATTAAATGGTTGCATTTATTCAGGTTATGCATTCCCTGGTTTTGGTTGGTTACAAACCAGTTTAAACACAGAAGAACAAAGAAAACCAAGTCTTTGTGAATAAAATTGTTTGAACCCAGAAAGGCTCAAAATATACCCCAAGGCTTGATTAAAACCAAAGGAGGTTAGATGTTGGTGCCAAAAAACCTTGATATATTTTATTTAATATTAAAGGAGGCAATGAGAAAGAGAAAAGATAGAAAGAAACGGAAAAAGAAGTGAGTGTGGTGGTGGGATGGACAGGAGGAGGGTAGCAGGTGGAGGCATATCATCCATCCGAGGGTCCCAATGATGTCTCGTTGCACCCCTCCATCTGCTCTTGTTGGTGGTGAGAATCCCCCACTGCTGCCACCATGCTGAAAAGTATAGGATTCTGTGGATTAACATACAATTGGGCCAGATGGGAGCACCCAGGTGCCTCTCTTTCAGGGGGCTGGTTTGACACTGTGCCTTGCAACACTGAGCATCTGTTGCATCATCTGCAGTGCTCTGGTGCAGGGTCTGGGGACCCCTTTGGTGGGGGGTCTTTGATAGGCTGTGTCACCCTCTCTGCTGTGGATAAGCTTTCCCCAGGTGAAGGGACCCCTGCAGCTTGGGCTCCTTTGCACAGCAGAGGATGGGTATTCACTGCCTTGGATCACAGGCTTTTTTACCACATGCCCAAAACCTCTCTTCCTCTTCTTGATGGCTTGGGAAGGCTGACCTGAAACAGAGACTGGACAGAGCTAGAGAATAAAGTAGTTATTTATTGAAAGGCTTCTAGTATACATCCTGGGCAGGATAAAAGCCTGACCAGGGCTACACCCAAGGTGGACGTAGAATGGTCACAAAAATGGACAACCAGTCATGAGGTCATACACTTTTATAAGTTTTGGTGTATTTGCATATTGGGATCCAATTGTCCAACCACAGCCTCAGGTCATGAGGTCTCATCCTTCTTGTTTCTCTCTTCAGTCCACCATTGTTTATGCTTTTGGGCCTGAAAATTGTCCTTGGCCTTCAGTAGGAAAAGGGTTTGTTTTTTCTACCCTACTCTGTGAAGAGAGCTTACTGGCATTTAGTATGAGGCTCAGAACTGCACTCCTAGGCAGCACAGAATCTGAAAAAAGCTAAAACTTAAGGCATCACTCTCTTCCACTCTTTGGTGTGAGAGTCTATGCCAGCCTGGCAGCTAATATCCCTGAAGCTGGGGTCTCCACCTTGAAGGTGCTAAGCTTGATCCCTCTGTGAATGGATCCTTCTTCCCCCAGCCCAGACCTCAGGCACTATATCTTATCTCCATCAATAGTAGTGCAGGGCTTTAGTCAGGGCCCCATTCAGGGTATGGCGGTCCTCAGCTTCTGTTACACAGTTTTGCTGTAACAGGTAAAATCTTCCATGAATGTCTTTAGGCCATAAATAATATTTCAGCCTCTGACAGTTGTGTTGTTTAGATTTGTTTTCTTTTTGTTTTGTTTTGGGTTTTTGAAATGAACAAATAAGATTCAAAGCATATATAGTAAAATAAATACAAGGTGAAGGATTTTTTGGGGTGCTGATTTTTAAAAAAATTAGAAAACATCAGTCACTGTTAGGATTTATGGTGGACAAATCCAAAGAATATTCATTGTATAAAAATAATTGTCATGTAAAATATTGTATATAAATGCTTATTTTATAAGCCAAATACTTGTGATATGTATGTCTAAAGACCTGAACATTATTAAACATATAAGTCTAAAGGAAACATCCTATTTTTGATTACATATATAATTTTAAATGTTTTATTTAGGTTTTAGTATATTGTGGCAATCAGTAACTCATATCTAATTTTTTTCTATTGCACAAAAATGGAATTTCAAGATATTTTTTGAAGAAGTACTTTTGTATGCAGGAAGGCACAAAAGGAACTTGGAAGAAAAATGAATTTAAGGCTTGCTGACTTGAATTTGTGTGTAGTAAAACCTTAAACAATTATCCCAGTGTAAATATCAAGTACAAAAATCTTTCTTAGAGACTGCAGGAGAGATCAGGAAAACACTCAGGGGAAAAAAAAAAAAAAAGTCAGAATTTGCTTTAAAATCTGTATTTCAAATGAGTCTGTCTAGCCTTTTAAACCACTTTTTTCTTGTATAGCCTGTAGGTGGCATTCTTGTACCAGCCATGAAATTTTAAGCATTACTTCTATAAATATGTAAGCACAGAGAAAGAAATATAAAATATTAGTAAGGTGAAAAAGAGACAGAGTTTGAGGGGGTTTTCATTTTATTTTCCACATCATGAGATAGTAATGTTATAAAGTACAAAGTTTCTGTAAATTTGATTTAAATCTTTCTGTGGTTCTACATTTTGCATATTTACAGAAACTAATTTCACTGTCACAATGACAATAACACAAATAATTATCTCTAAAATATAGCTGGTATCTGGTAGGAAATAAATACCTCTGCAACTGATGGATTACTGTCATGCTTCACTAGTCTGGATGAGTGTAGACAATTTCAGAATTGGATATCATGCTTATGAGTACTGGGGAATATTCCTTCATGTGTATTTCTAAAATTATGCTGGTAAGAAACCTTCCACTTAGAAATATAAAAGCCCTAAATATCAAGAAAATTTTATTTGAGTTACTGTGTAGCACTTGGTTTTAATCCGTGAAAGAGTGACATAAATTTGCGCATCAGAAAAAAACCCCAAAAACACACGCACACACACGCTCACATACACAGACACACACAAAACCTAGACTACGATAACAAGTCAACCAACCAAAAAAAACCTCCAAAAGTTTCAAAAGTCTTCTGACAGCAATATCAGGAAAGCAGAATTACATGAAAGTATTTTCCTGTCTTACAGAGTAGAGAACCACACAACACTTTCACATACGTTTTGATAAGTAGCTATGGCATGACAGGTATCATAGAATCACAAATCATAGAATATGCTGAATAGAAGGGACCCACAAGATAATTGAGTCCAACTCCTGACCCTTCACAGGACACCCCAAGAGTCACACCATATGCCCAAGAGCATTGTCCAAATGCCTCTTGAACTCTGTCAGGCTGGTGCTGTGACCACTTCCTTGGGGAGCCTGTTCCAGTGCCTAGCCACCCTCTGGGTGAAGAACCATTTCGTGATATCTGACTTAAACCTCTCCTGACACAGCTTCAGGCCATTGCCTTGGGCACTGTCACTGGTCAACACAGAGAAGAGATCAGTGATTACCTCTCCTCTTACCCTTGTGAGGAAGCTGTAGCTGTGATAAGGTCTCTCCTCAGTTTCCTCTTCTCCAGGCTGAATAAACTTAGAGCTTTCCCTCAAGGCCCTTGAGGCTGAAGTGTTCGTGAGCACATTCTGCTCCTTGCTGATGCACCACATTTGAACCATTACCTTTCACTGACAAGACATAAACAGCGTGGTAACAGATGAATAAAAAGTCATTTGTGTCTGCCAAACACAAACACACCTGATATTCCTTAGTTTTCTATTTGAAGAAGGCAAATCTTAATTTCATTTTTTCATGAAGTTGCCAGGGAAATATATATTGGCTGATCTATATAACTTGTTAAAAGATTTATGAAATAAACATGTTGTATTGCTCACTTGGCCTCAGCTTTTTCTTGCCTTTCCTTATTCTAAGCAGAAAGTATCCCTTAATTATAAAATCACTGTCTGTGAATTGGGTTTCATTACAGAGCCCCCTATAGATTTCTTCCTCGTCTTAAAAGGTAATTTTAGCCAAATTATGCCAATGTCATTATTTGTCCTTATTTGTTGCATGTTGTCTTTTGGATAGTCACTGGTTACAACACAAGGTACTCAAAATGTCTTGCAAATGAGGTTATCTGGTTTTGAAGACTTACTGGTATTCCATCATGTCAAGATTTTCCTGGCAGAATTTGTTGCTATTTATTTGTCAAATCTAGACACATAAACTCCTTCCCTTTCTAACTTACGTGCCCTAGGATGTGATAAGAAATACCGATATATGATGATATTTGAAGTGCTGTGTACCTGCCCACTTTATTCAGCACGCCCATGTGGCTTAATTATGTTTTGAACTTGAACCAGTGGAAAAGGTACAGCATAGGAAATAGGGGACTGACAAAGTAATATTATGAATTTAGTACTTTTATGTACAGAATAGGAACTAAATGCTGAATTTTAAAGCACAATTTGACTGAGAGAAATTTTGCATTTAGCATAAAAAGCAATAGCATAAAAAGCAATATTCCTAGATTAGAGCAGAAAATAAAACCCAGCCAAAAGGTACTTAAGGTAAAAGAAGGAAGTAATAGGAGGGGAAGATCTGTAACCCTAATCTTTGCAACTGGTTACTGAATTGTGAGTTTTGGAAAAATCTTTCCATATCTCAAAATATATTATTGCTCTACCTTCTCTGATCATTACAGTAATCTGCCTTTCTGTACAGCTGATCCTCCAAGAATGCCTCCACATTACTAATGAAATCAAAGTAGAATAAAAGAAATATTGACTTATTTAAAATATATATATATTTTCACTAGATTTAAAAAACAACTCAGATCTTGGATTTTAGCCAGAATGACATTTTGCTTGTTCAATACAAATATAAAGAAACAAAAATGAAACCTTAAGTATTTGAATCAGAGAAAGATCTAAATGTTCTCTTGTACTTAATCTAAAACACGTCTTGTATCAAGTGAGAGATCATGTCTCAGATTTCTTTCTGAGATCTTAAAACTCTCTTTTCCACTGTACATTCCATGAAAAAGTACATGCAATTAGAGATGTTACAACTGAGAAGTTAAACAATCTCAATCATTCATAGAAGCAATGGCATATTTTTCCCATCAATCCCACAAATACTGAAATCTCCATCTAGTCTGTCTGAAGTGACAGGGTACAATTTGAATTCTGGGTATAGCTACTATATGCAGCAGAAATGAATTTGACCTACAGGCTTTCTTTTTCATCAGTGACATAGATTTGCTCACTGCTATTCAAAATGAAAGATAAGCACTAAATCAGATACAACCTGTGTCAGCTTATGAAATGACTGTCTTATAAATTGGGTGGTGTTGGGCTAAGCTAACAAAAATATCTGAGTAACTAGAAATAAAGAAGGGTTACTAAATCTGCTTATCTATAATATGAACAACTTGGAGTTCAGCTCATTTCCTTCATTAAGGAAGAAGATGTATTCGTCAAAGTCAGTAATACAGTAAACACAGAACCATCTCTGATAAGGGACTCCTAAGTCTGAAGGACAGAGTTTTAAGTCAATCCAATAATTAAAATCTGGGATGGACAAATTGAGAAAATGCAGAATAAATGAGAGGTACAATGCTTTGTGAAGAGTGTCAGCAATTGATAATTTATCTTTGTTTGTTTATTTTGCTTATATGGCAGTGAAATAGCTAATCTGATTCACACCAAATAAGTTTAACTATGAATATTATACCAAATGTTTCAGAAGTTCATTCAAGTTTTATGATGGGAGAGTGTGAGAAGTCTATTTTACCACATCCAGCATCTGGAAGTAATTTCTACTAAAGAAAATAAAAAAAAACCCCTTTGTGCTAAGATAAAAAAAGTTTATTGTTATTTTTATTAAATTAAATATGGAGTAGGGAGGATACACTTTGGTACTGGGTGAGACTAACAAAATAAACAATCAAAAGACACCACAGATGAGAGTTAAACTTTAAAAAGTATCATGGCAACCAATTTTGGTTTTCCTTGCTGATTTGTTGGATGTCTTTTAACAAAATATATTTTCTAAGGTCATCAGGACATTATGATATTTCATAATGTCATCAGGATTGTGAAGCACAGAGCATACCACTGCCCAGTAAGAGATGAAGTGGTTAGCATTCAGTAAATTTTTTATTGTGCTTCTATTGAATTTTTTGCCTGGATCTTAACAGAAAATAATTTTTCATAACTTAAACAATTTGTGTATCTGCAGAACTCGTAATGTGTGAGTTTCTTCAGCTTTCAAGGGTTCCATTTATTCTCATTTAGACAGAAAGTTTTGTAAAGTAAAATCTATTGTCATATTTGGTGCATTGTATATGCTCACAATTTTAACAAATACATAGACAAAATTTAAGACTAGGAGACTCTTTATATGAAGCACTGAAAAATGAAAGTACAACATGTAAGGTCATTTCAAAATTAGACACTTGCTTGTACTGCTTGATCTAGGAAATCTTTTAAATTAAATAGACAGTGATTCATCATGAACCACAACTTTACCTCAAAGTAGTTCCATTATAAGGATAAAAGAAACATTGCATTTTATCAAAATTAAGGTTTAGTATGACTTTCTATTGTCATGATTTCTGTTGGAGTATTATAAGAGTTTCTGGCAAATATCTTGCTCATAATTCATTTGAGAACATACATTCTTTACCAGGAAAAAGTTAATTGCTTTCAACAATTACATCTCCTAAAAAGTGATCGAGAAAAGTCAATGGAATTAGCCAGGATTTGAGAGAAACTGTTGTAATTCCTTATTTTTACCAGAAAAAACTGGTCAAATGTTAGTCTCAATGGCAGTTATTAGATCAGCATTGCTTCTGAGTCCAGCCATATCCCAGATCCATGTACTATGTTCTGGTGCCTGCAAAGCCCCTGTTTTCTGGAGGCGAAAAACACTTCTAGGGTGAATAGGCTCTAGAGCACATTCTGCATCCAGAGCTGGTCTCAGTCTACATCTGATTGGACAAATGAAAGCTTAGAATTTTGGGAACCACTGCTGCTTATTCTCACTTCTTAGATGAGAAGAATCTTTACTGACTTCATTTGCAATAAATAAAATAAATAACATTGGCTAGTACTTTATCAAAAGATTGTAAAGACAGATATAGTGATGTTTCATGGAATTTTCTAGTGAAAATACCAGCTGTGTAAGTTGTAGCAAGTAGGTGCAAGTTCACTGTATGCATCTTGTTATCTCCAAGTTAGCACTGTGACTAATAAGATTTGTAGAAAAGACCTGACTGAACAACAGAGACAAGTTTACCTATGAAAGACTATTTGTCAAACCTTAAACCATATACCTTTAAGAAATGTTTCTCATATATGATCCCTACTAAAGTCCCTGAATAGCCTAATAGCTACTAGTATAAATAAGTATTATGAGCTGACTAGTTAAAATACCTGCATATTAGTAAGTATTTTATTTCTTATTTCTGCTCCTAGGCATGTATATATGAATCCTGGCAAAGCTGAGCTGCTCAGAACTAAAGCCAAGTTACAAATGTAACTCAGCTAACACGGTAAATATGGTCAGACCACAACAATTTATGCATGAAGAGGTTCACAGTACTCAACTCTGGGAGGTCTAAATTAAAAATCTACAATGCTAAAAATACCCTAGACAGAAGAATAAAATGAGTTCTGCATTAATGAACATCAAAACCTTTGTCTTAGGTTACATGTAAGATGTACCCAAAAGTATGTATTCTATTGCCATCTTCATAAGCTGTTAAAACCAGGTGGTGCAATATTCCTTATCTCCTCATCCCTGATAACTCCAGGAGATATCTTCTGTTAATGTGCCATTGAGTCTCATTGATAAAATTACATCATCCCATTGTGAGATGCTCCGCCCACGGGTAGGAATCAAGCATTCTTCCCTGGATATGATCTGAGATTTGAAACACCACAGTCAGCCTTTTCCACTGAATTCCCAGAGGACAAGAGCTCCATAACCACCACTGGACCTTCAGATGATAACTATACCCTTCTACAGAATCACTGCCTCAACAGAACCACATCTATCAGTTAAAGAGGACTGCATCCACAATTTAACTGGACTGCTACCAGCACTCTGACCAACAAGGTGTCAGGTTGTGGTCTGATCCTGTTGGTGTTTTTTGTACTACAGCATTTAATTTAATTTTTCTATTAAATTGTATTTCTGACTTAAGATCTCCCACTGGTTTGCTTTCAAACTACTACAACTTTCCTGTTGGAAGTATGTGCAGCTTAACATAAAAAGGGGTCACACAAAGAAATGCTGATAAAAACTGGACTAATATTTCTGATTCCTACCAAAATATGAGCTGTGTAAATTTTAACTAACACATTCATTCGGGTATTACAGAATGTAGTTGTGATGGCTAATGTTTCATCAGGAAGAGGAAGACTCAGGTTTTGTCTGCAGAAGACCTGAGTTGCTTGGCCATATGAACACAGAAGGTCTTGAGTTAGACAGTTACTTGAGCCATCTTAAAACAAAATTTCTGTAACTGATGAAGACAAAAACTTGCACCTCTAGTGGGCAATTTGACCCAATAACATCCTGATGTACCTTGCAAGGGTCTGAGATCACCTTTCATTGGGCATTATAGGAATCCTAAAGAGACCATGTTGCTAACTGGGATATTTCAGTTAAGTGTCTAAAATTAGATGGTTGAACTCTAGTCCAAAAACTGAGTAGAGCTGGGAGTCAAAAGTATCTCTGTTCCAACACACCTCTGTAATCACAGCACCTTTCTAAAATAAGACGTGTCTGCTCAGGTGGCAATATTTGCACAGCAGTTAAATTGATAGTAAGTATACCTGTGTTGTGATGAAATGTTTTACTTAATTTACCAAAAAACCTGGGGTTTGTACATCTAAATTAGGGAAAAGAAATAGCCAGGAATGTTAAAAAGTGCATCTTTTATTATAAAAATATCTTACCTCATAAATTCTGTATATCTTAAAGCATTTGCATTTAGTTTATTGAACTTCCAAAATAAAGATCCATTTTTTCTCCTGGACTGACTGAAATAATTTATGTGTGGTATTTTTCCCTGCATTTATTTTCCTCACAACAACTGGGCTTATGAAAACTCACTTGTCACACTGCCGAATGATTATAATCAGCTGATAATTGAGGCTTTGTGCTAGTTAGCCTTTGCAAATTCAATTTCTTTAGCTGGAATGGTATAATTAAAGCCAGAATTATAAATCAGTATTACATGCTAATTACAAATATCAGAAAATAATAGCCAAAATACTATCCATAATAGACTGAATGCTAAACATTCACAGAATGCATAAATAAATTGGTCTGTTTTTCCTCTCCTGTCAATTTTTGGAGAAAATACCTATATGCTATTCAATCATATAATTCCTACATTTGACCAAGTTGCATGTTTTGGTTTTAATTTATTTTTACAAATGTTGTGATGCTTCCAGCATATTAAAAGGAGAGATATTCTAGAGGAACACTCAACAGTGCTGTTTAAAAACAAGAAATTTCTCGGGTTGGTTGTTTCTGCTTTCTCACAGAAGATAAACACTGACACCTAATCTTGATTGCAATCACATTTTAATGACATTCCTTATCCTTCCCAATCTTTCAGTTTATAATTCTCTAACCTTCTAGTGAATTTAAAGATGGAGAGAGAAGGAAAGACACTCAGTTTGGATGTGTGGTAATTGGCAAAAGGAAGAGTCAATTATCACAGATTATTAACACAGACATGCTACATCCGGTAGTGACTGAGTCTGTTTGTCTAGATATACCTATCAAACAAATAATTAAAATCAAGTGTTGGCAGATGTGGATCTTGCCTCTCATGATTGCTTTTTCCTGATGTACAGGATTTGATAAAGTCTCCCAGTGTAATTTCTGGGTTGTTGGGTTTTTTTAAACAGTATCTTAGATGTTCAAAAGAATGTATGCACAATACATGGAAAGTCTACCTAGGAAAATTAGACATCTGTCTGTGTTTATCTTGATTTTCCCAATTGTACTGGCTTAAGCTCTGCTAAAAGGATGTGGAAAGTAGAAACAATCTGTATTCTTACTGTGCACTTTCAGCCCTATAGGAAAACCTGCTGGGATTGGCTGCAGATGGCTTCATCTCAGAAGAAGAATGTGCTTCCTAACAGTTGCTTGTTCTGTATGCATGATCAAACAACAGTCAATGGTTTCTTGTGCCTCATTAGCTGTAGTGACAGGAAGAAGTATGATTCTCCAAAAATACCTGCCCTTCCTCCAAACTAAGGTAACTCTGCACAGAAGAAACACAAAGAAACTTGAATCTTGTGTTTGGGTTTCTTTTAATAGAACAAATCAAGAAACAACAAGAATTGTAAAAATTATGTTCAAATTCTTGACAAGAATTTCACATTATAGTAAGCTTAAGCTTTTGGTATGCAAAAGATATGGAAAAGATTGGGCACAATCTTCTCTCATTAAATGAAAAGAAGGAATTATTTTGGTTTGGCAGAAGCTTTTTTTTTTTTTTAAGGTACAAATGTATAACTCAAATGTCTGAAAAATTCTGCTGCTGCTGAAGATTCTCAAATTTTGTAGTATAACTCAGTGTGCATGTAGACTAGGATTCCTTAAATACCTATTTTAATGTTCTGTGTTTTAAATGAAGCAAAAAAGCAGTGCTGAAACTTCTCGGATTTCTGTTGCAACAGTGAGATCTGTGGAAGTTAAAAGGGGAATCAGCAGGAACATTTTTTTTTTTCCTGAGTTGTTTATGAAGTTGCAATCAAGTCACTCTTTCTCCCTGTAGGTTTGTAACCATTCCTACCATTTTTCCATTTTCACTATACCTGCTAAGATTCATGTCCTGAAGAATGTATTTAAAACCAGTGGGCTGGTGTGTACCTTGAGAGATCCTCTCTGTTGACTATAAAGGAAATCTTTTGATTCAGGTGTGACAGCTATGCTAAATTCTGCCCAGGCAGTTTCAGTCCTTGTCCCTAAACTAATATTTCCCAGTTTAAACACTTCCTTCTCCTATATTTCCCAAAATGAAATATGAAAGTATGATAATAAAATGAACATAAAAGTTACTGCAGTCTAATGCAGCATATTTTTTCATATTTGTGAAAGATACACGTATTTCTAACCTTGAAAGTTGCTGAGATAACAGACTTAAAGTCCTGATGAGCTCAGTATTGCTTATCTAAGCTTTGATAGATCCCCCTGGAAAACATACAGTTGGTGACCAACATATTTAGTTCACTGAGAATTATCATAAGAAATTAGTTCCCCCCAATTCTTCTTAAAAAGAACTATAGAATGTATTTAAAGGCATGGCCAGCAGGTCGAGAAAGGTGATTCTGCCCCTGTACTCTGCTCTTGTCAGCAAGTGCCGCAAGTGCTGTATCCTGCTCTGGGGTCTTCAGCAGAGGAGAATGTGGATCTGTTGGAGCAAGTCCAGAAGAAGTGCCAGAAAGTTGATCTGAAGGCTGAAGGAACACCTTTTTGGAGACAAACTAAGAGACCTGGGGTTGCTCAGCCCAAGGATCATAATTGCAGCCTTCAAGTACTTAAAGGGAGCATGTAAAAAAGATGGAGAGTGACTTTTCATATAGACAGATAGTGATAGAATAAGCTAAAAGAGATTTGTATTAGATGTTAGAAGGAAATTCTTTACATGAGGGTGGTGGGACACTGGAACTGGTTGCCCAGAGAAGTTGTGGACTCCCCATTCTTGGAAGTGTTCAAGGCCAGATTAGATGGGGCTCTGGGCAACCTGATCTAATTGGTGTTATCTCTGCCCAGGGTGGGATCTATGTGATCTTTAAAATCGCTTCCAACTCAAATCATTCTTTGATCCTATGATTCTATTTATGCTGATTTTTTTAAATGGGAAATGTGTCCCATGCAGAAGAGATGATGATATGGTATTCTGAACAGGTTTTGTTGGTATTTACTCAAAATAAATTGTGTAATACATGCAATTTCCACTCATTCTTTCATTTTATCATTTGGAATTCTGTGTTGCATTCTAATAATGTTACTTCTCAGTAATTATTATCCCAGAATCAGATTTACTTTTCTTCATCTTTATAGTGATGTTTTTCCTCCTACATGCATATTATAGTACACATTTATACAAAACTATCAATAATTCTGGCAAGGTAGATTAAGCCCTTCGGTCAAATATATGTGCCTAACTTAAACCTCACTTTGAAAGTAAACAATGAAATAGATGTACACACATTTTTGAGAACATTGACAAGTTAGAATTTCATTGGGGTTCATTCATTGGGGTTGTAGCCAATGTTTGGGTCTTTAGAATGTCAATTAGGTGCCCCAATTAAGTTCCTCAATGGATGCCTAGAAGCCCAATAATAAGAACCAATTAAAATCTTGGCTCTGCATTTAAAAAAAATCCTTAAATTTTAAATTCAGTTACATATGTACCAGGGTGTATTTGTTTCATGCTCTTGGTCTGTAAATACTCAATAAATACATATGTTAGTTTATTTTTTTAAAATGAGAAATAATATGCACCTTTTATTATGAACACTAGACTATTTTTTAAGGGGCTGCTATCTGCTGCACATGCTATATTGGAAACAGTTTTAGCCATTAGAGTTATTTTTTGACCTTTTACATATTCCTCCACTGGCAAAACAATTCAATGCTCAATTGCAGTGGACTGAACAAAAGTCAATAGACTAATTTTTTTACCTTCTCATTCTTAGAGACATCTAACGTTAAATGAGGCAGAATAAGTTTACTTGTAAATTAAGTAATAAACACAAACAAGTAATGGGTTTTTTTTTAAAGTAAAAGTAAATAGAAAGCGTGGGTTTGCTGACAGCACTGTGTTTAACTTCCTAAGCAATGTTCAGCTGTAAAGTTGTGTTTAACTGCATAAGCCACAGATGATATAGCTTCATCCTTTCTCAATCCAATGAGCATGTGTGACAGTCACTAATGGGACAGAAATTAATTCAGCTTCCAACTCTCAGAAGCTTTTATTGTTTTCCCAGGTATTATTTATTTTCTGAGGTATAGGTAAATTATTTACTTTTGGTATAATCTAACAAACAATTCCAGTTTTGAAGGAGAAAATTTCTTTTTAAATGTCTAGCTCATAAAAAATTAAAATGTTGAATTAAAAAAAAGTCACCTTTATTATCATGTCATTGGAGAAGCAGAAAATAGAGGTTTTGGAAAAACAATTCAGGTTTTGTTAAGATCAAGTCTTTATTAAAATCCTTCTCATATATACTGCCCTTCTTCATATGCACTTTCCATCTTTCTCCTTTAAATTTGTCTGCGAAAGGCATCAGTTACTCAGAACGAGAAGTCACACTGAGTGGCTTTGCTTTTGTCTGTCCCTTCTCCAGCTGGAGGAGAAGATGTGGATCTGGATAGTAAAGAGCACAGAACGTTGTAGAAAGGCAGGCTCATTTCTAATTCTGTTAGAGACCTGGAGGGGGCTGCTGGGCCAGTGAGCCTGAGAGCTAGTCAAGGAGAAAAAAGTGGGTAATAGTGAAAGAGAGGGAATAGCTTCAGGTACACACACCTGCCTCTTCAGCCTTTTCTCTGACAGGAGAAGTAGCAGCGAAAGCTGGCAGGGCCAAAGATCTTATTTGTCTTTCTGACTTGTTTGGCTTCAAACACCATTGCCTTTTTGTGCTACATTTCCTGAAGTGTTGAGGGTACTGCTGTGTCAAATACATTGGTAACTTTCTTTACAGACATAGATAAAAGTAGTAGTGTTTCTTCTGTTATAATCTGATATGAGAGCATCAAGGACTGTAAGCAACAATAAAATTATTTATGACACCACTGAAGGAGCAGGAAGATGAGAGGATTTTTTATTCAGCATGCCTTAAATGACTCATCTGACCTTTTCCATTACACTATGGTAAGTGTAATGGGAATTGTTAAGGACACTCCCATTTCTTTGTTCTGCAGAGGTTAACTGCTGATCACCTCTTTCTGCTGTCATCCCTTCACTCCACAGGTGCTGACTATTCTTCTCTCTTAAGTGGTCTGGTAGATTACCATAATTATTCCCAGAGCAAATGTAAGTGGTATTCAGTCTGCATTTGTTGCTCCTTGTTAGACCTGATGAAAAGATTCTGTATATGTAAGTGATTATCCAAGCATATGTATAAACATTGTCAAAATGTGACAGATAGAAAGTACCAATGGTTAATAGAGATTGGTTTAATTATACTACCTTCTGTTTGCAGTGTTTGCACGTTGTCTATGTACCCTTCTTTCAGCCTCTTTGATCTCCTGTCTGCCATGATAGCATACAATAGCCTCCAACATGTATATGCTTTACTGTGTTGTTTGTGACGAATTGTAAAGCGTTGTAAGTTACTTTTTTCCTTTATACCTTACATAAAGCAGTTGTCTTTGATTCTTCATCTTGTATAGTTTTCCGCTTTGATTTCCTTCAGCCACAGAAACAGCATTAGAAGTTCTCTGTTTCAAAGGAATTTTTATCGTATAATAAATATCCATGTGGGTTGAAGTATGGCATATCAGCAGAGTGGAGGGTTTTTTCTTGAAAATGTTGCTAGAATTGTACAGCAGGACACAAGGGACATAAATGATCAATTAGTTACATAAGCAATTGACAGTTATAACAAGTCATTTTGAAAACACATCTCTTCCTTTTCATATACTACAAAAGAAGAATAATATAATGTATGCAAGCTATGTTATGAGATGATTACAGATAAGGTCATACTTCCATGTAAAATTGAAATAAGACTGGATAAGGTATTGTTCTTTTTCCCTCAATAGAGATGGGAATAATTTCTATGAAAATAACTTTTTGTTGAATGAGAAACCAAAGTGAAGAAAATGTAGGCATGAAAACCGATCTAGGCAAGTACATTCCAGAATGTACACACCTGGTCTTTTGCCAGAGTAGAAAATTTGAAAGCATGACTATATAATACTTGAGAGCACTGTAAAGATATCCCCGAGCCAGTACTCAGAGTACTGACACAGTTGAGTTTTTGCCATATGCCCAAGATAAATTGCCAGGCTGAAAGGCAGGCCAGTCTAAACCCAGTGGGGTGTGGATGCCACCACACAGCTCCTGGGATCAGACAATTGCTGTCCCAGCCATATTGTACTGTGGTTCCATGTTTAAAAGAAAAAAGAATAAGGAAAAGAAAACAACAACAACAAAAACCCAATAAAACAAAAGACTAAACAGAGGCAGCAGCAGGCAAATTCATAATTTTCTTGATACTCTTGATGTCATGGTGTTAGCTACTGTGTATCACCACTTAGAGGAAATATCCAGACCTAGTTCAAAAGAGACATCTGTCTGCAGGTAAGGTTGGTATGGATTTGATGGTTGTACTTGAATACTTGAAAGGTATTTTCCAACCTTAACAATCCTATAGAGTTGTGCCAGGTCTTAAACATTCTTCCAACAAAACAAGCTTTGTGTCATCAGATATCTTTCCTTGTCCCAAAGCAAAGTCAAAAGTCTATGTGATTTCATGTTACACAAACAGAGAATCACAGAATCACTTTGGTTACAGAAGATTGCTAAGATCCTCAAATCCAGCCTTTGACCAATCACTACCTTGGCAACCAAACCAGTCCCATAAGTGTCACATCCAGTCATTTCTTAAATACCACCTTAAAGGTGTTTAAGAGTAGTATTAATTACTCATTAATATAAATATATATTAATTATATAAATACACAATAATAAATGAGTATTATTAAGAATGATGACTTCATCACTTCTCTGGACAGTCCATTCCAATGTTAAACAATCCTTTCCATGAAGAAATTCCTTCCAACCACCCTTAGTGCAGCTTATGGCTATGACCTCTCATCCTGTCAGTTGTTGCCTGACAGAAAACTCCCACCCAGCTACAGCCTCCTTTCAAATAATTGTAGAAAGTGATAAAGTCTCCCCTGAATGTCCTTTTCTCCAAGCTAAGCAGCCAAGCTCCCTCAGCTGCTCCTCACTGCACTCACTAGACCCTTTGCCAGCTTCATGTCCCTTCTCTGAACGTGCTCCAGCAGCTCAATGTCCTTCTTGTAGTGAGGGGCCCAGAACTGAGCACAGGGCTTGAGGTGCAGCCTTGCCAGTGCCAAGTACAGAGGGACAATCCCTGCCCTGGTCCTGCTACCCACACTCTTGCTGATCCAGGCCAGGATGCCATTGGCCTTCTTGGCCACCTGGGCACAGCTGGTTCCTGTTCAGCTGCTGTCAGCCAGCACTCTCAGGTCCTTTTCTGCTGGGTCACTATCTAGCCATTCTGCTCACAGCTTGTAGTGCTGCATGAGATTGTTGTGATCAATGTGTCAGACCCTGACCTTGTTGAACATTGTACTGTTGGCCTTGGTCCATTGATCCAGCATGTCCAGAACCCTCTGCAGATCCTTCCTTCCCTCCAGCAGATCAACAGTCACACCCAATTTAGTGTCATTCACAAATTTACAGAGATTGCCCTCAACCCCCTTGTCCAGATTATCAATAAAACTGTTAAACTGGGCTGGGCCTGATACTGAGCCCTGGGGAACAACACTCACTACCATCCTCCAATGGCTTTGCTGAAGTCCAGGTAGACTACATCCCCAGTCTTTTCCTCATCCATGTGATGTGTCACCTGGTTGAAAAGGGAGGTTAGGTTGGTCAGGCAGGACCTGCCTTTCCTAAACCCATGCTGGCTGGGCCTGGTTCCAGATTGTCGTGTTGTCTTGTTGCAGTCTGTGATCACCTGTGGGCTAGAATCCTCCTTTTGAACTGGAGAACCCCATCCATCTCCAGCAGACCTCGGGCCACATAATCTACTCCATGATCAAAAAAATCGAAATTTCCACCAACAACATCAGTCTTCAGGCCACATGTTGATTACATGGTTCCTCTTGTGACCTTATGACGTTCTTCCCTGGTACCAAAGGAATTGAGGAAAACATCACCTGTGCTCCTGAACCTTGAACCAGTCTCCCTAGTACCCTGAAGTCCTTTTTGATTCTCCTAGGACTTGTCTCATCAACCTCCTTGTTGCCAACCTAGACAACCAGAGGTGAGTACTAATCGGAGAGCTGAATTTGTCCAGGGAGTCTCTTACCTGGGCCCCAGGGAAGCAGAAGATTTCCTTGTGGGACAGCTCCAGTTGGCCAACAGAACCCTCAGTTCCCCTCCTAATGAAGTTTCCTACTACAATTGTCCTTTCTTTCTTAGCACCTGTAGTTGTGATCCATCTGATTGACTGACTTGTTCTGGTTGATGCTCCAGATAAATCTGCATATCCACTGGCATTTTCCTGACCCTCAATTTCCAAAGCATCATACCTATTTTTTAAGGGCATTTGGGAAGGTGAGGGAGGCCAGAAGAGTATGGAGAGTTTCATATCATGATACAAACCAAATAAGCTGCAGAGCTGGAAGGCTTCTGTTTAACCTTTAATATATACATTCAATGAGTTTAAAAGCAATTACTGCAGACAAACTGAATCTCACATTCTAGAAAAGTAGCTTTTATCTGGAATGTACACTATCCTTCCTGTAATAACAAAAGTTTAACAGTGTTCTAATACATTTTTAAAAGAACAATTTTGATTTAATTTGAAACCTCAGTATTGCTGTCAGGGAAAGAGAGAGTAGTATCCTAATTGGAGATTTTTTTAGATTGACAGGATCTCATAAATTTTTATTGTTATTCACAAACTATTCAAGAAAATACATCTCCCAGAAGCTTTATAGAAAATACTTTTGAGTTAGAAAAATAACAGTAGAAAATAAGTATTATGGGATCCCCTCTCCACTGATCCACAGAGAATGGGTTCTTAAAGTCCTCAACCGCAAAGTCATGGATTTTCACTTCAAGGTTTTAACACAGGAGGTCTCCAGTTTGATCCTTATGTGTCACCCTAGCCTAAAGCTGTTGTGAAGGCACATTTGTAAAAGTGTACAAAGCAATGCAGAGAAAAATGCAGTTTGAAAAAAAAAAAAAAGTAAATTTTTTTCAGAAAAAGACAACTGTAATAAGTCATGAAGAATTAATATTAATTTACAACTGTGTGGAATCAAAACAGAGAAATCATGCCTGAGGCGATGACCCTTCAGATACACTGTTTATTTTCAGAGCTGTTTTTCTTCCTGAGCTCTGTCAAGATATTAGAAAAAAAAAATTGCTTTTTATACAAGAGATATTTCTAGTGATTTCAGGGAAAATGATTGGTATTGTTTCATTCCTTGACTTAAGCTTATAGACTTTTTTTCCCCTGTTCTTCTCTAGGATTTTTTCATTGCTGAATCACTGAGAGTCCTCAGAGTACTAGATAGTTATTTCTTTTCTTTGAAAAGATGCGCACACATAAGAAGAACTGTTTCAGAGAACAGGATCATTTATATTTTATGTTTTGTGGTTCTTCATGGATCTGATTCTGAAGTAATTCTGTCCTGTTTGGCTCTTCTGCCTCTCTTTGGCAATTTCCTGTTTTGACATATACTATAACTACATCAGTGTATTGATTTGCAGAATATCTCTCCTATTTGGAGGGGCGTAGTCGTAATTTGCTTCTTGAAGTCATGATGGTGGCTGAGATTTTATCACATAATCTGTTTAAAACTTAGACCTTCTTTGAAGACTGGAGGGAAAATATACTATCATCAGAGATGAAATATTTTTCTGGTCAAATGATTATTATTAAGATGTATGAGGCAGAACCTAGCAGATCATCCAGAATACAATTTTCAGCAGTAGAAGCTAATTACACTGATCCTTCAAGTGAGCCTCAAGATTCCTAGAGAGAGTACATTTGATTGTTTTCCACTGGACAACTCTCTGTAAGAAACCCTTAAACTTGATATTAAAGAAATTTTTCATAAGACCCATTGGATAATAAATAGGAAGAAAAATCTGGTGGTCCTAGGAGGTGGGATTTTATCAAGATAATTATTTGGAGAGATACTGCAGCTGCAGTGAGAATTGTAGCTTTGGGCAGAGTGAGTAGCTGCTGCTGCTGCTTGTTCTATACTTTTGCCTGTTGCTACCTGTTCTCCATTTATAGAGTGCCATTCAATTTGGCTTGCTAGAAGAGATCAGCTTAGTTAAATGGAGTCTGTTGCTCCAATTTCAAGACCAGTTTTTCATACATTACAATTTTGTGAAATTTAAAACCATTTGGAACAGTATTTTGCAACTGATTTCTCTGAATATTTTCTACTTTCTGAAAAACACAGTTTTGTTTTCAGTCAAAACCAGATTAGAATTTCTGGAACTCACTTGATTTTCCATGTTTTTTGGTACAAATTTTGGTAAAAAAAAACCTAGATAACATTTATATTGAGATTATTTCTGTATTTTCCTCTGCAGTAAAAAAAAAAACAAAACCAAAAAAAACCAACAAAACCCTGGTACTGATTGTAAGATCCATTCTGTATTCTATGTGAAGCATGAAGTCTATTAAAAAAATATAAACAAGTATTGAATGGCTATGGACACAAAAGAGTTTCACAATAAAGTTACAGAAACAACTTCAAATCTGTCATTTCTTATTATCTCAATAACTATTTTTGTGCCATCTTTAATGTGGTGTCATGGTTTCTGGGGAAGCCTGCATATATTTTTAATATGCACTTGATAGCTACAAAGATTTATATGATATCTATAATGGGAAATGGGTATATTTCTCTCTGCTTTTGAAACCTGGCTATCACTTACCCAGACCCCAGAGAAGGAATTCATATCACCTTTTAAACTTCTGTGGTGCAAACATTTCTATCTGAACTAGCCACTACATGGGCCTTTGGTAGTTGTTGCTCAGTAGAGATAAAGAGTCACTAATGGATATGTTTTATTTACTTTAGATGCCCATTTTGACATGAAAATTATATTTAGGAAGTGCATACTTTTTTTCTATTAACTTGAAATGAGGTTTAGGTTGACTAACTCAGGCATATAAGTCTACAGTTTGTACACTTGATACAAAGTCCACTAAAGGAAATCACTAAAGGAAACTTCTGCACTGTCTTTGCCCTTAATAATCTCATTGCACAGACCTGCCTTGGAACAATTCCTCCCTTTCTTGCTTGCTTCTGTGATTTAATCCAGAATGATGCAGTTATTTATGCATCCAATTCTATTATTAGCTTCGTGTTTCTCCCTCTTTTATGTTTGCTGCTGATTGTGAAAGGAGGTAGTAAGCATTCATTTACTAATTGTCTCTTATTAATATCCAATCTTATTAGTGAAGGAAAACAAGCATTTCACTTCCTCAGTTTTTTCATTTTCATTTCCTCCTCATTAATGCATTACTCTTGTCACTCAAGGAAGACCTCCAGATAAGAGTTTAAACCAGAGAACTCCAAGAGTATTTATGCACTCCTAGATGTAAAAGGTTTGCCAAGGATGAGATGTTTTTGTTTTTTTTTCCTTAAGGCTTCCTATAAGAAAGCAAAATCTGGAGTAAAACAAATTCTGTTCTCATTTGAAACTGAGACAGCTTAGCACTTCTGAATTGTTTAGGGTCTATTATATTTCAAACTTAGCTGTATCACCTTCTGTATGCAGTAGCAAACTTAGGATATTATTTTAGGATCTGTATCTTTAGATCTTGAAATCTGTTCTGGCATCTGAATCTCATTTCAGTAAAGGAGACAATGCAGTACTTTGAAACTGTAGTTCCATTTCTTTGAAATCCCAAGATATTTTTATTTCAAATCTGAGCTGGGACTGGGTAGGGGAAGATATATGACAAACACAATAATGACTTCAGTCCTCCATTTGAAAAGCCTGTATTCGCCCAGAGAGCTATAATTGGGTCACTGATAACCAGTCATGGAGTAATGCTCATGCAGGTAGGGTTTCAGTCTGAGAGGGATTTTTGCACCTGAAAAGGCACTGGCAACCACAGTCTTCTTGGAAAGGTCATCTGGGGCTTAATTGCAATCATATAACAAGCTTTTTCATAGCTGTCACATTTTGCTGCACCCTCTTGGAAGTAGGTAGCAAAAATGTTTTTTCTCACATTTTACAGAATGCTGCTGCAATAGAGACACCACTCTGGCCTTGAGACAAGATAATCTGTGCAAACAGAAGAGAATTTCTAAGAAGAGGAACTTAGAAATTTCAGAGGCAGGGAGTGAAAGACAATTTGCATGTTTGGACAGGTTTTTGTAGAAAGCAAATACATATAGCTAAGTGCTGGGTTTGCTGGCTAGATGGTCACTGAAGCTTGGCTCAGAAAATGGGTCGACAACAATTACTTGCACTAGAGATTTCTTGCCTCTGGGAAATATTTCAGTTGGAACACAAAACCTTTTGCAACAAAGGACATTTTATTTATAGCATTTAAATCCACTCCAAATTTTAGTCGATTTTCAATGGCAAGCTAATAAATTTGCAAGTGATAACAAAAATAAAAGCTATGCTGGATATTATTTTGGTTTTTTTCTTTCTTTCTTTGTTTTTTTTAGTGTTAGACATACATCTAGATATTGAGGAGATTTTAGTATATATTCCAGCAAGGGATGGACTCATCTGAGAAGAAAGTGACTAATCAGGTTAAAAGGGTTGATTTAATGCTACATTGTAAATCAATAAAGTGAAGTCATGAGATCCACACAAATTATATCCATGAAGTTGGTTTTTTTGAGACTTTTACATCCCACACACTCCTTTTGCATCTGCAACAACATAATTGGAATGGGAATTTATTTAGCCCTATTTTAATGGAGATTATTATTATTTCAGCATAAGACTTGTTCACCACATTAGGGAAGTCTATCATAGCATGAACTGAGACCATTAAGATTCCAAGATTAGGATGCTCAGGTTAGGTCTACTGTAATATATTAATGCAATATTTATCAGAACCTACAATGAAGGCTAAAAGTATTCACCTGAGGAGTTTATTTACTTTTTTTTTTTTTTTGTATTGTCTAAGTAATATAATCAAGACAGGAATAATTTAGTTATCTTTTTATTTCAATGGAAGTTATCTAGAGGGTTTTTTAGTTACTTTATGAGAAATGTCAAGTATTAATATGAATCTACCACACAGGAAACTGATTAGAGCTGCATTCCTGATATATAGGCCCAGATCGCAGGTGGTGAAACCAGAACAGTAAAAATGTAATTCCACCTATTTCTTCTTAAACTCACTGTCTTTCACAGAAAACAAATTGATTCTGATTTTGACTGCACATTAAGTCTTTCCTGTTTCTTGATCTGAATTTCATTCTGTGGGACTGAGAGACAATTCTTTTTTGGTCCTCATTCTGCTGGAAATACATACTGAAGACCTGGAATGTGATGCTCCTTTGTCCATTTAAAGCCCTAGAAGGGACTCCCACAACTTCAGTGGGGCTGATTGCCTGACTGTAAGAGTACCAACATTTCCTACTGTTACAGGGAACTTTAAGGGATTGATTTGCTTAGATACTAGCAGATATTAGCTCTATCATCTAAACTTTGTGGAAACAGAAAGGAGTCAGAATACATTTGAATTAAGCCCTGAGATAAATTCTTCTGTGCTTCAGTTTCTCAGTAGAAAGCCTGTAAATAAAATACAATGAAGTGAATGTAATCTAATAATAACAATGCAGAGTAATCAAAAATATTCCATAGTATAAACAGCGAGATTCTCCTGGAGATGGATTGAGAAATGCATCCCATTTGAGTTATCTGCACAACTTTCATTAACCCACATTAAAAAAGCAGCAAGCACTGCACAGATACCACAAGCATCACAATGAGGTCAGAGTACCCTTTTCTAATTCCATGAATTTGTTTCAACCTGTTACATTGAAAAAAATATTTGTACAACACAGTAGCAATTTGTCACTATAGCTTCTAGGAAAAAAAAAATCACAGTGGTGCAAATTACCAATAAATGCATAGCCATTTTTTGTGTCCAGTGGTACATTTTTTCTATTATTACTGAAATGCACTGGCAAAATGTTGTATCTATTGTCATCTCTTTCTACAAAATGAGTGTCAGTTAACTGCATACAATTAAATTTCTCCAGGAAGTGGTTTCAGAAACCTTTAATTCATTGTGATATTTGTTTCTTTTCTTCTTTTATTTTCTTCTCTTTTCTTTTCTTTTCTTTTCTTTTCTTTTCTTTTCTTCTCTCTTCTCTTCTCTTAATAGGTTACATTATGGGTGCAGATTCTTGCTTTTACTGAATTTTTTAAATCTTCGTTGTTAAATAATGCATAAAATTGTTTTTCAAGCTACTTTTTCATTTTTTTCTTAATCTCTAACACCAAAATACTTGACCTATGACCTAGGTGTTGTACATGGCTCCCAGGACAATCCATTTCATTCTGGTTCTGGTATTGCATGCTTGTCTCCCAGCTCACATTTTTGGTTCCTGTGTTCAGTGTCACAGCTGGTGGGTGTTTGGGCACAGAGTGACAGAGGAGGAGACATCCACAGTATCAGTCACATTCTGCTTCATGATTTATAGTATTTGCTTTACTGCTTCAGGAATTTTATCCAACACAAGAAAGGAGCTAAGAAAACTAGAATGTGTGTAAAAGTTGGATGTATAGTGTAGATGCTGCATACCTTGTAGTTTTGTAGGATGGGAGAGCAGAACTCAGATTCTTACTCAAGGAAATAGACATCAGGTGGTGGGGGGACAGACACACCACACTACAGACCCGAGTTTAATTTCTTAGTTGTTTATAAAGCACAACAACCAATTTTGTTTAATTACTCCTCACTCAGAAAAACAAGAAGATAAAATCCTGAGTTTTGCTTACATTTTTTGCAGCTCTCATGGCATTTAGCAATTTTCTAAAGCTGTGTCATCGTTTTTCACTTGCAACCTGCTTGTTTTATTAAGTTAGATGCTGTAAAAGGAAAGATTTAGAAAAAAAAATAAATGTTCAAAAACAGAGTGGAAAATGATAGGCAGACTTTCTTATTGTCTTACATCACATCAGATTAAGTGATTCTGTCTGGTCTTAGATATGATTTCTGAATGTGTGTAATATGTACATCTTCCTTTCTAGACATATTCCAATCTGTGTTTTCAGAGTTGTTTTCACTTCTGCTTTCTGAATGCTCCTCGTGCATACCATTTTCACTACCTTTCCTGTAATAATTCTATGGTTAAAATGTTTTCTTTAGGTTGTATTGGCTGCACTATGGTAAATTTTAATTATGTCATATTTGTCTGCTCTTTTCACAGTTTTCTCCTTATTCTTTGCATTTTTACTTCACTGTTGTGATCTATCAGTACTGTTGTCTTTCCCCATCATATTCCATTACTTTAAGCCATTTTTCCTTCTCTCTCACAGCTAGGTGTATAAAACATAATTTGTCTTATCTATCTCTTAACAAAAAATATTTGCAGTCTTTCACTGGAAATAGATTCCCCATGTCAGGGCATTTTCTTTCGTAATTTTTTTTTTCCTCTCATTCAAGAAAGCCTCAGTCCACGCAAGGACTACATGAAGAAAAATTTATGTGAGTAAGGTCAGTGAGTCAATGCTTTGTGATATTCTTGGAATTCATATATTTCTATCCATTTTAAAATATGTCTTGCACCTCATTTAAGTTCTATATTAGTACACTGAAGAAAACATCCCTGGTGCTCATGTAATGAGCTTTGTTAATACGAAGCTCATTAGGTGTCCTTATGACAATTTATTATAGGGATAGAGTGGAAAAAGGAAAAAGGAAAAAGGAAAAAGGGGAAAGGGGAAAGGGGAAAAGGGAAAGGGGAAAGGGGAAAGGGGGAAGGGGAAAGGGGAAAGGGGAAAGGGAAAAGGGGAAAGGGGAAAGGGAAGGAGAGGGAAGGGAAGTTCTGGGAAGTTCTGGAAAGAGAAGGGAAGGGAAATTCTGGGAAGTTCTGGAAAGGGAAGGGAAGGGAAGGGAAGGGAAGGGAAGGGAAGGGAAATGAACTTTGCAGCTGTGAAGACACAATGTAAGAATCCAATACAACCTTCATCAGTTGTGAAAGGAAGGGAGTTTTTATTATTGCCTCTCTCTTACTAATGATATGTGTCGTGGAGAAGTTACTTGATTTGCAAGGGGTCACACAGCAGCCTGGTTGAGATGCAATCTTGTCTTTCTGTTAACACCAAAAAAATTACTTTGCTAATGAAAGCTCATTTCTGGTGTGCATAAAATTTGTTAATAATAAATTGTAAAACCATTGCTCAGTCAAGCATTGCCAGAAAACCTTGCTAGTAAGTTTGCAAGTTAGTATTTAGTACACTGTCAGATACATTCGTTTTCCACATTGTAGTAAAAAGAGATGGTCTACCACTGTTCTTCTCACATTCAGTCTCCAACAGATGACAGCTATTAAAATGAAGGAAAAATAGAACAAAATTAATATGAATATTTTAAATAAAAACTGTAAGATCAATGCGTTTAACCTGATTTAAAGTCAAAGGACTGAAAATTAATTCTGAAAGTCAAACACTTTGAACCTTTCCTTTGATGTTCTATGTCAGTCTTTGTCTGTTTTGTAAGTCTAGTAAGCATTCCACTACACTTATAGAGGAGGATATTGTCAAAAACTGCTGTTTCTTTCCTGTGTATTTCTCCTATGATTGTTTCTAAATACTGAACTAATAGTTCTGAACTAAGATCTAAGTATAAGAAGACTAATAACTAATCTGGTTGTGAAGGAATATCAATAAACCAACATTTAACCAGTAATTGATTTGTTGTAATTTATTTTCTTAATTATTTGATTTCTTTTAAGTGATGTGTAGGCATTCAAAAACACTATATACAAATTCCTGAGGGGTGTTTTTGGGAGGATTCTCATTTTCAAACATGAAAGCAACTACAAATACCTGCATCACTTATTAGTTCCCAATGAAGAAATTAGATTAATGAATTTCCTAATCAGTGTCAAGCAATTTGATAGCAAAAGGAAAATTTGGAAGGATAGAGCCCTAAAAATAGTCTTCCATATTGAACTAATTTTATAAACCCAAATACTTGGTTACTTAATTTAAAAAGGTTTTGCAAGTCATATATTATGCAGACTAAAATCTTTGCAAGATTAAGATATTATGTAGTAAACCCTTTTTCAAGATACCCTGTCTTCCATGTGGATATTTTTCTTTTGAATTTCTATTTACATCCAAATTTGAAAACAAATGCCTGAAATACATTTTATCTCTTTGACATGCTCCACAACTCCTCTTGGATTTCAAACAGATTCAAAAGATAGGTGGCAAAATATTACATAGCTACATAACCTTTTAGTAAAGCTCTTGTAATGTAAATTTGACCTTGGATTTATCTGGAATCCACATAATGAAAGCAAAAGTTTCTGTGCAAGAGAGTAATGAAAAGTAAAGAAAGTGAATATAATCCAGATATAGTTCATAATGTAATTGTACCAAGGCAAATGCCTTGCCATGGTGTGAGTTTAAACCCTCAAATCAAGTGAAGGTCATTTAATAGTTCTAGACATTCCCTAAAAATATTGAAATTTCTATGGATGATTAAGTGAAACATACATAATTCTGTGATTTCTTCTTCTATTCAAAGATATTTTTAGTTCTAGTTAAATGCTACTTGAAATATTCCCTTCTATAAATTTTATTAAATTTATATGACTTTTAGTTTCTTAACAAACTGGAAGACTATGAAAAATGTGCTTAAATTTGTTCTGGAAGCAGCTCTGTGAAATCAATTTCTATTATGTTTATACATTCACTTTTGCATCATTGTACTTTGCAGAAAAAAGATAAAATATGATATTCATGCTCTTTTCATATGTTCCTGTACTCTCTGTGCATATGTATTTTTACATATGTGCATGTTTTTCTAATAGTTTAAATGTTTTAATTTTGGTAAGAAAGAATCAGTCCTCATATATATGCTATCTGTATTAATATAACCTATATCCATTTATTAAAAAGTTGCAGTAAAATGTTTTGTAAAATAAATTGGGTAACTAGCATATATTCATTATTGTTTGTTAATATTCTTATTTTCCAGTGCAAAAGATACCATTCAGGAAAGACAAAATTTTATGAAACTGATTCAGGTGGAATTTGCACAGGTCACATTGGGTTTTAAGTGAAATCCTACTAGTTTCATGAATAAACGTAAATATATAGGGAAGCTCCCACTACACATTAACTGTGGAGGAAAAATAAGGAAATTGCTTGAAATGCAAAATTTACAGAGATGTCACTTATATCGTATTCCTGGAGAAATGCAGCTGTAGTCTGTGCTATCCCTCAACATGACTATGTGACAGAAAGGAAGTTTAATACTGAAGTAAGGCAGCTTGAGAGCAGGTAACCTTGGATGTGCTGGTATATCAGATATACTAGAGTCTGAGTCAAGAAATAAAAGGAAACAAAAGTAGAGGTACCGATGGATGAGCTCAAGAATTTCAGTCCATAAAGCTATATCTGAGAATCATAGCTTCATTAGCAAAATAAGACAAGAAGGTTGCTGTCAGTTTTATTAGAAAGTTTGATGACAGAAAGAATAGATATATTTTAATTCAATAGTTCTGGAACTAAAAAAAACAAAAACAACCAAACCAACCAACCAAACAAACAAAATCAATGAAAAGCACTTTATAGCATATTACTTTCAGATTTTTGAAAATAAATTAACAATGACTGGGCTGGATGGGGCTTTGGGTCACCTGGTCTGAAGGAAGGTATCCCTGCCCATTGCAAGGGGGTTGAAACCAGATGATCTTTAAGATCCCTCCTGAGCCAAATCACTGAGTCATTCTATGAAATAATTTAATTTAATTTAGTTTCTGAAAATTCACTGAAGCCCAGAAATCAAACAATATCCTGGGCTATATCAAAAGCAACATAACCAGCAGATGAAGGGAGGCGATTGTCCCTTTCTACTCTATGCGTATATGAGATCCCACCTGGAAAACTGTGCCCAGGTCTGGGGCATCCAACAAAAGAGGGACGTGGACATGCCAGAGCAGGTCCAGAGGAGGGCCATGAAGGTGATCAGAGGGCTGGAGCAACCTCACACGGAAGGTTGTATCAGTGCTCACTTCCAATAATGGTGTATTGGCAGTTTCACTACCTGTTGCTAAATTGCCCAAGGATTGAAACAATGAATATGAGGATTCCTAGCTGGGTTCATATTTGAATTATTGAAATTGCCTTTTCCAGAAAGAGTGTTTTCCTTTTCCATGTAACATACATTATGATGCAGTGGAAATGTTCACAATTTGGCATGGGTGCACTTTGAGATGTGTATACAGTTGCTGCACCAATTGTCACCTGAGAAAATCTGTCATTAAGTTTCATATATGACTTTTGTTAATGGACTGGCTTTAGTCATTGATTCTCTTGTGTATTTTTTTGATGGAAGGGAGGCTAAAGCTGTGTTTAAACATGACAGCTGTCTCAAAAGACACAAGAAACTGTAAATGACTAACCCCTTGAAAATAATATGTGACCTGTTAGGAAAGTAAGGATATTTGTCTTGTGAAACATTTCAGCTTTTTTAGAGTAAAACAAGGTTACCACATATATGAGACTTTATATAAATTTGGAAAAACATAAATCCATATGCTTTCTAAGAAGAGACACTTTATTACAGTGAAGAAAAATGTGTTGATCTACACCATAGTGATTAAACCATTTGTCAAATACTGTTATTGTTTGTGATAACATTTACAGGTCACACAAAAAAGTTTTCATATTCCAGTAGAATCAGGTATGTGAAATGGAATTCACCCCCCTGAGTTCGGAAGACTGATTGAAATGATTAAATTTTTCAAATTAAACTAAACTTTTCCAACTCCTTCCCTTTGTTCCACCTTCCAAATTACAATATTATTGCCAACCCTTCCACCCCCTGCCAAAAACAAGGCAAAAACAAAAACAAACCCCAGTAGAATAATCACAGAATTATGGAATATCCTGGAAGAGACTCACAAATATCAATGAAGTCCAACTGCTTGCCCTGAACAGCACCATCCCCAAGAGTCACACCCTGAGAGCATTGTCCAAATGCTTCTCGAATTCTGTCAGGCTGGTGCTGTAACCGTGCTGTAACCACTTCACTGGGGAGGCTGTTCCAGTGCCCAACCACCCTATGGGTTAAAACCCTTTTCCTGATATCCAACATTATCCCCTGCGCCCCTCCAATTTCAGGCCTTTCTCTTGGGTACTGTCACTGGTCACCTGAGAGAACAATGCCTCCTCCTCCTCTTCCCCTCAGGACATCCACTAAACAAGGTATCTGTTCAGAGAGCTGATTGTAGTCTATTGCATTTTTCAGGGCAAAACGAATGTTGCTCATACTCTTCCTCTTTCACTAGCTTTGCTTTGTGGGTCAGAAGAAAGATGAGCAGGTGTGTTAGAAGTAGGGACCACTCACCTAAACCTCTAAATTAGCTGCATCACACCCACCTTGAATCTCTACACCTACTTTCAGCAGAAGGAATTAGAAAGTCAGGGTGATGAATTTTGGTGCTCAACTTTCTGGCACTGCAGTATCAAGTGTAACAAAATCTGAAATTCATTGTTGGATTTAAACTGTGACCTTTAGAGAGTCAAATGTTCTTACAGTCCCTGCTGCCAAGTGCATGAGTGTAAGCTCTCTGATGAAAATGTGGTTGCCTGTAGTTCAGGGTAAAACTTGACCCCTAGTTTTACAGTCACAAGCTTGATGCTCCGTTCCAAAATTCTTTTGTGAGACTTCTGGATTGATTATCTTGTTCACTTTAGCAACAGGCAAATTGACTGCTTCAGAAAAATCAAATCTAGCTTTTTGGCTAACATACTAGAGTAGGTAAATACCAGATATTTTTTAAGAATAAGAAATGTGATTTATATTGAAGCAAACCAAAACGAAGTGTTCAAATGTGCAAAATACATACCTGATGAAAGTAATTAAGGGATTTGAAAAAATATTACAGAATAAAAAATACCGAAGCATTAAAATCTACTGTGATGTTTGCTCCTCTATTTATTAATATTCCTCAAAAAAAAACAAACCTAAAAAGGTAAATATGTTCCTGATGTTTTATACCTGTGCTCCATGTTACCTTAGATTGATGACTGAATCCGTAATAGGTTATAACTATGGAAAATTACCTAGCATGTGTGCTAATTATGAGGAGTATAAACATGAACATTTATCATTTTAGGCAACAGACAGTGCATGACCATCCAAAACCTGTAAGGCACTAAGCATTTGAAGAATAAGAACAATCAGTACAATTTCAGTGGGATACTTATCTATCTGTAGATATTTCAGTATGGATGTGTTTGTCTGATAGATATGTGCTTTTCTTTTTTCCCAGTCAGGAGTAATTTTGAATCCTGCTTTGGGATTTCTTGTTGTTGTTTTATTGGGGGGGTGTGAGGGGGAGTTTTCAGTTGGCTTGGTTTGTTTTGTTTTGTTTTGTTTTTTTTTTCCAGTTTAATTCAACCAGTCTATTTTAGATGTCTGCTTTAAAACAATACATTTTGTGCTTTAGTGATGCCTATTTTCCCTAATAGCTGTAAAATTAATCTGGGGCACTACCTCATGTCAAAATCTGTGTATGATCGGTGAATTCCCAACAGAATTTTAAGTAGACAGACACATGGACTAATTCAAGGAAATTTGTTTCCCTTTCCTTTCTCTTTTTTACCTTGTGAAAGATCAGAAATCCTAGACAGTTAAGTATAGTGTGTGTGTACAGATCGACTCTTTACCATATTTACAAACTCTGATCAATAATAGTTGAACCATACTGACATGGTGATCATTCTGTGCATTCACAGTGAAATCAGCGTATCTCAGGCACTCTAGAATTACTGTCTTTTCACAGATTAATTGTCCCTGCACAGTAGATCTCTCTGAAGCATCCAGCTTCTGCAGCTTTTGTAACCATGTAATATGGTCAGTTTGTATTTCATGAAGGAGATCTGTGAAATTTGTTACCTTGTGGACAAAAGACAATGTCTTTTCTTTGCCTTTTGGAATTACATTTTATTATGTCCTTTACTCCAGATGTTAAGACACACACAAGAATACACTTCCAAGTTTTTTCAGTATGAGTCAGAATTTAATGATGACAAAGATAAGAACCAGTCTGCAAAGAAAAAAAAAAAAAAGTTACAGCAAGCAAAATTTATGCTTTAATCAGCATTTCCTTCATCTGCTGTGATTCACACATTTTGTTTCTGCAAAGTGCAAAGCAGTTTTACTGTAAAATAAAATGACTACTTTTCACTAGCTGAAAAACAAGTGTAGAAGTGTTGCTGAAATGTTCTCTCATTCCCCAACTATTTCATTACACCAGACAAACAAAACAAAATAGAAGAAAAGGTGAAAGAAACACTTACAAACTTCCCTTCTTTCCTTCAGAGAACAATAATTCTGTGTAGGTCTAACTCAGCTTCATGGTTGATTCCCTCTGACTTGCAATGCTGTGCTATCTTAAAACATGTTCAAGGAAGTTAACAGGAAACCAGGCCTTCTGTTTGACATATGAATTGAAGTAAAAACACAAGACTGAGACAATCTGGTTTTCCACATATTCAGATAGTTGAAAAATTAATATATTATCAAATGAGACGATGTGTGTTTATTTATATTGAGTTGTTTTTATTTTTTTTTCCAGGATAAAAACAAAGCTTTTGCATAAAAGTAGAGTTTGCAACACAATTGAGTATGAAGTTTTCTGCCTTTCTGTTTTCTACTGCTTGCATACAGGTAAAATGTTTTCTGTGACAAGCAATACCCTGTTAGCATCAATACACTCCATCCAGCTTGGTTTAGTAGATCTGGACCCATTGCAGACAAAGGTAAATTGAACATTCTAGGAGTGAAGGAGTATAATCTCTGTGAGAAACTGTGCCCTTTCTTTTAACAACCTGAAAACTGCTTTGAAAAAATTCAGCTGAAAATCACGATTTTTTTCAGATTGATTGAGGAAGATTGGCAGTATGATGGATTAGTATGTGGAAGATAATTAGGCTTTCTGCAATGCTATTTTAAGAGCTAAGGTCCTGGCTTATTAATCCAGAATTGTAGGTAGATTCACTCTTGCCTTTAGAGTGTTGCAGTTAAGGGAGGGAGGAAGAAGTCAATAAAGATTTATACATATAAATCCATAAAGATGGCAAGATAGTAAAATAATGACAGTATCTAGCAGCTACAGTTAATAAAAATGACACTAATAATAACCCTTATATCTCTTAAAGTGAAAAAAAGCTATGTGTAGCATGAAGCTTATTTCTGTAATTGTCAGTTAAGTAGGTTAAGACAGGTATTAAGCCAAATAATTCTCATTTTCATTCCAAACGGATAATTATACATCCAGGAGAAATATATAGGAACTAGGGTTAAGTTTTCAAGAGAATTTTAAAATCAGATTGTGTTTTTTTTTTTTTTTTCCAAATCTAACTGTGGAATAATAGTCAGGAAACTGTGACAAAAATTGCCATGAGGATTCCTCGTTAATACAAAAGATACTACCAAGTGGTAGGTAATAAGAAGAGTCAATCTTTTACTAAAATGGACTAAAGCTGAGTTATTATCCAATTGGAATATAACTCCTTCAAAGGTAGAATTCAAAGTATGTTATCTATAATGGTACAGTCAAACTATTATTCTCAAATACTGGATTTCAGTTTTTATGTATATTTCATCCTTAGGAACGTGGGAAGCACCCTACTGTGCACTGATCTCTCAAAAAGCCGGTTGAAGTGTTCAGCAATGCTGGTGCATCCAAGGAGGGCAATATTCCAAGATATGTACAAGAAATTGTATTGGTTGCAGGGGAGGGTTGAGAGGATTAATACATAAGAAGTAAAGGTAGAAAGTGGTTTAAGTTCTCTTCAAACAGTTACTTTAACCTGAGGCTTTAAACCCTGAGGCAGCATGCCAGATATTAACACTGGCAAAATGTAAATCAGCTCAAAGAAATTTTGATAAGCTCCTAAAATTGCATCTGCCTCACTTGTATTTTATCTCAATCATAGCACCTCAAACAAACAATCTGGCAATGCAAACACCTTTTAGTTTTTCTGAGCAACAGCATTTACATGAACGTCACAAACACAATTTTAGACTATCTTAACTACAGGTATTACCAAAGTACAGAAATATTAAGACATCTCTCTTTGCTTACTTCTGTGTTACATGGACCCAAAGGGGCACAGAAAAAACCTCTCATTTAAACAGTTTTCTGTCTAATTTACTTTTAATCAGAATCAGCAAAAGGAAAGGAAAGCTTATATTATTTTCCTTTTCTGTGCACAGGTGGTACATTTTGTGATATAGTGATTTGGAAAGGATGGAAAAAACACTTCAAGACTTAGCTTAGTGATGAAGGATTTTGTCAGTAGGTGGGATGTAGGAGACATATAAAAAGCACTTCCACACAGGCGTAGAATGTCTTGGGATACAAAGCGTTATTGAGATTCAGTACAGCCTTCTGATCCATAAGAAAATTCAGGAAAGGCATTGCAATGCTAATTGTCCTTTACAGCAGTTTGTTTTTGGTGGTCTCCAAGGTACCTTTGAGCTAATCAACCCCTTCACACTTCTGCTGCATCTGCTGGTTCATTCATGCCTGTTAGAGGTGCAGCACTGAATTCCACATTTATGCTCACAAGGTCAACAGAGTTGTTATCATGCAGCCAGTTCATTAGACACTCATAAAATCTATTTCAGAATGTAATCCAAAGTAAATTTGCTAAATACAAAAGATTGGGGGGGGGAGAGGGAGACATATAGACACAGGAAAGATGGCATTATGAAAAATTATGCGCTGTCATGCTGTGGGGCAAAGCTGCTTGCAAGTGCATCTGGCCATCAGCTACGGGTGATAGCCTCTAGAAATGGAGAGACCAAATTAAGAATAAGAGTGCATTTACATAAATTCATTACTAGCCAAGAAATATATTGCAAATACTTTAAAATCTAATGCAGTTTGTTGAAGCCAGAAAAAAAACAGCCTATGATTTTCAGTTTATTTATCTGTATTTATTTGACAACTGTGAAATATTTTCTTGTATCACAAAACATATTTAAGTAGAGTTGTGAAACATTTTCTGACTTTTTTCTTCTTTTTAAAATCTTTTTTGTACAAACTATCCATTCTTAATAATTCCAAAATTATTAATTTTAGGAAGATATGCAAAGTTGATTTTTGGGGGAACTTGAAATAAGTCACTCACAATGAACATTCAGCTTAATATTAATAAACTGTTGGGGAAAAAAGGCTTTTGAAAGGATCACATTGCCTTTCTTAGATTTTTAACAGATTCCTGAATAGATTGCATAAAGTTAAATGTATCCTTTCTGAACAAAACCTTTCAGTTGAGCTGGCTTACTGAGAAGACTAAATTACTTTCATTCATGAAAATACTTGATCTTAGGATTTTTCTAAAGGACTACTAATTTTACATTCTCTAAGAAGTGTATTTATAACAGAGTACTGTTTTAGGAATATTTTTATGCTATTTACAGCCTCATAACAGTTTACTAGCATTATCTAATCATAAGCTCAGAATTCCCTTGTGAGAGGCAAGCATTAGATTCTAGTTTTACAGATGTAGCTAGTGAGCACAAAAACCTTTGCTTTTGTCCAGAGCCACTGGTTCAAGCAAAAAATAAGAACATAACTCTGACCATAAGTTTTTCTTTCTGCTGATACCATGCTGACCCAGATGAAAAAAAAAAAATCTTAAAAAATAAAACTGGTGATTTTCTTTCACTTTAGTGATGGTAGGAGTTAGATAATTTCATAGAAGTTTGTAGGAAGCTCATCACTTATCAGATTAATGTACATATTTCCTCACAGTTTGTAATTTCACTGAATTGTGAATCTTTTTTGTCTTCAACAGGGAGGGAAAGGTTAACTTGTACTAAGAGAAGACATAAAAGGAGATTAAATATTCTGAATTGTACGTTACCAGTAATCCACTCAGTCTGGCACATAATTTATTGTTCTCTGTGACATTTATACCTCACCCCCTATACCTGAAATTCTGCATGGAAGAGAGGTCAGGAAAAAAGAAAATACAAGAAACAGGGAGCAACCGTAGTATATGCATCCCTCTAGGGTTTGCTACTACTCCACTTGAAAATAAGAGAATGTGACAGATATGAGAAAAGCAGTCCTGGCTCTGTTCACAAACTTGCTGGAACCACAAGAATATTAGGAAGCTGGAAAGATATCCTTTTGACAGGTTTTACAATTCCATTTTGCAGGTTAAATATCTTTGAGCAGCTTGAATAAGTCTAAAAAAACCCCTCCATTCAATCTTTTTTATACGTTAATAATATACAGATAAAAGCCCAATTTTTTTTTTTTTATCTAGGCATACTTTGGCAAAACAGACCTACACAGTTTTGGCCATCTTTAACTTCACTCCAAGGAAAAATAGCCTAATCTAAGGTATGAAAAACAAAAATTCTAAGGCAAGCGTGTCTCCAGATCAGGAGTTATCTTACACCTGCAGATGGCATTGGTGATCTTCCACAGTTTTGCAAATTGCCTGAGTAACCCAATATGAAAATGCACATCCACACACGCAGAGGCAGCTGGGCAAAAGTACCAATACACAGATTAAAATAAAGATCTACAAAAACAGTGATAATGGCTAGGAAAAAAAATTGCATTAAAAATGTGATTGGCATGTTAGTTAATTAAAATTAACAGGAAGGAAGAGCTTAAGGTCACATTAGGGATTACTTTCTGTGACAACTTTTCCAGAGTATTTCACTGTGGGAGGAGGTTAACACCCAATTTATTCATAGTAAAATAACTGTATTTAATCTATTGATGACACAAGCTGATGAAGGACAGGGTGACACAGCAAACTGATGAATGGATAAATCAGGTAGGTACATGAGGCTCAAATTTAAAGCCATATAGGTCTTGTATGACACTGTACACTGCTTTGTGAGTACAGCAGTTAACAGTTTCCTCTTGCCCACTAGTAGTCTGATAAGGTCAAACCTTGATTACTCTGCTTTTACAAGTTTCTGCTGAGGGAGATGTTAGCTTGCAGGAAGTTTAAAAGCTGGTACCTTGGACATTTAATAGTGATCTTAAAAATCCTGACTGGATCCCTCCGTTCACTATTTTACTGCTTGGATGATTGTTTTGCACTTTACTGGGCATTTATAAACTGCTAACAAATCAGAGCTGCAGTATCTGCATTGTCATAAATGACTGCCTATCAGGAGACAAGATGTGCTGTAAAACATCTCTCATCCCCAAAGCATCTCTTCAAAACCTTCAAAGTTAACAAATTACCTGTTTGGGTTTTTTTTTAAGATAATATCCTCAAATTTTTTTTTTCTTGTAAGAGATGATAAAAGAAAAAAATATTTATTTCCCTATCTGACAGGAAGAGGAAGTTTCTGCTTTGGATTTACTTTGAGAATTGCTGGTATCTTATGTTTCAAGATTTCTTATTTTTCAATATTTTATCCTAGAGAAACTCCCACTAGTCTCTAGAAGACAGAGACAATTTCATGCCTTAAAAGCATTTTTGCGGTGTATGTTTCAGTAATTAGCATTCTACCCACACTGGTATTGAGGAGTTCTTTAAACAATACTGCCAATGATATGTAAGACTAAACCCAAAAATAAATAGAATTTTATTATACAATTCACTACACGAATATAATTTAGAAAATTAGGAAACAAAAATAGTTGACTTTGAAGACCTAATTTTGCAGAGTGATTTGAAGAGTAAATTTTGAAGGGTTATCTGCCACTAAAAGTCTTTGAAAGCCCCGTAATTCTTACAACTTCTGGCATATGCTACAGAACATGCAACATTTTACTTTTTCGGTAAATAAAAGAAAATGGCCACTCTGCAGAGAAGAAACTTTACCTGAATTAACTTATAATTTGAAGATACTTGTTCTCATAATCTAGTCATTTTTATAAGTATGTAGTGACTGAAGACATAGACTGGTACTATTCAAACTCCCTGCATTAAGTACATTCCTGGATATACAAATGGATTGCATAAAGATGCCTAAAGGCACCTTGCATAAAGGTGAATTTTCAGAGAACTGCAGGCACATAAGGGTGGGGGCTTTTTGGGTTTTTTTTTTGGGAAGGCTCTCAAAGAACCTTATTGACAGAATGCATTGTAAAAAAATAATGAAGAAACTCACTAGGTTCTTCAGTCTCTGCTAGTTGCCAAGTAATGATATTCAGTTGCAGATTTATGCAGAATCACTAGTGAAAGGGTGATTATGCACAATCTGTCTTTTTACCTGGTCTTTATTCGTACACGGTTACAGCACTAAAATAAATCAGGCTAATGAAGAGAAACATGTTTCAGGTACATCATGAGAGGCTTAAATCAACACCTTTGTTGACTCTTGGGTGAAATCTTGGAGCACATGTTTTATTGGTGGAAACCAAAGAATACTGGTTTGCTAATCCCCAGTGTACAATTTCTAGAAGATGTCATTGAGAGAAAACATTCACATACACCTTGAGACACAATCTCAAAAGAATCTGGAAAGGTTTTGGCTGAATAACTTCATAGAATCTGAAGTGCACATTAAAAATGCAGTGCAGTACTTTGTAAATTCACTTCTGAAGTGTAGTGACAAAAGGGAGAGTGAAGAAATTAGAGCAGTTTAGGTAATTCTATTTTTGTCATTTCAGTTAAAACAATAGCACATATGCTGTGCTTTAGACATGAAAAAAACCTAAGTTATGTACTGCTCAGCCATGTGGGCAAGAAGCAGAGTTCTAATTTAATCAGCAGATGCTGTAATTTAAAAATGTATGATGTCATTACCAAGGAAAGTAAGCCAAAAATTGCATAGTACCGATATTGCTGCTGCATCATGCATTGCTAGATTGTTAATCTAAACATAAGATCCATAAATAAACAGAAATTCTAAATGCTTCTTCAGTGTTGATTTAGGTTTCTAATCAGCCATTCTTGCTGATCAACATACACACCACCTTTCAATTAACTGTATGGGTTCATTCTACTGATTGTGCAGCTCTGTGAACTGTGCCACTCTGCACTTCCAAGAGGTACTGATTCCACAGTAAGACTTACTTAAGATACATGTCCAAATAGGAAATTTCTGCTGTTTCACTTTATGCTGTATCCCTTTAGCATTATCAGGGCCTTACTTTGTCCTAAAAAACTGTGAGTGATAGATTGTCTTGCAAATAAGCAGCAGAACAGAACAGGACTTGCAATGAGGAAATAGAAATCCAGGTTCAGAGCTATATGCAAGTAAGTTTCAGAAGTGTAATTTTGAATGCCCTATTATCCATGATTTACATTTCTGTGTAAATCTTTCCTAGTGTCTCAGGTTTTCTGCAGTGCTTGTCCACAAAGTCTCAAAATCCCCTGCTTTTTCTCAGGGATATAAACTGTTTATGGCTGATTTCAAATACTTTCTTGAATGGATTATGTATTTTGGATAAATCAGGTACAGAACTTGTTTTTCTGATGCCTTCACATTTGTGACATATGGCATTTAATAACCTGACTGTGGCTCAGCCTATCAAATGTGCAGCAAACCATGACATAGCATCAAAACATAAAGCTAAAATTTTAATATGTTCTTTGTGGGTTACAAGCTGGACACGAGTATTGAATTCCAAAGAGTTTACAGTAATACTTCTCTGTAGTCACTGCAGTACTTTCTAAAATCTTTATTTGGTTTTATTTAAGAAATCTAGATATGTTTCTGTAGAATTGGTGTCTCTTGTTTCCCAAGGTAGCAGACAACAGTGTCAATATTTTTTAAGTTTTTTTTTTTAATATCCTGAATTTTATGGAACTGCTGGAAGAGATTCTGAATTTTAAAACTAGAATAATCTGCTGGGCAGTGCATGTGAAACAGTGACAGCTTTGTCAATGATTATTTTGCAATACTCCTTATTGTAAGAAAAACGTAGCCAGGAAAATTAAAACCAAAACAAATAAGCCAACCAACTAAACAAATCCACAGAAAACCCATACCCAAAACAACTTACAAAAATTAGCTGAAAGAAAAAATCTCTTATACCTGTGGAGAACCTTATGCATATTCCAAACCTCACTGTTGGCTAATATAAACTTTGTTTAATTGTAAAACATGAGGTATAAGCTAATGGCACAAAAGTTCAGGACTGAAAAACTATTGGTCGGTAATGAAAGAAAGATTCTTACATTCAGAACATTCTGAAGTTACACATTTGGAAATTTCAGCCCTTCTTTTCCCTACTGGCTGATGTAGAGAAAATGATCTTGTAAAGCTTAATCTTTCCTTTTTACTTCCTTTGCTTTCTACTGTTCCTTAAATATTTTCCAGAGCTTTAGGTTTAAATCTATCTTTAACAAAATAGTATAGAGTATTCTTTTTACCTAGTGATTATGATCTCATGGAAGTCAAGATACTTCAAAGAAATGATGTATGAATTTAAACATCAGTACATCATAGACTTAATTTTCACGTGAAAAAACAAATGCTGTTTGCAAAACCTTTCCTAAGTTCTACTTCCCATAAAACAGCACTTTATCTAGTCTAAATATCTCAATCCTTAAGAATGCCCCATTTCTCTAACAAAAGTGCATAATATTTTAAAAAAAATATTTATCCCATTTCTGCTCATGCTTGATACGAATATTCACTGCTGTTTTCTCCTAAAATGAGTTTGACCCATGCTAATTGACAAAACTTTATATTTACAAACTAGCTAGGATATTCTTTTCTCTTTTCTCTCTTTTCAAGGTTAATGTCTTGTTTCCCTTGCATTCTAATTCCTTAGTGCTGGCACTATATCTCAATGCTTATTTAATTTGCCATAAATTCACAGAAGTTAAAGAAAGAAAAGACCTCTCAGGTTATTTTGTCTGCCTCTGTGTCCATTTGGGACTGATTCTTATTGTTCATTCACAAATGTTTTGATCAGTTTAAGATCAGTTAAAATGTTCCATGTGCTGGGCCTTCTGGCATTTATTACCTTTGGGATGGTTTTTGTTTTTTTCTTCTGCAGTCTGATAGATTTTTCTTTCAGGAAGTTTTATTAAATGTTCTTGGTTTCAAATTGGCATATTCCCTTTCACTGAAATGTGGTCCTATTTTTCTCTCTAGCTTTAGTAGAGCAAGTTAAATCAAGTCATTTGCAATAGGTTTCTCTCAACTAAAAGAGAGCCTCCTCATGTCATTTTTCATCTAACATTTTCTTGATTCCGAGAAATTCTGAATTCTGTGATTCTGAGAAACCTAGAAATCAGAATGATGACAGAAACAAGGNGAATACTCTCCTGTACTTTCTTGTATTGTCAGTTGCTCCAGTTATATTCTTTACAAATGTACTGCCCTTTATTTTCATTGATTTTACAACCACTTTATCTCATATACCCTCTGCAACTGTTTGAGTTACTCAGATTCACAACTCCCAGCTGGACTTTGAGAGTAAGCACTTTTGCAGTCAGTCTTAAAAAGAAAAAATGGAGTTCAAAATTCCAGAAGGTGTTAATAGGACTTTCCAAAGGTCTTGTGCTGAGAACTCTTCAAAGGCTCTAAATAGTTAGCAGAGAAAGCTAGAAATCTGGGTAAATTTTAACAGCAGAATACAAATTATATTTATCTTTTGAAAATTAGTCCTTAGTTAAATCCCTAAAGATGTTTCAGCTGTGCTGTTAAACTGAAAAACTTCTTTATCTTCCTCTGCTTAGTCAGTGGTCTGTGGCCCTTTAGCTGGGTTTAATTTAAAAGACACAATACAGTTATTCCTCAAAAAAAATTTGAGTAATATCTATAAACATAAAGACCAGGACAAAAGAAACCTCATACAGTTTGTAAAGGGAATGTGCAGGAGGTTTTGCACCCTGCTTGAGGATAGGCTATGAATCAATCAGCTGAATACTGCCACTGGTGTTGGTATTCTGGGGAGGGTTTTGTGGATGCCAGACTAAATATGAGCCAACAATGTGCTCTCATGGCAAATAACACAAACCACAGGCTGTATTGCTTTGATAGGGCTGTGGTTTGCACAGCAGGGCTGTGGTTATCATCCTCCAGTCATTGACAGTGAGGCTGCAATGGCAATAGCAGTAGGACACCAGTTGAAGACAAACAGAAACTGGAAGGAATCAC
>VWYP01020764.1:78021-89412 GCA_013400435.1 Pycnonotus jocosus
ATAGCAAGATATTTAAGAATCTACAATATGTGTCTGATGGAGACACAATAAGAGGGCTGGTCTTGCTCAGTCTGACAGAGGTGAGAGGCTACAGGAGGATCTAACAGTTGCTTACACTTAAAAAGTTGCTTACTTAAAAAGTTGTTACAGTAATGATGGATCAAAACTTTTCCTAATAGTATCAGGCAAGAGAAAGTAACAACAAATTATTGCTTGGGGTTTAAAAAGTGGGCATTAGGAAAAAGCTCACCACCAAGAATGTAATGAAATTGAAATTGTTGTCCTGACAGCTGGGAGAATCGGCCCCTGGAGTTTTCCAAGACTCATCTAAACAAAACTGTAGCTCCCCTAGTCTGTCATTTGCAATAGGTTTCTCTCAACTAAAAGAGAGCCTCCTCATGTCATTTTTCATCTAACATTTTCTTGATTCCGAGAAATTCTGAATTCTGTGATTCTGAGAAACCTAGAAATCAGAATGATGACAGAAACAAGGTTATGTTTCCTGTGTTTTTTGTTGGAAAGTATCTTCAGTGTGTTGTCAGCACACGTCTATCCTGACTTATGTCTATCCACCTCCTGCCCTAAAGTAGTGCCCTGAAGTCTCTGTATTGCTAAAGTGATGGTCTGTCTCAGGCATCAATGGATTTGAATTTATTTGTGCTTGTTTTGTACACAGGGTTTGACTTAAAACAACTCAGCAAAACATTGCTGCCAATGTGGACCTTAACCTTGAATAGATCCTTCTTGTTCCTGTTGGTGTCTTTAGCTCTCCACATAATTGTACAGGAAAATGTTGTAATTGTGGATCACAACAAATATTGCTGGCCAAAAGCAAATTGATTTAAGAGACTACTTTTGGCTCACCAAAACATTTAAAGAACAGAACACTTTGCTCCCTCAGACTTATTCCCCATTTTTACTAGAGACATTAAAGGTAATATTCCCATTAACTTCAATAGTTTAGGATAAAGCTCTTGTAGAGATTAATTAAAAATTAATAATAACAGATGAAGAATGGCTCAAAAAAATATTGCCCTTTAAATTTTTTATCCTCAGTTTCTTTTCTAGCAATAAATGGTATTGAATTTCCTAAACATAACCCCAAATGTCAGTGCTATCTTCAAGAAGAGAAATCTCCATACTTTAAATCAGGGAGGAATGTAAGGAAAGTATAGATGCTTTTCTCATTTTAGGTAGGTATGAACTTACATTAAGCACTACAAAACCAGTGGCAAGATGGTCTCAGTGATCAGCAGAGAAGTCACATGCTTAGTTAATTAAGACTGCCACATATGTAGAACCCAGAATCTGGAGAAGGTTCTGTTATGAGTTGCACAGAGCTGAAGCATATGGATATCATAAACATCTGTTTGTTCAAGAGCAGAAAAACAGGTTTGCGTTTTATAAACGATATCTTCTGTAGTGAGTTTGCAGATCTTTAATATCATTTGGAGAGATTAATAGGTTAGTTAAACTCCTAATTTCACTGTTTAGTGGACATTTTATATTCTTGCTTCATGTCTGCAAATGTAAGTTGCAAATCTGGGCATCATACTATATAATGAAAAGGTGGATTTACTGGGTAACAGAAATATATCATCTTCTATAGTCTCAAAATGTTCTATAGGTGTTGGGTAATTAATACGCAGAGGAAACTGGTAGGGTAACAGCAAAATATAAATCTATCAAGCCAGAGACTCTAAGTGACTTTCCATAAACTGCAGAGAACGTAACTTTAGGAGCCAAGATAAAAAACGTTAAAAATTTGGCTTTTTGCCCTGTACTCAGTGTACTGCCTACAGAAGATTTGAAATTCAACTAGTATTTTACAAAAAAAAAAAAAAAAAAAGAAAATTTCAAGGTTTATCATAGCAAGTGTGTGAAAGTACAATGATTTAAAATTTAATACAAAATACGATCCCTAACTCATATTTATTTTGAAGAAGGTTTTAATAACTGTATCAGAAGTTTTAATGTCTTAAGACATCTGGTAAGAAAGCACAGCATACAGGCAACATTTTAGATAATTTCTTTCCTCTCACTTGTCTCCATCAAGCTCTAAAATAAAATCTTCCTTCTAAGAAAGTTCTTTTGGGTAACACTGAGAGCCCTCAAGAACTAGAAGAGGATCTTTGAGTTTCTTGAAAATTTTAGACACTGTTCTTTAACATGCAAAAATATGTCATATTTAGGGACTATTTTTATCAACTTTTCCCTTCATGCTTGCTGTGAAAAACAAGTGGATGAGAAAATACATAAAACTGCTCCAGAATGATTCCTTTCCATGGGCTGGTCACAAAGTGACCTGGACACAGTGTGGGGAAACTGTGTCTGGGTGGTTCTGTCAGAGAAGGAGACTTGGGACTGCTGACCTCCAGCGGTTCCTTTCAACTTCAATCATTCTGTGATTCTGTAGAAGTCCTATTTTTTAATTAAAAACTTAAATAAAACCAAAATGCCTTTGGCTTTTAGGTAGGGGGTTGGGGTGGGATTCTTGAGGGAGTGAACTCTGACAATTCAGAAAAGACCTCCATCATCTGTATTTTAAGACTGATTACAATGCAATGATGAAGATGATTTTGTTTGCAAAAAAATTATTTTATATATGCATAAGTAAAGATTTGGGTTGTTTGGCTGGTTGCTTGTTGTTTGGTTGGTTTTTTTTTTTTTTTTTTTTCTCCCAGGTGGAGTAAATGTTTAGAGTACACCATTTATGTAGGTGTAATGGGATGACTGTCTTCTAAGGAAAAAGGCAAGTGATGAAGTTCAAAAGAGAACATAGGAATGATTCCATCCTGGAATGACTGACACACAGATTCCTGTGAAAGAAGGCAATCACTGATTTTGTCCTCTGTGTGTCCTAATGTCCTGGGAGAAGAGGTGTATAAAACAGAAATCAATCCACATGTTTTGTATAAAGTTAAAAGGAGCAACATCAGAAAGTACCATTCATCTTTTCTTAAAATCATATGGTAGTAGATTTCCATTGCCGTAGAATCAAAATTTAATTGCAAAAATTCTTAATCAGATTTTCAAAATTCACCTTTCTATGGGGAATCCATAAATCTCACATCTATATTTACAAGTTTTGCCTTTCTTTATGACCTTCATTTCTGCTTACCTGGTGTAATTTAAAAGGACCAAATATAATTTGCTTATCTCTGGATACAGATCAAAATTTAATTTTAAATTTGTCCAAAATTTGAAATTACAGTCTTTTCTTTTAGAGCAAAATGTGATTGTGGAAGTTTCATTACATATTAGGTTATGTTGCATTCTTCATGGGTTTTATATAAATAAAATATTGGCCTATCAGACACTTTTTTTTTGTCACTGTATTGGCCTCAATGTGAAATCAAGGACAGTACTAAAAACTGGAGTTAGCACTTCTAATTATTTTGATTTTTCAGATCCCTTTCCAATTTTGTCAGACCAACTTCTTGCTATACTCCTATTTATCAAGCTGCTGGCACCAAAACTCTGCAAGCTCTTCAAACGATAAAGGTTCCTGTCATTTTGATTCTTATTTTATGGGCTTTTGAGATGCTATTCCCAGCAAAAGCTACATGTTGCCTACATGTCTTTTGTAGTTTAGATTCTCAGTGTGAAAAGTACTTTCCACTAGCTTTTAAATCAAAATTACCACCAATGTCAGATTCCTGGCAATCACAGCAATTCAATTATTTCCTGATAGCAGAATGACATATTCTCCTGACTATGTTTTCATTAAATACCTAAAAGCTATAAATCCCACCAATTTGTCATTCTTGTGGGTAATAATCTATAGTGTGTCAGAAAGCTTTTAGTCTTTTGTTATAATAACTATATTTATTTTTCAGTACTTCATAGTAATGATCTATATATAATGCCCTCCAACACAAAGATTGAGACTTGGTACCGTGTAATTGTAGCTGTCTTGTATTACTTAGGCACGTTCATAATTTATTATCAATTTCTATTCTAAATATCTATGTGTAAAAATGTGCCTCAAAGACTCCTTTGGTGAACTTCCCAGACTGATGAGACCAGCAGCAAATGTTGGCTTGACAGCAAAAGGCTGAGAATTCTGCTCGCATGCATGGTGCCTTTTCGTGCTAGCACTGAACCTAAAAACAAACCATAGCTGATCACCTGTTTGGTCTTTCCACATGTGCTTTGCAGATGTGTCGTTATCCTATCTGCCATCTGCTTTTCTATTATGGAAAAATGAGATATATTGACAAAATCCTGTTTGCAGTCCATACTAGACATTTGAGAATATAAAAAATGCTATTTTATTTGAGTATTAATTTTTGGTACCTGTAGGAATTTGGCCTGTCACTTTTTTTTTGTTGGTTGGTTTTGGTGACAGTTGTAAAAGAGACAAATAATGCTTTTATCTAGTAGGCAATTTCTTCTCCAGAAGGTTCTCTTATTACATGTCTTTATTTATTTATACATAAACATTTTATTTAGCAGTGAATTATTCTCTATATTTTCTCCAGACATTTCATCTTTGTAGCTGCACAGGGAAATGTTGCTTTTTAAATTTCTTAGATTAATATTCAATAACAACCTACTTATTTTTTATTATTTATTTATTTCTAAAACACTCACACTTGTATTTGACAGTGGAGTAATCTTAATTTGTTCATTTGTTCTACTACTCCCACACTTGTAATTTGGCTCCCATGGAGTGTCAGCAGAAATCTATTTATCAGCTGCATCTTGTTCAACACACCATTGCAGGGTTCCTAAACAGCAACAACAAAAATCACATTCCATTACTTTCTATCAGACATTCATTGGCTCCCAGATTGCAACAAAAATTGTTTTTGTGGCACTGTCTGTGGCTTTCTCTTCTCTCACTTTTACTACCATATGTTTTTTCTTCACTTTTAATCAACATCAGCACATTCTGAACTAGCGAAATCCAATTTTTTCTTTACCTCCTACAGCCTATTCATGAAGCTCTTCTTTCTGTGTAGTTTAGCTTGGCTGTAAAGAAGTAGTGTGTATATACATATATATATATAAATGTATTATGCTGTCTATTTGCTTATGAAGGTAGATGATGCAGGAAAGAAGGAAAGAGGGGCAAGAAAACTTCAAATGCAGAGAAAAACCAAAAGAATTATATTGAAAGACAGGAAATATAACAAGGCAGATACCCTTTATATGACATTGCATCTGAATCCTAAACACATTAGTGTGATCTATGCTACCATTACTTCTGTCCCCAAAAAAATCGTCAGTAAAGAAAGTTTCAAGCAACATCAAACAGAAGAATGATTTCAAGAACAAAAAGTTATAATCAGCATATTTAATCAATGTTTCTGAGTATATTTGCAATAGAGGACACTGTTTGGCAGAGACAGTGAGAATACTTTATCCTAGATGACTGCAGAGTCTGTGTGGCAAAAGGATTAAATTAATTGGGGAGATTTAGAAGAAGCAAATCTCCAGGATCAGGCAGAATTTAAGCCAAGTTATTTACAGGACAACAGAACTAATGTCATTCATGATGGAGTGAGATCAAAAATGAAGGTCTATAAAGACTAAGAAGGTGAAATAAGGAAGTAAAAGCAGTACTATAACTTTTAGCCACTGAAATACGAGTTTGATGAGCAGAAACCAGGACTGCAACTGTGTGCAATGTCTGAAAGGAAATTTATAAAGGAAAACAGAGAAACATTGAGCTTGGAGTTATGGTGATTTCCAAGTAATGCATTTAGCAAAAAAACCCAAAAAACCAACAAAACAAAACAAAACAAACCCCAAAGAATTGCTTATTTTTATTTTATCCTACCAGCTCATTACTAGAAGTCAAATGACTTGTCTTCTGGTGGAGACCATGTTAGTGTGCCCATACAGTTCCACTAAAATTCTCTGCACGAGACATTCCGTTCACAAATCCCAGGAGCACCTGAAGACCAGCCCTTAACACCATTTTGATATGATGGATATCTCAAGCATTACAATATGTAGGATCAAGATCTATTGTTTTTAGGCTATCAGTAGTGTTTCACAATAAGCAACATATAAAGTATTACTTTTAAATTTCAAGCTGTTTGATGAAATTATTCCTCAAGGAAATCAGCTGCTGTTACTATGCATCACCATTTTATTTCAAATTCATAAACCGGTATTGATTTTCTGTGGCATATAATATTTGGGTAATAGCTCAAACAAAACCCATCTGGCATAATCAGCTGGGGATGCTGAATTTAGTGAATCAGACTGAAAAGTTACAATATGCTGTGTCAGAAACAACATGTCATCTATTCAAGAGGTAATAATTAAAGGCACAAGAGGAAAGAGGAATAAAATAATAATTTAAATAGAAAAAAATGAAGCAACAAAACAAAGTAAGAGTTTATGTACAAACACATGAACACAATAAAGGTCTAGGTTTGAAGAAGTAGAGCATTCAATAATTAATAAATATGTGAGCTGACACTTGATTTACACAGCCAAAGAAGACATTTATTATATCGTATAAAGCAGGGAGATATTGCTTGGATTTCCTCTCATGTATTCTAAGTAGCAAAGTGAGTCCTGCAGATATGTGATATTCATGAAATTCCTGCACTGGAAAGGATATCACCACATTTGCTTATAATTTAATGCTTAGTTCAATGCTAAAGGCAGCAAAATAAAAATACATCTAGAGCTGTTAAAGAACCTTCTATTAGAACTCAGAAAAATACATTTGTCAAGTATTACCCTCTGGCTTCATTTTAGGCGTGAGAGAATATGTAATCTTTAATTCCTAGGCAGCTTTTGGCAAAATGAAGTTCAGCAAAATTCATCTGTTAGTAAGTAATGAGTAAGGAAAACTAAAGTACTTTTAATTTTTCCTCCTTTAAAGCAAGTGGCACACGCCCAGTTAATCATATAGTAAGGCTGCTGTCACAACAAAAGTTGGTAAATTATTTCGAAAGGTGTAGTTTGAGGTATGAAGTAAGTAATTCCAAGGTTAGATAAAATGTTCAAACTAAGAAAAGCATGCAAGGACCTTCCAACCACAACTTCTAATCTTAACATTATAAGAGCTTGAAGTATTGGTAAATTAAAATCTTTACTGGTATAATATTTCTCTGCTTTCATCCTAGCTCTTAATTTATATTAACGTCTTAGATTAACCTTACGGTAAAAGATAAATTTTTTCGACTTGGTAGCCCAGTTAAATTTATTTCTGTTACTTTTAATAGACACAGTTAAATTTTTTGCTCAAATATTTTTTACAAAGAAGAATAAACCTACTACTACTGCATTGTAACATTTAAATCAGGAAATTGTATTTAATAGTATTAATTTCAGGATCATGGTTGGAGACTGCCATCTGTCCTCTGTTTCGTGGGGTTATCAGGACCTTTTGAGAAAACAAGAAAACAAGATGAAAACATTAAACACTTTCATTCTGAATTAATTTTGCAAGTAAAGAGTTGTACTGTTTATGGTTTCTGAAAAGTGAGAAACCTTGGTTTCATTATAAATGAATAACAAATAACTGAACAGCAAGGTAACAGTGAATAAAAATTCTATTTAAGTCAAGAGAAAGCTTTACTACTGACTGTAACAGACATAAGATTTAACCCAGTAGAAACAGGTTTTCTCATACTGAAAATTAGTGTGAGATTTATTTGATGTCCTGATTTTTTGTTATGAAATAATTATACAAAATTTAAATCAGAGCCTCAACCTTTGAGCATGCATACCTAGTTGAAAATTTTGTCAGTTCAAAGCTTACTTATTTCCTTTGCTGGAATGTTTCAGTTGAAACAAAATTAATATGGAAAAGTACAGAATTTTTGTTTTTCAATTTAAGTTAACAGCTGGAATCCTGAGTAAACACACAGAGAGAAATATACATCGTTTATTAAAACCAGTGTGTTAGTTCTCAATTATTGCATTTTTAATACACATCTTTGCTTCAGAACTTTAGTTCAGAACTGAATGTTAACTCAAGGGCCTGTTTCCCCCATATAATTTAGTAGTATGCTTGAACTGCATAAAGAATTTCTGAACAAGCTGGTATATCACATTGAGTAGCAGTGAAATAACATTCAGAGGCAGGGATAATCAGCAATTCTCCAGCATTGGTTTGCTTGCAGCTTTTTAGTATTTCTTGATGATACTTCATTGGATAGACATCAAATACACCCTGAAAAGATTTTAGAAAATATATAATTTTCTAAACTATATATAATATAATTTTTGTATTCTTAAGCTATAGCTAAATCCATTGTTTAAGCACATAATTAATTTACAGTCATATTTAGAACTCATCTTTTTTACTTTTGCGTTTTGCGTTTCCTTTATTTTAGAACACATCTTCATGTACCAAATTGGCACCAGAGTTACAGGGTTAAAAATGAAGTGTCAAAAGCACAGTCTAATGTGCTTGCAAATGAAATTTCCCTCTGCCAAAGCCCCGACATGGTCAGATGCTGGTGTGAGTTTATCCTCATGATTGGGTCAGGATTTAACCTAGATCTGAATCCAACTAGAGGGACTGAGAAACTCTTCTGGGATCACCATTGCCAGATTATCAGAGAGCTCTGAACCAAGAGAGCAGTGCGAGCTCTGTAGCCTAAAATTTTGAGTGATCAGAACCCTAATTTCTGTTAATGTGTCCCTGTTTAGCACAGCTGTGGCTTAGGTACCATATTTTTAAGGGAAAAAGTTGAAACTTTGGCATTTACTGTATTAATTCTTTTGCAATTAGTTGCTTTGTTAATCTGTCTGTCTGTCCTTCTCTTATCTATTCTATCTACCCACCTACCTACCTACTCACTTATTATTAGTAGCACTTGGTATGAAGTGTTAATGGCCTCACTCTTTTAGAGTATTCAGGATATTGTAACAGAAAAAGAAGTTTTAACTTAGCTCTGCAGGCTAAGACAATTAAATAAAACAGAATACAGATTTCAGCCAAAATAAATGTGACTGTATTAAGACTGTGTCACTTTTTTCACTCTTTCAATAAAGGGATTGATTCTAAAGACTTTTTAATCACTGCTCATGACATTAGAAATATTTTTTCAATCCTACACTATCAAACTAATTACTTAAACATAAAAACCTATGTACCCTGTATTAACCAGTATGAGTTGGTTTGTTAGTGCAAAAGACATCTGATAGGCTGTCAGATAAGCAAGGTCAAATGAGAGACTAATTTGCATTGCTGCAATATTCAAAAACTATGAAATACAGTCACAATATGCAACAAAGAGAATGTTGCATCTAAATATCCTAAGGATTTTATGATATGACCATGTTAAATGTATTCATAAATAATGTTTTCAGATCTAGGGACTATTTATATACAGCTTTCTTATGGCATTCTTTATAAGCTTAGTGATGTCAACATTATATCTGGAACAAAGCAGTGACTACAATCCCATGCTCATTTTATTTCTTATTAATGTGGTCCATCTAAATATGGCAGGTGCTCCTTGACACAGATATTCCGAAGATTTTAGTCCTTCAAAATCTAGATGCTATATCTGAAGAACAACTGAAATCAGAGTTATAATTCTGCATCAGGTAAAGTTATTTTTCAAGTCTGCAAGCCCGAGTACTGAGGGCTCTTTTTATTAAGTGTTTATCAAGTGTTTCTCCATGTGTTTGGAAGCTATAGTAGAGCAAGGAGGTTGGAATTATATTCACACTGCTGAATCGATGCTATTAACAGTCCTTACATTATCCTGCAGGTCACTTACTATAGAGGACAAAGTTGTAAATCTAGTGAGGATCCTTTAGACACCAAGTCAAAGGTTAAAACAGGCTATAGAGAACAAACAGCTAAACTCTTCCCATGGGGGCTTTCTGGGTGCACAGTACGCTGGTGGGATATGAGTTTCCACAGCAACCACAGGCTCACTATCAGAGCACAACCCTCCTAAATTATGCAATATACTTATGATTCCATAAGCCTAGCTACTCTATTTGTATGGCCTCCTCACCTATTGTGGTAGTGAATATATTTTTCAGCTCTCCTTGTTTTACTTTAAAACTAGATTCCTAAGGAACCTCATAAACCATAAGAGCTGCTGAAATTACATAAGTGACTGGCATGTACACATTAGATAAACCAGTGCACTCATGATCTTGGCAATTTCAGGAAATCATCTTTACATAGGAATTAAAAAATTGTCACTAATTTTTATAAGCTGTTATTTTATAAATAATGGTGAGAGAAACTGGGAAGGGTTTCATTTTCTTTCCTTTGTTCTTATTTATTTTTAAATTAATAAGATATTTTATGTGTGGTACTATAAAGGTGGATTGCTCTGCTAATGTATCCTCACCTATTTCTCCATCAGCCTATGGGAGAGTAGCCATATAAAAACAATTTTGAGTGAGAGATTTCTGGAAATACCATTATTTATAATATTAAAAATATTAAGATCTTTCAAAAATTTGTCACTTCAAGCAGTATACAGTCCCAGAGCCTTCATGTATAATTTTGTAATACATCAATAGTAAGGCTAATGACTTATTATTGTGGTACATTATCACCTGAAGTCCTATTGTCAAAGCTGCTTTGACAAAGCTGAAAAGTTGAACTTTTAACCACAGAGATTTCATTCTAAAAAAACTAAAAAAAAAAAAAAAAAAAGACAGAGAGAGACTAAATAAGTGTGATTATTGCTGGAGCACAGCTAAGCGAAAGAAATGAAAAGAAAATGGTTATGGTCTGTCTTGCTGCAATTAGAAAAACAAGTATATGCTGAACTTAAAAAAAAAATTTCTTACTAAAATTTCTTAAGATATGACCTAGAGTGTGAAGCTTACTTCAGTTGCAAAACTCAGCTTGATGCTCCTTGTATAAGATAAGTTCTTGGGTCAGGTTGGTGTGTACATTCTGTGATTTGAACTGTACAAATCTCAATAGTATATAGGAGAAGAAAGTCATTAGGATTTCTATAGGTATTGAAAACCTTACTGGGATCTGTAGATCCTGTACCACAGCTTTCCTTCACAGCTGCATTTTTGGGGGATAAAGAGAGAAATAAGTCCCATTTGGCTGAAAACCTAAAAGGATGATGTCTTGGTTTGAAAGACAGGTGTCTGGACAATTTAAAACCCCTCCCTCCAAATTATCATAATTTAGACAAGAAAGGCAATAAAAAGGCCTTTTTTTTCCAGGCAAAGTTATGGGAATAAGAAATAACAGCTCTTTACTAGTATGTATAACAAACCAAACAACAACAACAAAAAATAACTACAGTGTTAACAACTAAACAGTAGTGCCTAGAACCCCAAAAACCTTGCCTCCCCAAACCCAGGACAGTTTGGTCCCAACGGCTTGGTGGTCTTGGTGGCTGCTGCACAGAGCTGGGAAGAGTGCGATGGCACAGGGTGGCAGCTGGGAATGGCGGGGTGTCCAGGCAGGGCGGGGGG
>VWYP01020765.1:0-14039 GCA_013400435.1 Pycnonotus jocosus
CTGGCTGACAGACACTTCACTTTGCAAACTATAATAAAAGCTACACAAAACTTTAGCAAAGCAGAAGTCTTCTGCACAGTGCTTGGTGGAGACCTCTCCTCAAAATGAGGATGCCTGTCTTGAGCTACTTTCCTGGGAACTGAGTGAAAGGGAAGTCATGTGCTCCATCATAAATTCGGTGGTAAGTTACATTGATTTCCTAAATCTACGCTATTTCTTCACTAGCTGTAATAGAGGTACCTTATCATGCACTGTTTATGTAGGTACTAGTAGTTATTTTGTTTATTCTGTGGAGTAAATAAACTGTTAAAATCTTTTGTCTGTTAAACTTGAGTCCATTCAAAACATAATTCATTTTATAATAAACCCATTTGGCCACCCTTAAGAACTTGTGAGCAAGAGTAATTTGGGGTGCAGGTCACCCCAAATAAAGCTACTGCTAGAAATCTGAGCCTAAGGCAGGACTTGTCTAAGGTCTTACTCCATTCCTAACACATATATATTAAACATATATTCGCATTATTTAAAGCAAACTTGGGAGACTCTCATAGAATCACAGAATCATTAAGGTTGGAACAGACCTCCAAGATCATAAAGCTCAACCACCTTGCTGCATGTGATCCTCAGATTGTGTAGGAGGAAAGAAGGTGAGGGCGAGGATCAAAACTTGCAGAGACTGGTGGACATTGAAGTAACATGAAAAATCCTGTATAATCTGATTTGACTCATTGCTGACTCTGTTCTGGGCAGGAATTTGCTCTAAGGACTTCTGAAGGTCCCTTATGACTTGGATTATCCTTCAATCCCACAAGGAGACACAGACTCCATGATGAAAAATGGAGATCACCACATTTCCCTGAAATCAATCACTACAACTGACTTCATTCAAGTCACAAAATCCACTTTATTTATAATTTTGATCTCTATACTTAGTGTGTAACTCCACTTCTGAATAAGAGGGATGACTCCAGAGATGGCTATCTCAAAAGACAGCATCTTTTCAGTGTTAGAGCTGGAGTCAGATTTGCATTCAGATGCAGCACAGCCCATTGATACCTGTCATTGCTTGACAGAAAAGTTTTACCACATCATAGAGCTTTAGGCATGTGACTGCTTTTTTAAAGATTATCTTAAGAAAGGAAGACACCTACATCCGCAACCCTCTTTGTACAACATCCTAATTTAACTTGCAACTGAAGTGTGCAGCTGGGGATTTAACTGGAGTCATTATAAGCTCAGTGGTGGCATACCTGTCACCCACAGCCTTGAACTCACTTGTGACGAGAAGAAAGCCTCCCCTGCCGATCTTTGATTCAAATAGAGACAGCACAAATCATTTCCTTTGAGCTTCCCAAGAAAAGGCAGTTCCCAGCCTGAGCAGCTGGGGCTGGCTTTAAGCCCAAAAAAGGCTGAATGGACGGATTTAGGGACAGAGTCATGAAATGACTAATCGAAACAGCAGTGCCTAACCATCTCAATGGTCACATGCTGGGCTGACATTTTCAGGCAGGTCAGCTCCAGGTGGCCCAGTTACTCAGTGGCATTCAAATCAAGCCTTACAATGGGGCCCTATTAGGTCCAATCATTAATACCCATTTTCTCCAATGCTAAAACACTTAGACGAGGCTCCAGGTGACTCTGCAAGATCTCAAGACGAGAACCAGTAATGAATGTACAACCTGCTGAGTAATGAGGCCATTTCTAGGTAGAGATGAATGTTTACTTGGGAGCAATCTTATGGTTCACTTCACCTGAAAACCTTATTAGAAAAATGCAGATGCTGCCTTAATGGATTCCGGGGGGAAACATCATCTAAAGAACCCTCCACGGCTCTAAATTTTAAAATTTTATTTCAAAGGATTTCATAGAGGAACCACTACTGGGAAAGGCATTTACTTGATCAGATTTTCCATGATGAAGCACCTTATTAGCATAGCTACTTTTTTGGCTGTAGGGAAGAATATGTAACTTGTGGGACATGACCATGACCCATCACCATGGTGACTGAAAAGGTGACTTACAGGTGCTGATAACATCTATTCTTATAGCTAAGATGGATTTCAAGCTGCCCTGCCTTTTTATTTGGGAAAAAAAAACCCCAAACAGTCTGGAGCTGAAATCTTACATAATGGAGACAAAGGTTTTCAGTAAACTTGGTGCACACAGAACTGTTGGCACTGGCTCGTGTGGTACAAAGTGTGCAATGACTGCTCGTGCCCTACATGTGGACAGCATGGCTTGTCTTATCTGGAGATACCTTCACCGAGCACCGATTCCACCTCTTGTTGTGCTGGGTCTCTGCCAATCTTCTGCATCTGTGGGCCATTTCAGGGAAACTGTTCCTTCTCATTTCTCATGACCTGGAAGAGGTCACAAGAAGGCCACTGATCACACAGGTAGGAACTTCCTTTTCCATCCAAATCCTGCCCCCAGCCTTCTTTTTCCCTCTTTCAGTAAGTGACTGGCAGATGTTCTGGCTATGATGGAAAGTATAGATAGAAAGCCTGACAATCAAATGATTCACACTGTTGTGAGCCCATTAGAACTGCTACAATTCCATTTATGCTCACAGGCCAGGGGCTGGGGATCACCCAGAGGGGCAAAATAAGCCCACATCACCTTGGAAAACTATGCTGTCAAGAGTATGTGCTTGCACTGCAGTCAACCAGCACCTGACAGGATCCAAAGATTTTTCTGAACAGACTTAAAACAACCATATTTTCAACCACTGTAATCAGGTATCTGATGTATCTTAAGAATCATCATATAATTACATATTAAAGAAGTTTCTATTGTATTTATAGGACAACTCTGAATGCCAATTCTTTGTGGATATCACCAACTTTATATATCACTTCTGTGTAGAGATAGCTTAATGAAATAACATCCATATATGTAAGTTCGTGCTCCATCTGCTGTTTTGAGGAGAAGTATGCAAAATGTTTCACAATGTGCTTAAACTAGTAGGCAAAGGCAGAAGACAGGCACACAGTCTGTCACATGTTTTCAATACTCCAGCAGGGGCTTTCTAATCTGGTTAGGAAAGCAACTGAAGGGATGTCACAGCTGTTCCTTGTGTGTGCTGGATGCTTTATAAGATCTGCCTCTGAAGCCTTATCTGTGGTCTACAGCATGTCTTGCATTTTATACAGTGGTTGCTAGCAAGCAGGTTTATTTACAAAGCACAGTGCCAGCCCTGGGGGTGTCTGTTACCAGTTCTAGGAATGGTTCAGCTGTGGTACTGTGATACCTGCCCAAGTTAAACAACATTTCCAAGCATGGACCAGATCCAAGTACATTAAAGGCAGCAGCAAAGAGCTAGCTCTACCTTAAATCTGTCACTAAAGGATTTGAATTCCAGCTACAGATAATGTGTTGTTTTCCCTTGAGTGAAAACATGGAATGCATGCATACAAGAATACGTTAATTATTTAAAGCAAGTTTGTCTGCAATGTTTTGAGGTTAAAAACTTAGGGAGAACTACTGTTCTATATGTAAAAGGTGGGGTAGTCTCAGATGACTGATGAAACAGAATGATAGACATTTCCAGAGTCCAAGCACAAAACCATGTTGTGCTCAGGTCTGAGCTGCAATTCTTCATGGCCACCAGATCCTGCACATCACCCTAATGATAAAATCTTGCAGCTGTAAGGAGCATTACACTTTTCTCTAAGAGACAGAACATCCCACATGAGTACCCAAACACTCCTCCCTTCCAATTTTGTTGGAAATCCCTGGAAAAAAATCTCAAATTTTGACCACAACACCTCAAGAAAACTAGTCCCAAGGAGGGAGAGTCACAAGAATCTTGAAGAGCCCTCTCACATTTGTTCAGTGTTTGCATACAGCTGTGTGAGGGCAGGGAGGTAGTGGGCTTGCTTGTGTAACTGCAGAAGCTGAGGAAAACTTTGGGGGCTGAATAGTGATACACCACAGCTGCATTGCCACTAACAAATTCAAGCAGATATGGAGACAGCCCTGAGCTCAATTCCTCAGGACAGCACACCTGCACATCACACTGGCTGTACCTGTGGCCCCACTGCTCCTGCACAGGAAGGAAGGACCATACCAGCCACCCTTGTCCTGGGGTGATGGGCAGCTGGCAGAGGAGCTCTTGGCTCTGGCTGTGGCCAAGGTGCACCAAGAAAGCACCAAGAGAAAAGCACAGCAAGCATGAGGAGCACAGAACCACCAATGACCTGCTTTTCCCTTCCCCATTCAATTTCTGCATGTGCTAGAGGCACTCACAGAACTGTGCAGCAGCTGAGGGCTGGGGCCACATAGGATGTAGCCACTATTACAGCAATGAGTTTCACCTGCCCTGTCAGTTCTCCACTCCTGTGAGAGGGATTGGCTTTCCTTGCAGTTTTTGTTTACCAAATCCAGGCTTGAGGGCCCAGATTCCCAGCTGCTGCTGCTGGCTTTTGGACAATCTAGCCCCTGGGCCCAGGTATGAGCCCTGAGACTTTCAGAGAAGATCTTTTCCTTTAGCTGTAACCACCTACAGTCAGGCCTGGCAGTTCAGCTCCCCAGCTCCTTCACATAACCTCACAGGGTATCAGAAAGGCTGGAGAGAGAGAAAGGATCAAAGTGATTGGGGGAAACTTCACCACCCCATGGAACAAAGTGGTCTGAGATGCTTGATTATTAGGAAGAATATTTGCATTGTCAAATTTTCCAGTTTTCTCTGAACAGCTGGACAAGGGTCTGCATATCAAAGTCACAGACCTTTGTCACTGGCAGCCATCTGGCCCCTCTGAGACTTTCAATGGCTTGAGAATATATTTTTTTCTCAGTACCTTTTAGCTGTTGAAACAAGTTCCTAATTCTTGTTCAGTTTCACATCAAAATCACCCAATATTTTTATCTCTCTGTCCCTCATGGCTACTTTGGCAAAAGATAAACTAATTGTTTTTAAAGTATCTTAACAAATCCAGCTAGCACAGAGCAGATTTCTTTTCCCCTCTCATCTGAAAAGCTATTAGTATGTGCCTCAGGGTAGAGGTGATTAGTTTATACTGGCAATGTAGTAATAAAATTCTCTCCTTAACCCTCTCATTATGCAGAGGAAAAATACAGATGTCTGCACCAGAGTTATGATGCTGGGACTGATTACCCACTAAGAAGTCATTTGAACAGAGACACAACAGTGAGCAGCATTACACTTCAATACTACAGTATTCCTGACACGAGTAACTGCATTCTGAACATCATCCTGGGCATGAATATCGCCTTCCAGAAGTGGTTGTGCTCCATCTGCAGTGAAAAAGAGAATTGCCAAATGACTCGGCACAGGCAACACTAGCAACAAGGAAGAGGAGAGAAATGAAAGAAAAAAAGCTAGCAGCCTCATGTATAATTTAGGTTTTCATTCAGTTTTGCTACTGTTTCAAAGTTGGTTTGTCATCATTAACTCAGTGGCGGGATCAGGTATCAAACACAGTGAGAAGTTCGGCTTTTTGTTGGTTTCACTTGTAGCCAGTCTCATACTCTTCAGAAACTGGGCAGGCAAACTGGCACTCTGTAGTGAGAACAAGAAGACCAAATAGTGAGTTTTGGTGTGATTAATAACATGAGGCAGCTGTTGTGCTCTGCAGCTGATAGGGATCTGGACAGAAATTTTGTGGTGATTTGTGTGTTTGCATATGTAAATCTCAACAGAAATTTAAGGGAATAATGCAGGGGCAAGCAAACAGTACAGGCAGTATCAAAGGAATTCTAGCAAAGGAATTTAGTGTATTTGTGTTGGCAAAGAGAGAAAAGTAGCCATTGCCACCTAGGGAACAACTTTCTCCTAATGTTTCTTTACACACTCACCCTGAGGTGCCAATTCAAAAGAAGGGCCTGGTAAACCACAATGTTTCAAAGCAGCTGATTTGTAAGAAAAATCTCCGTGTGGGAAGAAACCATTGTAATAGCTTCTGGGGAAGACAAGATCCCATATGAATTGAGGACTGCTTCGAGACCATGGTCTTGATGGAATTTTCACTGCTCACCTTCCTGTTTCCAAATATAGATTCATTCCTGCTTACTTGTTGCCCTGATTTTTGTGATTTACTGATGTTTGGGAAGCCAACTAAGCACAGTGGTGAGAAAAGAGAGACACCACAAGACACCATCATGCAGAGGGAACCCTCTGAAACACCTGCTACATCTCCCTACTCTGGCTTGTCAGCAGAGTTTTTGGAGTTGAGCTGCACCTCAGCTATTGACCCAAAGTACAGCATGTCCCTTCAAGAGCGCAACCTTCTTAGTCATTCATTGTGTTTTCTTTGCAGTAAATATTATTCCTGATCTGGTTTAGGATTTGATGGAATATATTGGGAAAACTATATAAATATTTCTGATGAGGATTATGTGGTGGGAATAAGGTATGCCTCTTTAAGTCACTCTATTTGAGTAACTCACAAACCCTTGTATTTTTCATGATAAAAGCTCTAAACCCTCTTTGATTCTCCTGTGTGTGTGACATGAAAATACAAGTTAAATGCAGATACAAATTCTGACAGCATAATCACAAATACCTTTTTCAAGTTTATACTGAAAGACCTGTTTCACATGGCAAACTGAAAATACTACAGCCTGAATGTTCTCTTTCAGGACAAAAGGGCCCCCAGAAGGGGAAACCACTGGAAAATCATAGGGGTATAATTGGGAACAGGATATCATGTTGAACATTGCTTATCTGACACAACTTTTGTTCCATTCCATAGGGGTGGAAGCTGTTCTGGATGTGAGGAATGAATCAGACTCAAGAGGCTGCAGAGGATGAAAAAAGCTAAAACTCCACAACACTAAATTTACTTTATCATAGAACAGAAAAGATGGTAATTTTTGCAGGAAAAAACCCTATATACTGGATAAAAATCAGATGTATTGCCTATGTCAACCCAAAACCATGTAAAAAATAAAAATTTGGCTTTGTATCAAAACCACAGATAGCCTGAGTGTTGAGTTGCATTTGGTTCTCATTTAATTATCAAATAATTAATATTAATTTTTTTTGTTTTGATTTAATGAGATTAAATTCCATTTGGCTCCAACTCAGATAATAAAGCTATTGAGATAATTTTAACTCATCAGGCTTCCAGCAGAATGCCAGGTAATTCATATGGCACATGTATTAAAACACGTCATACCTGATTTGTTCTTAATTAAAGCCTCAACATAATAGCATTGCAATATGAATAGTTATATGCATCTGTCCATGGCTATAAACATCTACAGCAGTTTTGGGATCACTACTCCTGCTACTCTTTTACAGATAATACACCTATAGAATTTCTCATGAAATATGAGTCAGATGAAGAAACCTGCCAGTTTAATTAACTTGGTGATGAGTTTGCTTCCTCTTTTCCCTCACAAAACCATCTCTTTTGCTTTCCTTTCCATTTCCCCCACAGTGACACAGGTGGAAGAGTACTGCATTTGCAAGAAAAATTCCTTTAAAGAGAGCTTTTTAATTGTCAGCAATTAGTTTGTTTCACATTCACACCTGCACATCGTCCAGTATTTCTGTGTTCCGTTTGATTCTTTACTAAAATCAGAACTTAAAAATTATGCAACCTGTAGCACGATGAGAGGAACTAGGAATACTGCAACTTCCACAAATATATGTAATGATTAATACTATAAGTATTATAGTGTTTTTAGTACTAGTAGTATTACTATTACTAATATTTAAGAATTGCTGATCAAACAGCTGTAAAATTGGCATGCTCTTACTGTGTGATCAGCCATGGTGAGGTAGGCACAATTTCTGCCCTGCTATCACATGATAAAAAACCCCACACAAGCAGTTTTCTTGGTCTTAGCCATCTACTTTTTATTGACCTGTGTGACTGTTTCTCTTCCTGTAACAGGCACTGTCATCTTTGATTCTGGGGCACGCTACAGGCAGAGAAAGGCCCTGTAGGCAGTGTGCAGGCAAACCACACACTTCTCTGTCCTTGCCTGGCCATCCTTAGCCTAAGATTTGCCAGAGACCAGGGTGAAGAGCAAGAGAAATGTCAGCAGAGCTGGTGCAGAAGTGCAGATCAAGTGGGTTTGCACATGGGTGCTTGGAAAAAGCACAGTGGGAAGGCATGCTCCGTGACAGGCATCGCACACCCCACCCCAAAGAAGAGTAAGAGCTATCTCTCCTGCTGCTGCACTGATAAAGGAGGACACAAGCTAACAAATCCACCATGACTCTCATGACAGTGGGATCCTTCTGCCATGGGGATGTAGCAGAGAGGGTTACCTGCAACTATTTTGGAATCATTAGCATCACATATTGTTGTTTCTGGGATCTTCAGCCTGAGCCCCAAATATTGAACTCTGCCACCTTCAGAGACCAGCCTTCATTTACCACTTTGACACTTTCCTGCATTAATCTATTTTTGCCTCTGCAAATGAACAAAGTTGTCAAAGTTTATTTACAATCACTAAGTGAAGATACTAGATATTCGGAAGCCTATGCCGCCGGGGAAAAAAAAAAAANAAAAAAAAAAAAAAAGTGTTGAATAGCCTTTATAGAGCATGTAAGCAAAGTTAGCATCAAAGCCAAAGAGTTTAGGGTGATGCTGTCCTTGTGACCTGTCCCTGCTGGCAGGTGGGTGGTGACTCACACATGCTCTGAGTGTGCATGTGCTGTTTGAGACAAGGTCCTCAGGGGGTGACGACAAAATGCATCCAGTGTTATCTCCTGTACAGCAAGAAAGGCACATCCACATTTATTCCTCTGCATTAATGGCAAGTTCAGAAAAGAACGTTGCAACTTTGGAGCAGCTCAGGTGTCTGTGCTAAGGTATCTGTTCACTCCATGGCACTAAGGACACAGATATCTCCCAGCAGCAGCGATTCCTAAGAAGGGTAGAAAGAGCTGTCCCTTAGAAGCTGCTGATCACCCTCTCTAGGGTACTAATTCCTATAGACACAATAAGCAAATCTTGCTCTTTTACTCTGCTGGCAGCCCTTGGATGAGACCATCTCAAGGAATAGCGCAAGCCTATTTCAATGACTGTCTCCAGCAGCTGGAGGGAGGGAGGAAATTAGGTTAGCAATCCATTTGGCTTAGTTAGACAATTTTCAATACTGTATTTCAGACCATTTAAAACAAACAAACAAACAAACAAACAAACCCTCTCCCCCCAAAAAACAACCCCAAAGAAAAAACACGCCAACAAAAACACAAAAAACACCAAACTCAATCCTTAAATGCCATCTAGTGGTAAAAGCCATTTTCTTTTAACACCCTGCTTTACAGTGAAACACAAGTGGAAAAGGATCACTGCATGAAATCATGTTTAGACCTGTCTGGATTTTCTGAGTTCACTTCCTTTCCTTACCCTTGAATGTCTCCAGGTCAGAAGTTCTAGGAATACTGGAAATACGTTCATAGAGCTCAAGTTCTGCAGTGCTGTGATGTCTCACATTCAAATGCCTCAACATGGGAGCAGTATCCCCAGCTGCAAATTGGGGAGCCTGTCCTTGCAGTAGGACAATGGGTAGGTCTGTGTGGGAAATTGAAAAGGCAGAAAACTCTTTTAGCAGTGCGGATGAAGGCTTAGAGTTAAAAAGATAAAAGAATGAGGACATGGAACAATAAGACTGTATTTCTGTGCTGTGTAGAGTTAGGCCTTAGCAAGCAGAAAAATATGTTAAGCAAGATAATAGAAAAGTTTAATAATGAGGCTCTGTGCTTTGTTTATAGAAGAGTATAATAGTTCCTGAGTAACAAGAAATGTGAAACAAGCACTTATTGTTAGACATAAGGTATATGTGTAGTTTTAATGATTGGTTTATGCAAATGCTTGTAAGCTCTCAACAATTTGAGAGCTACTGATTCAACGATTCAAGCTACTGATTAAAAAGCTTTTAAGAGGCCTTGTAACACAGAGAATTCTGGCTGCTGTTAGGAAGATGTGAGCTGTTGCTATCTTTCCTGTCTTATCCTGTACTGAAGCTGATGTTGCAATAAATCTTGGAGAACATCTCCTGGCAGCCCCATCCCATTTTTTAGAAATTAGGTCCAACAGTTGGTGTCTGTGTGAACCCAGAAGCCTTAAGATGCTGTGAAGGGAGGCAGCCACCCATGGTGCAGGCCCAAAAAGAATCTCCCATGCACAAACTTTAAAGCCTTATCAATACTGCTGTCTTAAAACCGGCTCAAAGCTGCTGCAGCAAGATTGTAGCAAGTAGCTCACTGATTCTATTTGAAATCTCTGCGCTGAAAAACAAGCTGTCAATGCTGGCTGAAATGGTCTACATGGCATGAATTCCAGCTCGAAGTACTGCCCTTTTGCTAGTACCTGCAGCCTTTCACAAGTACTTCTTGGTCCTGCTTGACAAAACCCCTGTGCCACAGTGTCCTCACCATCTATCAGAACACAGTGTCGCCCTTGGTTTTGTATGTTTTACTTTGCCTTCTGATGTTTTCATATGCCTTCTGGTGTTTATAGAACTTGGAGCTGAGTTCTCACACTTTCTCTTGTAAACAAAGAGATGTTTACATATTTGTCCTGTAGGAGGAGTTTCCTGAGTGATGGTGATGTTCACCAAACAGATTGAAGAGGTGGTGACACCTTCGACCAATCTCTTGTGATTCTGTACAGTTGTATATATTGGAGTCAGAATTTGAAATAAAGGACAGAGAACATCCCTGCTGACCTCGGGCCTCGCCCTGCCTCGTCCCTTCGTGTCCTATTGTGACAACAGAGGTCACTGACCAGTTGTCTTCTGTTTGGATATACAGTGTTCTGGGGCTGCTTTCCTGCAGAATTACTCCTCATGTCTCTGAAAAGGTGCTGCTGGGACCCTTGATCAGCAATCAGCTGTGACCCCAGATCAGAGAAAAGCCGAGCCAGTGATCTGCCCAAGCTCTGAAGAGCTGCAAGAAGTTCTCTGGCATGACACATTCTGCTCTCCTGTAGTTTTGACTCCACATTACAGCAAAGTAGCCTTTAATCCACACACAGGCAATCTGCCTTCTTCAAAGCAGCACCATGGCAAGAGGTGGACAATGTGACTCCAGTGGATATACTAAAGAACTTGTTCTCTGAGAAGTTTCACTCTAGACAATGTTCTCACCTTGAAAAAGCTTAGGACCACACCAGAGAGCCTAGATCAAGTTTGGAAGCATCTACTTTTTAAGTAATGTACATCCATATGAAAATGAAAGTGCTGACAGGGAAGAAAATCTCTGGATTCCCTGCTGAAAAGATCTGCAGCTTGATCTACTTCAACTGGTTTTCTCTTGAATTTTCCTGTAGCTGACTTCTCTTTAAGATATATGTGTGGGTTGTCATGTGTGCAGCAGTGCTAATATTACTTTAAACAGGATCTCAGGGTGCTGAACTTTGTATTTCTCATTGCCTCATGAAATGTGACACGCTGATGAAAGAACCATTAAGTTCCAGGAAGATTTTTTTTAGGATTTCACTGTGAAAATCCATCTCAAGGTATGCTACCACCACCTGAAGAAATTTTCAGAATCTCCATGTCATTGCAAGGCTCAAAACATGTATCTGCCAAACCCATGATCACCAATTCCTAAGAAACCTCAAACTGGAAAAGAGCAGCCAGAGATTTACTCCAAAACCTGAAGTGCAGTGGGGCTGGCACCCACATGGAGAAAGGGAAGACAAGACACAAGAATACAGGACTATGAGCACCAAGCTTACAAATCTCAAGGAATTTGGAATCACTGTGTTTAAGCTCTTTTTTACAATAGAAAACACACATAATCATATTCATAGAAGCCTTTGCCATCTCATAGGTGGGACAATGCCTTGAAGACATGATGGCAATGATGGCTTCAAGCACTTGTCCACCTGTTTGCACTCCCCTCAGAGGCAGAAACCTGCAAAAAGGAATAGATTAGGACCACATCCTCCACTGGGGTAAGGGAATGAGGAAACAGAGAGAGCAATCCTGAGCCATGCAAGCTGGGCTGGCCCATGTTCCTGCAACACTTGGTTGTTCTTGCATAGCACTGATATAGGAAAAGAACAGGCAGTAACAGCTCTGTCTGTGTCTCCACCCTTCCTTCACCTCCAGGCCCTCTCTGACAGAGTTGGCCTCCTGAATTTTGGCTGTGCAGGCAGCACACACTGTGGCATCTTCTTCCATGCAGGTCTAGGCTTGTGATAGCTTTGTGGTGAGGAAGGTCTCTGGAGACAACACCCTTGGCCAGGCAGTCTGTGCTTCAGCAGCCTTGCAGTCCCCACTTCCTACAAGCCACTTCATCTTTATTCCACAGTCCTCTGTCCTTTGGTGGCAAACACACCTGTGACCAAAGTCCTCACTTGGTTTTACAGAAGGTGCAGGAGCCAAGCATCTGTTTTCTGCCTAGCTGGATTGGGATGCCACCTATACTGCCAAGCTAACTACCCAATCCCAGAGGATCAAGGAGGAGTACGGAAAGGGTGGTGGCAACAGGAGTTCATCAGTCCATGTCAAGGGCCCACCAAAAGCATGGAAAGGAAAGTGGCAAATTCAGAGGCACTGACAGATTAGTGGCAGGGACACGTGTCACCTCCACCCTCTCCATTTCTGTCTGCTGCAAACCTTTAGGAATAGGCACTGTCTGGAGAGCTGGCATCACTTTCCATCTTCTTTTCACTGCCTAAACTGCAACATTCATTACTTTTACAATTAAATATTTAACTTACAGATCAAAGGCCAGTCTTTTGAAAAGAAGATAATACTATTCCCTAAACTTAATGCAATTTAACTCAAGGCAGTGAATGAAATCTGCTCTTTCAGAAAGTATCTCCCTCCAGCTCAGATCCTTTTTTATTTATACACATTAGGTGAAACCATCCTGATGCAAACAAAAGCCATTCCCTAAAATAAAACACTTTTTGATAGACACAATATGCTAATTCTCAACTGATGAGACATACATTTCCAACGAGAAATTACAGAGGAGAAAAACTGAGGTCTGAAACTCTGCTAGTTATTTTAGTATCTCTTAGGACCTCCAGTCCACAGCAGAGCTTTACATCCTTTTACCAAATGCTTTAAAGGAGACAAAACCCTTTTTTTTTTTTTCCTATTTCACTTGAGTTGGATATGGAGAGAAGTAGATTTGCTTCCTGCATGTTCATGTAGCCTACCTTACAGAGATCAGGCATTTTATTCTGGTGGTTTCTGGTCAGAACAGTACTTAAGGACTGCATGTCTTTGCAGAGAACAGCAGCATTCACGTTACATTAGCACTGCCAGGTACCATGGTTTTCAAACTCAAATACATTACTTGAAGAAACCTGGTGAAACCCAAAGTATAAAGGTGGTGCATCATTCAGGACATACCTGAAAGCAGATATAGACGTCCAGGTATGCAACACATTCGCTATTGTCAGATCTAAGAGCTATCAAGTTATCTACTATAATATACTTCCCATTTCTGCAGCAAGGCAGAAAGCAACACAGTGTATCACACAGTTTATTAAAAACTGAGAAGCACTGTGGTCATCAGAGACAAAAGCACAGAGACATCAGAGACAAAAGAAGCCTGTGAGTATAAGTTTGGAAAATGATATTGAGATGGGGCTCAGGGAGAAACCTTCTGCAGCTGCTTCAAGTAATCTCCAGAAGAGAATTTTATCCAGGGCTGCACTACTGTAGTTCTCAGCACTGACTCTGGATGCTGTTTAAATGTCTCCAACTGCAACAATATGCAGACACGGCAATTTTTAGCCAGTATATGGTGTGGTGTGCCACGGTGTTGACTGAGAAGTCCCAAGATGCTTCCCCCTCCTCACTCTAAAACAAACACAAAAAAACCTCAAACAAAAGTGTGCCCTACTTTTGCAAGAAAGTACACGCTAGAATTATTTTTTATTCTGTTACACGATGCAGCTGGAATCCTGAGACCCACCAGCAGCAGCAAACTCTCCCGGGCACTGCCAAGCGCAGGTGACGGCGGAGGTCGGTAGCAGACTTCGAGCACGTGCGGCGCCGAGACCGCCCCGCTTTGGGGGGTTGCTGTTCGTCCTTCAGCTTCTCCGCGACGCCGCCGCTGTACCAGGAGCAGCGCCGCCAGCCCGAGCTCC
>VWYP01020765.1:14824-27509 GCA_013400435.1 Pycnonotus jocosus
TGGCAGAGGGAAAGAAGCTTGCTAAACGAAGTGTGAGTTTAAGGGAGAGTGGCAGAACTTCTCTGTGAATGCTTATGCAAAAGAGGGAAGTTTAGGGGAGCCTTCATCACGGTGTACAGCTTCCTTATGGGGGGGGGGGGGCACACGGGCAGCGCTAATTTCTTTGTCAATAACCGAGAGAATGGCATGAAGTTGTGCCAGGGCCGTTTTAGATTGGACATTAGAAAAAAGTTCTTCACACGGGATGCTTGAGCAATGGAAGAGGTTCCGCGGAGAAGTGGTCACAGCACCAAGCCTGACAGAGCTCAAGGAGCGTTTGAACAATGCTCTCAGGCACGTGGTGTGATTCTTGGGGATGTCCTGTGCAGGGCCAGGAGCTGGGCTTGATGATCCTGGTGGGTTCCTTCTAGTTCAGAACATTCTGATTTGTAAATGCCACAGATGTCACTACTGAACAGTGATCATTGCTTGAAGTCCAACTTTACAAGCTGGGCATTTAGGAATAACCTCGGTTAAGTTTCTATGTTCCTTTTTGAGCAGAAATTATGTTTCTTTATGCCAACCATTCAAGTACAAAATTGTCTCCTGCCAAACAAAATCACTTGAAACACCTGTGATGCAGTTATGCTTTGTTTAAATTATGGAATGCAAAATAGGCTGGCTCTCTTTTTCGTGGTGGCAGCCCACTAAAGATGCAGTATCGTGTTTTTAACATGCAATTTTTCTTTCAGGTAGAAGAGCTCACTAAGGAAATCCATAATAGGAAGGAGAAAGCTACATGTAGTGTAGAAGTACAGACAGAGGACTGTGCTGCGTGGTCACAAACAGGTAGGGAGAGTGGTGACTGTTTAAATGGGGATATGGAACAGTATCTTAGTTTGAAAATGTTGTAATATAGATTACATTTCAAGTCTGCATCCTTTGCTGAATTAAATTCAGTAGCCTGACATCATCTTTCATACAGTTTCATATTTATTCGAGGCATTAATCCAGGATAAAATGTAGCATGGACTAGCAGAATTCATGTTGAAAATTTGTTACATAATAATCTCATGTTGCAGACATACACACTTTACCTAATTTTTTGAAGTGTATTAAAACAAGACATAATTTGTTCAGTAGGATTAGAATAAATTCAAAGTAGATGCACTACCTGTATTTTGATTTTCATTAGACTACTTACTTGCATAAATTTCCAGTTTAAGATTTAGCATCCTTAAACTGCATTAGCAACATACTGCCTTGCTGATTTATACAACTTCAGCTTTTCTTTCTCTTCCCTCTCTCCCCCTGCAGATTATTACTACTATGAAAATTATTACAATCACACTGATACTCAAGACTGTGCATCTGAACTACCAGTGCAGCACAGTCATGGAACTGAAGGCACTGAGCATAATTCCACAGAGGAATTGGAGACAGGTGTTAATACTCTGCTAAGGGAAGATAGCACCAAAGCTATTGAAGGTGGAGAAGAGGAAAATTTCGTCCAGAATTCACAGGTTTTTGGACTGTCTGGAGTTTTACCAATTTTGAAATCAGTGCTCTGTTAATATTCTATCTAAAAAATGGCCTCTCAGTCCTGATGGCTTTATACAAAAGGATTTTTGTGATGGTCTAGTGCTGATAATATCCTTGTATTCAAAACTAGTTATTTTGTAGTATGTTCCAAGTGGAACATCCTCTTAGATTTGTGTCTTGGAGTTTGAGAGTTTTTGTAAAAAGGTATACATTGTATATGGCCTGGAAGCAGGATTTTTTTTTATCAGCACAGAGTGTTCAATGTGTCCATGCTGATTTTCTTAAATAGTAGTTTTTATTTTTTTCTTCCATTGACATAAGGAAGCGAGACATAAGGAGAAGAACATTGGTGGTGGGGCTTATTTGTTTATTTTGTGGTGGATTGGTTTTCTTCCTTGCTCTCCAGCCTTCTCTTAGGTCACTCACTTAATTGAGTTTGTGCCTTAGCATTTAGCAACTGAAATGGAACAGAGGTGAGAAATCTTTTAGGAATGCTCTGAAGGATGTTTCCTGGGTGTATTCTTGATGTGAGTCACTTTTGAGTAAAGCTGGGGAAAAAAGAAAGACACAGGTTGAAATCTTGGTCCTGTTGAAAACAGTAGGAGTTTACCAGTAAACTACAGCAAGATTTTGCCTTTGAAACAGTCGAAGTTCATAGAGCACTTACCTTTCTTACTTTCTGTTATCAGGAGACAGAAGACACTTCAGCACCAGAAGGTTCTTTGGCAGAGAGCTTGAGAGCTGCAGCAGAGGCAGCTGTTTCACAGACTGGATTTATTTATGATGAAAATACAGGATTGTACTATGACCATAGCACTGGATTCTACTACAATTCAGTAAGGATCCAAAATCCTTGGAATTTTTTGTCTGTCGCAAAAGTTGTGTTAGTACAAGTTGTTATGAGCAAAGAGCTAAGATCCAAGCTGATCTCATGTTTTGAAAAACAAGTTACTGAAGGTGAATAGTGTTAAAAGTTTGTTAATTCATTTTTAATTATTTCAGTCAAATTAAAGATAGCAGGCTAAGATACACTGAGTTCTTTTTGATGACTCCTAGATCTCTAATTGTACAAATTTTATGCTGTAAAGCTGATCTGTAACTCTTTCAAACCTAAAAGCTTGAGCTTAAAGATTAAGTCTTGTTTAGAAAAATATGTATTTCTGAAGTAAGCCAGTTGCTTTCCACAGTGAAAAGAGTATTGAGAGAAAATACACAAAATGTTTGTGCTTTTACTCAGTACAGTTACCAATTAGTTTGATTCTACAGGAAAGAAAACACTTATTTTAGAAGTGTTAGAAGTAGATTAGATGATGTATCAGAATTTTTTAATGGTTACTTTTTGCTATACATTTTAATACAGCTTTTGCAAATGTTTTCTTTTTGTCATATGAGCTGTGTTTGTATATGTATACAGATCTGTGGATAGACTGAGAGCAGAGGGTTTGTTCACAAACAAACTTATATTCAGCTCAACTGTAAAAAATGCCTGAGGTACACAGCTGTTTGTTTTCAGGATGCTTCTGGACTTAGTTTTCAAGGTCTTAAAAGATACCATTGCTTTTGACACAGTTTGTAGATTTAGTTACACATGAATGTTTGTGGCTGTAGATTACATTTATGGTAAAATTATCCAAAATAATATCTTTTCTTGGTATATAAGTGTTCTGAATTACAGGAAATGTTCTTGGTTTGTGTTTACTGGCAAAGTTCTGATGGTGGGGCTGGGGTCTGCAGAGGTAGCCTCTCTGAGGGAAGGCCAGGGGCTGCCTGCTTGTGGCTGGTTACACTGCAAGGCCCAGCACAGCCATTAGAGAAGCTGGTGGTGCCTCTCTGAAACGAGTGTAAGGAGCATAACTCTGCACAGTAGAGTCTGTATGGAGGAGTGAGAGTGAAAAATAACCCTGTGAGCACCAGGGGCAAAGAAGAAGGAATGGGAGGAGGTTCTCCAAGCACCAGAGCAGGCAATTTCCTACAATCCACAGAGCAGACCATGCCGAAGCTACTCATAGTACAGTCCATGGAGGATCCCACACAGAAGCAGCTCCTTGTGATGCCTTTTTTGGACACTTAAAAACAGAGACCAGACAAAATTAAGGGAATGAAAAGCAGTTGTATTTGTTGAAGGGCCTTCAGGTACATTTTGGGCAGACAAAGCCCCTTTAGGAGCTACATCCAAAATGGGTGATGGGTCTCAGCTTTCCATACTTTTATAAGTTTGGTCCAGTTACATTTTGAGGGTTAATCTTCCAATTTCAGCTTCAGGTAATGAAGTAATTTACCCCAAGTTTGCTCCCCCCACCCCCACTCACTTTTGTGTACATTTCTAGGGGCCTTGAGACAGTAAACCTGTCCTTGATTCCCAGACCTAAAGGGAATTGTTTTGTCTGACTAGAATGGGAAAGCAATAGCTAACACTCTATATGGAGCTTAGAGTTACACACTAAAGAATTATGGGATTACTAATACATGAAAATATAAAAGCTAAAATCCCAGGGCATCACTTGGAGGACTGGCCTGCCCGTGCCAGAGCTCAGGGCATGTGTCCCTGGTAGGAGCTGTGGCCTGTGGAGGACCCATGCTTGAAGCAGCTCTTGAAGATCCCCTGTGGGGCAAGGGAGAAGGAGTAGCAGAGAGGGACTTTTCATGAACTGATCTCAGCCTCTCTGCTCCTCATTTCCCTCACCATTTGGATGTGGGCAGACAGGGAGAGGAGCTGGGAATGAAGTGGTACAGTTGACCTTGTGGGAAAAAAAAGAAGCTTGGAGGGATGGTTTTAATTTGGTCCTTATTGTCCAGCTGTATTTTAGCTATTTCCAAGTTGAATCTGGCGTGCCCATGATAGTGACCTCCATGTCTTGACCCATGAGCTTTTCATCTTACTTTCTTTTTTTTGAGGAGGAGAATTGGCAGAGTGGTTGGATAGGCATCTGATAGCCATCCAGGATCAAGCCGCCACAGTTCTTTCATTTTATCGAAATTCAAATGTGGTTGGTTCTTTATTTATCAGATGTTTCTTTGAACAGTATATTTACTGAAGTGATGATAACATTGTTCTTCATTTCTTATAAAGGAAAACCAACTGTATTATGACCCAGCAACTGGAATTTATTACTACTGTGATGTGGAAAGTGGCCGATACCAGTTTCATTCACGAGTGGATCTGCAGTCTTACCAGGCCTCTGGTACTAAGCACACCAAGGATAAAAAGGGGAAAAAGAAGAGAAAAGAACCAGATGAGTATAAGGTAACTTCAGAACTGACAGAGAGAAAATGCAAAATCTATTGGCTTTTTGTCCATGATGCAACTTACAGGCTGTGGGGCTTGGTTTTATGCAGAGAATGTATGCTTGTTAATTGAACTGTTTAAACAAACTATATACTTCAGGTTGCTAGTGTGTAGTTAGTGTTCAAATAAGTTTCCCATTGAGTGATTAACGATAAAATTTCTTTAACTTGAGTCCCCTCGCTTTTTCAATATTTTTTTATTACTGCCAAATTGTTGAGGAGTCTACAGCTGAGTGTCAAGTTTTTTGAATAGCAGCTAGACTAGAATGATTGCAGTGTTGTGTGGGCTGGATTTACATCAGAAATTCAGTGTCAGTGGCAATGTCTTGGGTTTGGGATTTTGGCTTGTGATTTGGTATTGGTTTTTTGTTTGGCTGGGTTTTTTTCAGATTCACATTATGAATCAAAAAAATGTAAATTTTGAAAATACACTCATACACAATCCTTTCTCTCTCCTTGACTGCATTCCAGAGTTTAGTCCATTGGCATTTTACTGTATCTCTGCTATCATTTGGCACTGGTGTGGCTGAAGTTCTATTTCTTGGCATATTATGCTCTCCTATTGATACTTGGTCACTTTATCTTCATTGTCATTAGTGTGTGGATAAGCTGTACATCTTAATAAAAATACCCATTGTAGTTTATATGTATTTTAAATTACAAAAGTTCTCTGAGTGCTAGGAAAACATACCATGTGGTGTGCTGCCCTGAAAAACAGCACCAAGGAGTACTAATAGAGCTATTAAACCTCAGGAAGTGTTTCCATTATCAACACTCTTACTGATGTTGAGTTCTATTCTGCCAATTTGTTCTATTATCTTAAGGTGAAATTGAACATATTGATTTCTCTAGTTTGATTTCTCCTACATTTGCATTCTTCAAAGCTAATGGTTAATGATTACATAATTTCATTTTGTAGGCCTCAGATATGCAGATTGCTTGAAATCTGAAATAATTACATTACTGTCCAAGTACCTGTACATGACAGTCACATAACATCAGTACACAGTTAAAAAATTTAATCAGGAGTGAGGTCATCTGAAAGACTTGAAAATTACAGCTATTTACATTAAGAAAAAGTGTGATTAGGTTAAATGGATAGTGGTTGTTGATTGATCACACATATTATAAACAAATTGTGGCTACTGCAGGAACTTCTACTTGAGGAATCTTCACATGAGCCCTTCCATTTGGAAAGCTTGATCTGGGTATCTGGCAACACTGAGCATAATGATTCTTCAGACTTAAGAGAAGAGGGCTAATGCAGTGGAAGTGCAGTTTTAGCAGCACCCAGGTGCTGGGCCTGCCCTGTGCAAATGCTGAATTAACATTCTGCCACTCCCAAAAGGCATTGGTCAATACAGAACTTTATCCATCATATGTCAGGAAAGAATCATGAAAAGCTCGTACGAATAAGTCTTTATCAAAAACTGATTATTAAGTCTCAAATTTAGTTCTGTGATGAACTGTTATCTAAACTAACAAGAGTGTTTATTAAAGGCATATATAGCTTTGACCTGTCAGATAATGCTGACTACTTTTTAGAATCCCATCACAGTCTGCTTCTGTAATTTTGCTATACTAGAAATAGAGGTTTGTCTTTACTTTATACCAGAGTTTTCTTTAGATAGTCTTGTTAACAGATCTTTCCTGTGAGACTTCCACAGTCACAGAGTAGGAGGTAAACATCCTTTTTTCTTGTGTGTTTTATTGATGGTGAACTGAGTACTTTGCTTTACTTGTGAATTAAATTGTTTGACCAACAAGGTGACAGGGAAACCATTTAAAATATACTGTAGTGCACAGTTCTTTTCTTCTGTGAACAGGTAGTGAAGGTCTGTGTCAAAGAAGTAATCATGGTCTTTCTTATTTTTTTAAACAAAAGCAAGGAGAATACAAAGTGAAACATAAAACACACTCCATTTTAAACTTCAAAAATTAAATAATGTTTTTTTGTCTTCTTTGTAAATGCACAGCTGGATTTAGAAGAAAAAAGTACCTTACTGACATAGTTTACATAGCTGAGTTAAACCATTTTATTCCTGTACTGTGATTATTAATCACTTAAAAATCCATTAATTACATCAATATAAAAGATTAAGATTTTCTAGAATAAAAGACAGTATTTGTCTGTTATAAAATTGGAAAATTAATTTATAAGCTGCACAGTCAAGCGCATAGATGCATGGTAATTTTTGGCAGTGTAATTGTTGTCCAGTTTAGTCTTATATTGGCGAAGGCACTAATTAATTAGTTCATGATAGAATAAAACTAAAAAATCTGGTTTTAAATAGGACTTTGTAGTTGAAGCATTGTATATTGAAACACTTTTCTCCAAACTTTCTGCCTAGCCTTGTCCCTTTTCTTTCCCTGAGTTTAAATTATTAAAGTTATGACAATGCTTTTGAAGACAAGTACCTCATGACTGCTTTTCCCAAACGATTATTAAATTGTGCTGGTAGCCGGAAAAATGGTCACAACATTGCCTCATTTCTTGACCAAAGTAGGTTCTATTTGTCTTTCTACAGGTGGTACAGGTAGGAGAAGGGTTTGGTTTAATACCTGGGCTGTGGACCACTGGTGTTAAGAAAGCAAGGTGTCCTTCTGGAACATGTTGTTCACCCCCTGAACTTTATAGTTTTTGGGTGAAACTGAGGTGGTTTATAAGAATATCCATGTAAATCAGGGGAAGAGAGCAGTACTTACAGAATCGTAACAATTTTTTCTCTCTTTTTCAGTTAAAGGAATAAATGTAAACAAGTATTTATAGATATTTATTATTGCTTAAAAATTGTCAAATACAAGAAATAAGGAAATTTAGCAGCTATGTGTGTAAATTATCAAGCATATATTTCTTAGGTAGATGGTATTGGCAAGCAGTGGTTTTTACCAAAATTGCATGTGATTTTTGAATGACTTAATTTAAACCAAAGTTAATAACTTTTTTATTTAAAAAAAAACCCCAAACTATTGTAACTGGAACAATCCATTAACTTCCTGTTTCTTGTCATAGGAGGGTTTTTTGTTGTGGTTTAGTTTCTAGCTATTGTGAGGAAGTTCATGTACTCAGCTATCTTACATATAGTGTTTATTTATAAGCAGGAAATTAGGGTGCTTAAAACTGCAGAAATGGCAAGTGAGTTGTCCACAAATATTGTAGCATTCTTAAAGAAAATCCAATAATTCTGAGAATGTAAAAGATAAAATTAATATATTAAAATATTACTGCATTTTCAACAAGCTGAATAACCAAACAAGAAAGCATTCAGAAGTGTTGCCTAAAATGAATGTACTTCTAATTGTAAAAAAACAGCACAGGGGAAACTTAGTGCTTACTATCACCTGGGGAAGGTTCCTAATTTACTCAAGAACTTTCCTTAAAGACATCCTTTCTTTTCAGTCACAAACTGAAACTATTACAAATAGTTTTCTTTTGACTTGGGAAGCAGAGTATACTGTCTCTACTTGATTGGTTTTAACTAACAACCAGGAGGTTTTTGTGGTTTGTTTTGTTTTGTTTTGTTTTGTTTTGTTTTAGGGGTTTTTTTGGTTGTTGTTGGGGTTTTTTTGGCCAGGTTGAAGTATTAGCCTCTGTTCAGGTCATATAAAAATATTGGTAGAATACCTTGAAACTTTTAGGCATATAGTTTACTTCTGGTATATTTTTGTGGGGGTAGGTCAGAAAAAAGGCGAGACAAGAAACATAGTATTTTCTTCTGTACAAGAAAACCCTTTAAGTAAGTAAATTTGGAAAAGTTTAAAAAGAAGACAAAAGAAAGGTGATGTAAGCGATAATAGGATCCCTGGCCTAGTATCAAGATCCACGGCTTCCATACAGTTCAGAGAACAGACTGTGCAGTAGTGATCCTGCAGCTCTACTTGCTGCATTTGGGCTGTCAGAAATACATAGCAAAATTCAGAAGGAAAGTCTGACACATGCCTTTTTTTTCCCATTTTTTTTTAATTAATTTTTTTTTTAATTTTCAAACCACCACCTAGTAAGTTTTATTTTGGTGTGGTACTCAAAATTAACTTCTACCATATTCTTTTCCATTATAGATGCATTGTAGCTACTTCTGTAGGAGAGACAAGGTGGTTTTAGCAGTGTTTCCCATAGAACTCTTGAAGCAGTGATTTTTACTTTTTTTATCACATGTAGTTTACTTTCTGCTGATATTCATCCTATCTTTAGGTACGTCAGTTGACAGAAACCATGGCTAATCTGAAGATTTCTTCTTTTGGATTGGCAGCTTCTGGTAAAGGTAGAGTTGAGATAACAAACACACATTAGTCCATGGATGTTGACCTTTAACCTTGGTATTTTTATTAAGGAAAAAGAATATCGAGTAATTGATGTTTAGATACATTTTTTTCCTAAAGGAATTAATAAAAAATTTTAAGCTCTTTAATCAAAATCCATTCACCTACAAAGTAGCTTTGAAATAGATTTTAAATACTGTGTAAGTAACATCTGCAGAAAACTTTGATGGCATTCTAGAATATTTGGGAAGAGAAGTATTTAGCACCTCTGTATAACATTAAAGGGTCTGGACTAAAGAAACTACTCATTCTTTAGGTAAGGTTGTTTAATTCAGAGCTGTCCACCAGTGTATAAAATGGCTCCTATGTGTTGTAGGAAGAGCTCTTTTTTTTTCCAGCATTTAATCAGATTTTTTGCACTGGAAAATTTGAGTATTGTGTAGGATGGATGAAAGTAACTGAAGTACTTGTGGAATGATTTTAGCACATGAAGGCGTACTCATTTGAGTGAAAGATCTATTTTTAAGTTTTTGAAAATACTTCTTTAGTAAAATACTGAACTTCAAATTAATATTTCAAATTGGAAGAGTCAAAAGTGTACTATTCAGTCCTGTAGAAGAGTGCTGAGAACCCATGATTCTGTTAAATCACCTCATGAACTTCTAGCAAACCAAAAAACAGGCTGCACATTTGAGAAAAGATGTATTTGCCTATATTTCTATGCTTTCTGTAAAATAAATTTGGAAAAAAAACAGTTTAAGCAGTGCAGTTCTTAGAATTGAGCTAATTATGCTCACAATAAGTTCTCATTTATGGGCATGCTGAAGAATTGCGTGAACAAGGATGTTGGTCAGTAGTATAGAAAAATTAAAGTTTTGAGAGACAAAATGTCTTTCTGTGTAACAGTAAAGCAAAAAATATAGTTCAATACTTAAAATATTTTGAATTTTTCATTAAAAACAGTTCAATGGCAATGTTAATACATACTTTCTAAGTAGGACAGTGTGCATTTCAAAAAGTCATTGTAATTAGTAGTTTGTGGCATGTTGATAAAGTAAAACCTTCACTTCCACTCACATAAGCATGATTTTTTATTCTCATAAGATGAGTCCTCATGGGATACATAAATATCCTGATTTTAAAATACTTTTGGCTGACTTTGCCAGGGATGCAGAAATATGAAGCAACCCAACTCTGTAATTAAAAACCCGTTTATTATCTATCAGACTGATCACACCTCTCAGCTTAGGGGTAAGAATCCCAGAGATCATGTGGTAATACCCAGTAGATGGAAAGTTTTTCAAACCTGGATCATATTGAGTCAATCCATGTCTATCTCTTGACTGTTGATATCAGTCTAGGTGTATTGGACAAAGCAACAATTAAAAAGTGTATGTGTCTAATATCATGGTGTAAAAAGTGGTTATAATGAGCATCTACTTGCATACTTTGTGTCTTGTGGGGTGAGTTTGGGACGTGGAGTTAATTAGTCATTGAAAAATTAAGTGCATTGCTAGAATTTGTTGCATTGTTCAGGGTAGTATTTCCCAAATGTTGTGCTTACTGCCAGCTCCTGGTTTCCAAGTGGTGACCGTATGTGGAGGCAAGGTATTGGGTGCTGTTTGCGTAATTAGACTTTGATACATGTTACACAATTTCTGTGTTAGGACTGGTAGTCAGCCATGGTTTAACCCCAGCCAGCAACTGAGCCCCAGGCAGCTGCTCACTCACTCCACCACCAGCAGGATTGGGGAGAGGATTGGAAGGATAGGAGTAAGAAAACTTGTGGGTTGAGATACAGCCACATGTGCAAGCAAAAGAAAAAGCAAGAAATCAATTCACTGCTTCCCTGCCTGGGCAGACAGGTGTTCAGCCATCCCCAGGAAAGCGAGGCTCCAGCACAGGTCATGGTGACAAAGGCCAAACTCTCAACATCCTTCCTACTTCCTAGTCCCTCCCCCAGCATTTATTGGTAAACTTGATGCCATAAGGTAGGGGATATCCCTGTGGACAGTTGGAATCAGCTATGCAGGTTGTGTCTTCCTTCCAGCTCCTTGTGCACTACCAGCCTCCTTGCTGATGGAGTGGTGCAAGAAGAAGAAGAGGTCTTGGCTGGTGTAAGCACTGCTCAGCAATAAGCAAAATCTCTCTATTATCAGCCACATCTTCAACACAAATCCAGACCACAGCCCTACACAAGGCACTGTGAATAAAATTAGCTTTACCCCAGCCAAAACAAGTACATAGTCATACATAATGGAAAAGGATTCCTGCACCACAAGATTGTTTCAAATGCTTTAAGGTTCATTCAGTATCCGTATGCTTAATGTTTATACACTTTGTCCTGATGTGCATTTTAATACAGATCCATGCAATCATGATGTGCTCAAAATCTGTATTCCATTTTAAAATCCTCAGTTTCCTGCAAGGTTTTCTAAATGTGAAGACTGCATTTTTATCAATACTTAACTACTTAGTTTATTTGCTTTCTTAAAGGTTTAATGTAGCAATTGTGAAAAAATAAAGAAACTGCTGAGAAGAGGCTTAGTGGTCATATTGGCGAAATCAAAGAATGAATGTATATGTGGAATCCTTGGTCTGTTTATAAGAGTGTTTTTAAAAATTTCTGTTCTCAACACAGAACCAAGAGTCTACTCCTTAGTAGCCAGGGTTCAAAACAACACTTTTTAACTTTCTAGTTTAAAATACCTGAAATGATGCCAAAAACCATGGAATATCACAGGATTCACTGTGGAGAAGCAGTTGAGGGGTTGGAACCTTGTACTTTGGCATCAGTGCATCACAGTCATGCCTTGTTTCACCTTGCTTGTGATTTGAGCAGATGCTGTAGTTTCTTTGTTTTCAGATTAGATTGGATTAGAATTGTAGAAGTAATACGTTTTAGAGTGCAGAACACCTTGGTATGTTTGGTATCAATTTAATACCCATACCAAACATAAACAGACAAAGACAAATACACTGAATAATATAACTCATGAAAGGAAAAATCAGATTTTCCAAAAATATTTTAATGAAATTAATATGTTTGACATGTCTGAACTGTGTAGGCTTATTTGTGGCAGGATTACTACATTTTTTTGTTTAAAGTAACATTACACAGTGACCTTGCTATCCTGTTCCTTTCTATTCAAGGATCTAGGGGATTCAGAGGGAGGGCTAGTACATTATAGAGAAACTCTGAACAAACCAATACTCTTTAAGTTAAAGCATGAAAGCCTTTTTAAAAAAAGTGCTGATTTTACCTGAGAACCTGCTGTCTTACTGATGGTGTTTCAAAGGTACACTGTCCCGTCCAGCAGCTGAGAGGAATTCTTGTGTTTGTCATAGTCTGTGCCACTGATGGGTTTTTACAATTCTGAAAGTGCTTTAATTGCCATGGTGTTAACATTCACGTTATTTCACTTATCTTGAAATGGAAATGCATGGAAAAAAGTCAAGGATGTATTTTTTACCTCTTGTGTTGCAATATTTGATACAGTTCAAGGCAATTGAATGCATTTACTCTGAACACAAAATGGTACATGATATAATCTGAGATTTTATTTATCTTTTAAAGCCATTTCTGTTTTTTCTCTATTTGCTCTTTTTTCCCCTTCTT
>VWYP01020766.1:0-46084 GCA_013400435.1 Pycnonotus jocosus
CACCTCTGCTTTGAAAGAAGAGGAAAAAAGTCCCTTTAGAGCCACCCCATAGCTGTAGGTTTTACTGATTCAATTCAGAGATTTTTCTCAGCTTCTGTGCTTAGACACAGAGCTCAGAGAGGAATCCAAGCAACAAAATCTGCAAAAACTGCGGGGTGGTCTTTGAAACAGGACTAAGGAAGAGTTTTCTCCCAGCATTTTGGGATGTCATAAAGAACTCAACATTTTCAGCCATGCACAGAGCACTGGGAGGTGAATCCTCATTTCTTATTATTGTGCTGTGCCTCCAATTTTTTATTTGAAACATCTTCCGTAATTTTATGTTCTCCACTAACAGATAAAAGTCTGACTGTGACTTCTTATTGATTTGTACTTCCCCAGCCGGACAAGGCCATGGGGAGCTCGGAGAGAATGGCAAAAAAAAAAGCTGCCAGGGGAAAAATGAGGAAGTTTTGCCATTTTCCCCACCCTCCCCTCCTCAGGTTACTGAAGAGTTTCACAAGGAGTCTTGCCCGGCTTCTTCCACCCAGAAATTGATCCCTAATGGAGAGGTCACAGTGGCAAATCTCAGTGAAAAAGAAAATATTGAGAGTCATCATCTAGATCTTAGCAGGGGTGTGTGACTCAGGGGCAGGATTGAAAGACTTTTTGCAGATTGGGAAAGAGGAACAAAAAAAACAGGAATAGAAATTTGTCTTTTGGTAACTGTGCCATTGCAAGATTATTTAAATGTAATGTAAGAATGTTAATTAATAATATAAATAAGCATTGATTAATATTTGAAAACCTGTACTTGACATGCAATTAACACAAATTGCACAGGCAATTATATGGGGAGTCAAATTATTTAGCAATTTTAAAGCTATTTATCTTCCATGCTAGACTTCTCTCGGAATAATTAAGCCAAATTATGGTAGACTGTTTCATTTATACTAACTTAATATTTGCTTGCTAATATAGTAACAATTACAGTCAAGGTACCTCCTGTCCCAAGTGAGTCAAGGCTAATGCTAAAATGGAATCCCAAAGCTCCAGATTTTTGGGGAGCTCAGCACAGCGTGAGTGCAGCTGGGATGGAATCACATCGGCACTGAGTTCTGGAGTGAGAATTTATTCACCCCCTGAGTTCTGAGCTCTTTGCTTTTATCATGGCACATCTATTTTTACTGCTTTTTCTGCCTGTTCCATTATGTTTTCTCGCTCTGGCTCTGATCCTTGCTTGGGATTTCAATCCTGGTTTGCACATCAGCTCCTGCCTGTGCTGAGAGCTGAAGCCAAGAGGTTGTTCCTGCATTTGGGGCCTCACCTGCAGCTCAGGGGCCAGAAATCAAAGTCCCAGGTTGTGAAACCAAGTGTGGGCAGACACCTCTGCCAACCCTTCCCTGCAGCATCTGGAAATCCACAGCCTTCCCCTCTGCCTGTGTGGAGCCTGTACAACGTGTGTGTGATGGGACATCTGTGCTGAAACTGGGACCTGCTGGGCTGGAGACACTGGAACCAGGATCTGCTGGATCTGGAGACACTGGAACCAGGATCTTCTCAGTCTGTAAACACTGGAACCAGGATCTGCTGGGTCTGGAGACACTGGAACCAGGATCTGCTGAATCTGGAGACACTGGAACCAGGATCTGCTGGATCTGGAGATGCTGGAACCAGGATCTTCTCAGTCTGTAAACACTGGAACCAGGATCTTTCCAGTCTGGAGACACTAGCATCAGAATCTTTCCAGTCTGGAGACAATGGAACCAGGATCTGCTGGGTCTGGAGATGCTGAAATCAGGATTTTCTCAGTCTGAAGACACTGGGAGAGCTCAGGACAGTGCCACAGCCTCTGGCTCACAGAGCCCTGAGCTCCTTCTGACCCTGCCTCAGGGTACATTGAACAGACACTTCAACACTGCAGGTTCCAGCCCAGTAACCCTCGGAGTTTTATGTCCCCAGCTCACCATGCTTGGACAGGAGCTGCAGTGCTCAATAATGAAGTTCAATTCTTTCCAGAGAGGAAAGTTTGCTTCAGAGACGTTGCTCTTTAATATTATTAGTAATTTTTTTATATTAATCATCAAGGTAGCACAGAGAAAAGCAGCTAAAGCAGAGCTGCTTTAGCTTTACCTTTTTCTTTGCACTCTCTGAAACTCTTTTGTGATTCGCGCTGAACTTCTTACACGTGTAAAGCTCCAGGCAAACATAATTAAAGGAATTATCTCATATCACAAAAGGTTTAAGTTCCCACTGAAATTTCGAGGCAATTTAGCTGTATGCTTTTTTTCAAAACATTTCTAACACGAATTGCTGGAGGAGCATCAATGCCTGTCTCCTTTTAAGAACAGGGGAGAAAAAATTCTGTTAGAGGTGGGGAAGAGATGCTTGGGATTTGCTTCAGTAAGCAGGTTGCAGGTTGTTTTTTGGATCTCACGTTCTGCTCTGTGGATTTGGGAAAGCTTTGGTTATTCAAAAAGGTTTCACAAAAGATGATCAGGAAAAGTTCATGTGGCTTCTGCCCAGCACTTTGTGTCTGAGATATTTCTAGAGGGAACCATGCCTCCATGGGAAGGGTCTGAGGTTTAACAGTCTCCAGTGTGGTCGAAGACCATCACAATTAGATGATCTTTGCCAGTCTGGTTTTTCCATGACTCCAGAATTCCGTGCACATTTGTTTCCAGTGAAAGCTGCTTCTGTCACTTCTCTCTGGAGGGTTTTCTTTCATGTGTGCCATTAGCAGGACTTCCTCTGAGTTTTAAATTGCCTCTAACATTTATCAACTTCCCCATTAGAAATGTGCAGTGGTTTTTTTTTGCTGTAGAGAAAACTTTGTCATGTTTTTATTCTGATAAAATTGAAGTGTTTATTTCAGTTTCTCTGAGGGTTGTTCTGCAAACTCCCCATGTCCAGACATTGTCTTTTAAGACATTTATTCATCAAAACTTTTCACTGAAAATTGTCCTTCATGTTGCATCCTTCTTCTTCTCCCTCCTGAAAGCAATGCAGTAATCATTACACAATTTGGGAATATTGTACTAAACCAGTTGTTGTGGGAATATTGTACTAAACCAATCTTCCTGCTGGTTCCCCTGCCTGCATCCTCCTTCCCTTGAATTACACCATGGAATTCAGTGAGAGTGTGACAAAACCTGCACATCCAGCATCAGCTTCACCATTTTTTAAGTAACACTTAGGGCCCATAAAACATTTCTGCTTTGCAGCTTTTCCTGCACTTCTCCGGGCTTATTTTCACTGCTGCAGTGTCAGAGGTGGGAAGGGAGCTCACAGGGAACAGCACCAGGGACAAAATCCAGCCTTGGCTTTTCCAGCCCAGTGGTTTGGCTTGAGAAGGGCAATGTGAAGGGATGTACCCTCGCAAAAAACACACCAAGGAAAGCTGCTGAGGGTTTAGATTTATTAGACATCTCTAGTGGGGACCATAATTTTTAACAGGGACCATTCTCTGATATTTTTGCTTCAGTTCAAGAAACATTTGAGTGAGCCCAGATTCCCTTTTAGGCATCCAAAAGCTTCATTTCCAAGGAGCCTGCATTCATCTTTGGGCCATTTTATGAGTCATTGAATGCTGTCTCCCCTTTTGTTTTGCAGCCCAAGCATTTTTTTGCCCATTTCTTCTGCCGTCCAGCTGCTATATTTGCAACACCACCGGACAAAAATGGCTAAATTAGAATTCGGACTCTAAATCGAAGCAAGAGAAGTCTCAGCTTTAATCCCTCATCCCTGAAGTGAGGAAAAGCAAGAATTGCTTTTAGCCAGAGCCTCTCAGCTGACACAGAGCCACTCTTTGCCCACCTCAGTGGTAGCAGTGTCAGAGCTGATTTCCCACTGCCCTGGACGAGCAGGACTCAGCTCTTCCCTCCCCCTGTGCTGCTCTCAGCATGAGGAGCCTCCCCTGGGTGACCAAGGGCACCTTCACAGCAAAGTGCAGGCTCTGTAACCCCATCCCCAACCTCTACTCGTGCACAATTTAAAAGCAAAACACTGTAAAACACTGAAAACATCCCCCCCCCCCACCGCCGGCCGCGCTCCTTTCAGCCACGAGCCGGAGCTCAGTAAAGACTGGCATGAACAGCACCGAAGCTGGGCTATATTTAGGCCTCAGCATGTTAAGGTTTCTATTTGTTGCACAGCCCGGAGGAATTCTTTGGAGAGAAGAGCTCTGTGGCATTTCTGTTGCCGGGGAAACGCCTCATGGTGTGTGTGTGTGTGTGTGTGTGTGTGTTTGTGTGCTGAACCCGCACAGGGCCCAGCTCCTGGGGCAGATGAGGAGCCCGTGTGGCGCCCGGCGAGGCAGGGCCACAGCACAGGGATCCTTCCAGCAAACACCAAGGGACCGAGCCGTGCTCGTGTTTCTCCTTTCCTAAATTTAATGTAGCGGTGTAAGCGTCCACCAGCATAAAGAATGAATATAATGAAACAATAAAATCTCTCGCTGCTCTGAGGAGAGATGGCAAAATTGAGAAAGTCCTTGCTGGGGGTGTAGCTCAGCTCTCTCCCAGTCTCGGATCATTCTCTGGAAAATGCCATGGCCCAGCTCCTGGTGGCCACAGGTGTGAGATCCGGGTGTCTCTCTGTGTTTTTAGTCCAGAACAGGTTTAAACAGTTCCAAGAAAAAAGGGAAAACAAACAGTCTAAGGAACTTTTCTGCCTCAGTCAGCTAAAACTAGCTAAAAGCACAGGAGATCTCTGTCCCGCTGTCTGTCCATGACACAGACAGCACAGTACAGGAGCAGGATGCAGAGGAGTGAGAGCAGTTTCTGCAAACAAATTGCTTCTTCTTCTTCTTTAACTAAGAACCAAGCTGTGTCAACCCATGACATTGTGGCATCTCTGCTGGGAATCCAGATTGTCCCACAGCTCCGTGTTGGCTGTGCTGGGACAGCCCCAATGTCGCAGATCTGCTGGGTGGGAGCTTTGGATCTCCTGTGCTCCTGGGGCAGCACAATCACTGCCCTGTGCTCAACCATCCTTTGCCTGAAAATATTGAGAGAGTTAAAAAAAACAACCTAAACTGGCCAGGAGTGAGAGCTATTTTTTCCCCCCTTCCCCAGAGGCTTTGCTGTATTAGAAAGCCACCGTCCTGCCAAGTGACAGTCATGGGAAGTGACAAGTCCTCGGAAGATTGAAGCATCTGTCTCACTTGGTCCGTGCCCCCTCGCGCCGGGGGAGAGCCGACGTGACATGATCAGAGCAGAAGTTTGGACTGAATCTTTCACACTCTGTTAGCACAGGCAGGGATGGCTCTTGGACGGTTTTGGGGTGTTTTTTTTGTTTGTTGTTGTTGTTGTTTTTTATTGGGAGGATTCCACATGGTCAGCTCAGGGCAGGCGGAGTAGGGAGAGGAAGATGAAAGAATTAATATTTGCATTTTCAAATGCTTTTCCTCACTCCTGAGCAAATGTAGGTCAGCTGCAGGATCCCTTTCCCACAGGGCTGATAGGAAAAGATTTTTTTTTTTTTTCTGATGCTGCCTTTCCCTGGTTCACAACTTGTGCAATTTTTTCTGAAAGGAAAATCCAGCTGCTTTAGGCTGTGGGTGAGAGGCTCACAGTGAGCTAAATTTGGACAAACTGGGGTATCTCATCATTTCTTTCTGTATTTAGTTGGGTTTTCAGCCTTTCTTTGCTCTCAGTTTTCTCAGATTTCAGTCTTTTGGGCAATCACAGATCGTGCACACCCAAACTCCCACAGAAACCTGTGAATCATGGAGATTTTTGCTGGCCTTTAGAATGCTACTTTTTATTCATATTTTTTTTTTATTCATAAGTGCAAATCTTGTGAATTCTCATTAATTTTGGTGAGAGTTTTCTTTTAGGGGTACAGTGTCAGCACACTTCTCTCCCTGCAGGAATAGCTGCTGGACAGCAGCTGAAGTTTTGGCTTTCTGAGAACTTTTTAGAGGGCATAAAACTCCTTTCCCAACTCAAAGCCCATGGTGGTGTCCAAAAGGAGCACCCATGATGAAATATCCTTTATGTGAACAGAAAAAATTTGTGTTTCCTAAGTTTGGCTGGACGTCTCAGCTTGGAATGCTCCTTTAGTAATCAGTTCACTAAATAAAAATTATTGTTGATTAATTAAACAACAACCCAAAAAAAAAGAAGAGTATGAATATTTCTGTAGCTGTTCTATACAATGATAGGAATACATAAATACTTAACCTGACACTGTGCTTCTCTTCTTTGTGTGCTATTAACGTGACATGTAGCAATTTAACATTTAGCACAGCTTTTAATTTTAAAAATCCTGTTAAATAAACTTCTAAAGAAAATGTGATTATGGGATGTGAGTTTTCAAAATTTTCTGACACCAGAGATATCAAAAAGACATTTCAACATCCAGTTTCAATTGTGAGTTGCTGTTAAAACCTGTGATTTCAACAACAACAAAAAAATCCTGTGAAGAGCTTGGGTTATTTCAAACATACATTTTGAGAAGGGATTTTTTTTCAAGCTTCTGAAGTAATATTATCATTAGAATTTTTAATACCAGTAATATTTCTGAATTCTGCTATTCCTCAGGGTGACATTTTCTACAGAAGCCACAAATGTAGGCCAATAAATTAAAGACCAGAGAGAATCTCATTACAGGAGTCAGGAGAGGTCCAGGTTTTCATTTGCATTCAGAATTTTCATTCAGACTTTTAGGAAATATTTGCAGAGGTTACATCTGTACACTGCCTAACCTCAAATTTCTAACAAACCAAACAATATGAGGCGTTTGAACTTGGGATTTGAGTCCTGTCCTGTTAAAGATTAAAAGATTTCATAATAACCTTAAAAAAAATCTTTGCTCTCTTGCCTCTTGATTAAGATTTCCATTGAGAGGTTCTGAAATTGGGCCAATTTAGACTCCTACTGCTAAGACAATTCTTACTTTGCAGTGTAAAGGGGGTTTCAGGTTTTTTCCACTTTCAGTGCTTGACATATCTAAGATATAACATGATCTTCCAGCTTAATGGGGGTTTTTTTTGAGATGCTACACAGTCAGCTGTAGTCTGTAGTTTCACAATCATCAAATTTAATTTCAATATCCATTTTCTGCTTTTCCACTGAGCCTTACTGTCCTCTCCTGCTGAGGGTGGATGTGGAGTGGAAGAGAAATCTCTGTTTGACCTCACTTCCCAGCTCTGTTCTCCAAAACATCACAAAGATCAGGAAATATCACGAAGCTGAGGTCCAGCACGAGCACAGCAAATCAGAACATTCCTCTGCCTCCTCAGTGACTGGCAGGTAATTCAGGTAGAAAACAGCATTTTTGTCAGACCTGTCCACAGGAGCTTTTTCAGTTTGTGCTGTGTTGAACCTCTCAGGAGGATGGATCCTGCAGCTTTCTGTCACACAGCCAGGGACCAGCTCTGACAGTGTCACCCACCAAGAGGTGACAGCGGGCGAAAACACATTCAAGCAGGGATAAAAACGCTCTTCAACATATTTCTTAGCATTTATTCCTTTCAAACTGAGGATTTTGAAGCTCTGAGATGTCTCAGTGAGGGATTATTTTTTGTTTTCTTAGAAGACTGAGAGTGTTGTGTGATTTGTGTACATGTGTGAGGACAGAGAAAAGGGATCTGGCCTTGGGTGCCTGTAACTCATTTTTATTTCTTTCCCTCAGCTTAAGTTAGTGGCAAATTCCATAACTGCAAACTGAGCCAGGCTTTGAAGAGTCATTTATCAAAGATATCACACCTTGACTCTGTATGGCCAATTTTACATGGGTTAAAAGGAAAAAGGAAAAAAAAAATTTAAAAAGTAAAATGCTGCATTTAACCAAGTCCTGAACAGCAACTGCAGGAGACACCAGGGGTGCAAAGTGCTCTGTGTTTCTTCTGAGGTGCTTGGTGGGATTTGTAGTTTCTCAAACATTAAATATGGGTCAAAGCCCTGTGGAGAATGCCACACTCTGCTTGACAGCAGCCTCACTGTTGCCACTCCTGCTGAGTGTTTGGATGTTTCTGCCAGTTCACAAAAACACATAGCAAGGCTTCAGTTCGTTCTGCTTCAGAATAAACCTGTTCTTGCCCTTTATCTGCCATTTGAATCTAATTTATGACACTGCACTGCTTTCTAAAGCTGCAGGTTGTGTTGTGATAGGGTGATAGTTGCTGTTTATTGAGAATTCCTGGAGTTCTGTGGAAACAGAAGAGTGCAGAGCACGCAGAGGTGCCCACAGATGTGCTCTAAAATGGAGTTAAAAAGAAAAACAAATGCATTCAATCAAGAGCTGCCACTTTGGAGAAAAGCACTTGCTTTAAGCAGGTCACCAACCCCACAGGGGTCAAGTGCTCTGCTGGATCAGAGCTTCAGAAAGTTTCACAGCTGAATTTGTCCCGTGGAGGCACTTGAGCAGAGAGAGGAAGAGCTTTTAAGCAGAGGCTGCTTGGAGAGGGAAAACGAGGAGAAGGATGAAACAAGCTGGAGTCGGGCTGGTGCAGCAGCATCAGAGAAAAGAATTTAACTCTGATGTGGAAACAGTCAAAGAGAGGAGAATGAAACATTCCCAAGATGACAGAGAGGGGGGAAGCAGCATTTTGAACAAACTGGGCTGACAAACAGAAAGGGTGAATAGGAGGGGCAGCAGCAAAAGGGAAAAAATCTTTAATTTTACAACAATATTGTTATATCCATTGGGGTTCTGGCAAAAAGACAAATCGTGACATCTTCAGTGAATTTTAACCCCACTCTAACACAGACACAATCAGCACCAAAGCCATACAAATATAAATTGTATCACCATATAAAAAAGGTATATTTTTCTGTATTAAAAAAAAAGATTATATGGGAGTGGAATTGCTTGCCTGAAGAACCAGCTGCTCAGTAAAAAGAACAAAATATATGTATATATGGAATTAAAATAAATGGTGCTGCCTTGTGCTTCTGCTTCTTTTAGAGCATCAGCATGAGCTGAGAAGTTCATGCTGCAAAATTCTCTTAACTGGCACAGACATTTAATAGTTAAGTGACTGCCCTGCTCCCAGCCCCACATTTAGACCCTTTATTGGAAAAACTTCATCATTCCTGCCCAGGTTGCAGTTTAAACGGGCACAGTGCAAAATAATGAGCNACAGCTGCTCAGTAGGAACAACAAAATAATGGACTGTATATATGGAATTAAAATAAATGGTGCTGCCTTGTGCTTCTGCTTCTTTTAGAGCATCAGCATGAGCTGAGAAGTTCATGCTGCAAAATTCTCTTAACTGGCACAGAAATTTGATAGTTAAGTGACTGCCCTGCTCCCAGCCCCACATTTAGACCCTTTATTGGAAAAACTTCATCATTCCTGCCCAGGTTGCAGTTTAAACGGGCACAGTGCAAAATAATGAGCAAAACAACAGAGCACAAGGGGCAGGAAAAGCTGCCAACAGAGTGTGCAGGAACTTTAATGCTAGGAAAGGAAAAAAAGCATCACACAAGGAAGAAAATTCATGGATTTATACCTGTTCAACATGGCTGTGAGCCAATAATAGCCTGCCTGCTATTATTATTATTAATAATAATAATAATAATGTTGGTGTTGTTCTTGTTGTTAATTTAATAATATTATTGTTGTTATTATTATTGTTATTATTATTCTTTTATTGTGCCACTTGCTACTGCTGGAATTTCCTTGAAGAGAGGGGCACAAATGGATCTTTTGGGGTGAGGGTTGATTTGTTAGGGATTTGGGTTTTTTTCAAAGTGGGAGCAAAATGAGTAATCCAAATGAGATGTCCTGAATTTACTATTTAAGATACAATAAAAGCCATGTTGCTGCTAAAAAGCCACCCAGAGATGGCTCTAAAGTACCAGTTTGGAAGATCTCATGAAGACTCCCTGACTAACTCAAAGGCACTGATTCAGACTGAGAGGATTAAAGCAAATTTAGAAATCAGAGCCAAAATTTCTATGAAAAAGCCTCTTTTTTTTACAATGGAGCCACCAGCAGTGAAAGCAGCCAGGACTGAGTGTTGACAAGAAGGTGTCATTCCCAAACCACCTTGGCTGTGAAAATCTGGCTGAGGCTTCTGGGAGGAGAGAATGCCCCTATTTTTACCCTCAGAATGCTGTTTGCTTGATGAATGGAGATTCAGCCATCAGCAGGAGGAAAAGCCAAGCTGAAAAATCCCCTCCTCCTTGGAACCAGCAGCAAATGCCCTCACTTGCTTCTTTTACACCTGATTTTCACCTGGTTTCCACTCAGTTTTCACCCTGCATTGGGAGACATGGGTGCTTCAATGTGAGGTGAATTAGGCTCTCCACTTCAACACTTTTCTAACAGCATCCTGCTGTTCAATTAGGAGTTTGGAAGATCAGCTGGGTCAGTTTGAAATGGATCCTTCCGCTCTGTTGAGTACCAAAGTCTCTCAGACCTACACTCAGGTATTATTTCAACGTCTGCCCAAGTTTTGTTCCCCTTGGCTGCTGAATCTCCCATCTCCCTGGGCAGCAGCTCCTTTTCACCAGTGACCGAGAAATTGTATTTTTTCCCTGATGATATTTTTCTCAGCAGTTTTGCCAGTTCTAGAGTGTCACCTCATTTCAGAAAAGAATAAAACACCAATTCACAAACTACTCGGTGTCAGAGTGTTTCTAAGACCTTTTCCTTCCACATCACAAAAATCAGAGCAGGAAACAAAAGGAACAGTGGTGGAACAACCCAAAAAGGGGCCCAGCAGCAGAGCTGGCAGGTTGAACTCGCAGAGGAACTCATTTGGGCATCTCTGTGGCTAAATTACACCTGAAAAATGCACCCCAATACCCCTGTACTTCTGCATGCACTGCACTGTACTCTTAATTAATTTAGCATCAGTTTTTCCTCTGAGGGAGGGATGGTGGGTGGGAAACTGTGGGCAGAGCAATGTGCAGAGTGGAGAAGCCAATCTTAAGATTTGAAAGAAGAGAAAGAGAGAAAGAAGAAATAAAAAAATGAGCCATTAAAGAAAAAAAAAGAAAGAAGTGGTATTATAAATCTGCAACAAGGCAAATAATTATTGTTTATGGCAAGGAGTTACCCTTTTTCTTTGGGATCTGTAAAAACTTACTCTATGGTAATTTTCTCCTTTTCCTTTATGGGAAATATGGATAAAATGTGACTACCACTGAAAAGAAATGGCCTTAATGCCAATATTGATTACTGGGGAGCTCATCTTTACTCATCCCTTCAGGGGAGGTATCACATAAACTGCTCTGCACAATTACCTCAGGTAATAAAACGATGTGTGGGTAATGAAAAGAAATGTCAGCCCCTTGCCACGGAGTTTCCAGCTGGAAGCACAAATTTCCAGCTGGACAAGCCACTGTCAATGCCTTCAAGAGCTCCTTCAAGTGAAATGATGGATCAGGCAATCGACTGATCACAGCAGGCAGCTGTGAACAAAACCCAGAGCAGCTCCTTTCCTTGGGTCAGGTATGAAAAATGGGATTTTTCTGAGCTGAGGATTCAGTCCCCAGGAGGTTTGGGGACTCCTCTTTTCCTGGGGATGCTGAGCCCGTGCACCACACTCCCTGCATCTCTCAGCCTGGACCTGTTTGTGGCAGAAATGTGATTATCCCTTTGTTAAGTGTAAAGATAAGGATGTAACTGGATTTGAAGAGAAGCAGCAGCTTTGATCAAATCAAAGATTGGCTCTGCAAGGGTGAGGACCCTCAGCTGGTGCAGTTCAGGAAGGAGTTCACTTGTTGATTCCTGTGAACAGTCCTGGAGGACATTTGTAGCAAAGTGAGCAGCTTGGCTTCAAATAAAACCCATTTACTCTGACAATACACAGCAAGAGTGAGTTGGGGTTTTTTGATTCCCAATAACACAACCCTTCAATACATCAGGCCCTTGGCAGCAGTTTTTATTTTCTAATTGGCAATTCTTTGCTGGTGTGTGTAGGCTCAGGGCACGCACATAACAATGAAAGTTGGAGGTTTTATTCTGTCCCTGCCACCCCTGTGGGTGTTTTAAATAAAACAAGATGCAATTCTTTGTGGTGGAGCTTTCCCCAGGACAGCAACTGGGGGTCAGCATCACACACAGAGCTAAAAGCTGTTTGTGGCTTTAACAAATAGAAATCACTGCTATATTCTGGATATAACACCTGATCCATCGATATACTCCACACTGGGAGAGTGTGGCATGTATCACTAAACACTAATTTTGCTGAGCAGATAATAAGTAAGAAGAAAAGTAACTTTAACAGAGCAGGAAATAGAACAGAGCAGGGTTTTTATTGTTCAAACCACTGAAGTTGTTAATACATTGAAATGCCTAATGATTCATTGAGCTCCCTGACTTGAAAGGCAGAAAGTCTAAAAGATTTAAAATACTGTTCTTTCTGAGGAGCAATTATTTGTGATTTAATCAGCTATGAATTATTTTTTTTTTTAAGTAGAAGCTATTTTACGTAGGAGAGCAAAATGAGTCACTAAATGAACCTTCACCATAGGGAGGAAAAAAAAAAATCCATATTACCATCAAAGTAGTGAACGTGATTCAAAGAAATATGCGATGAGTCTTGACAGGGAATGTTTGAGAAAGTCACTTAAGTTCATTCTGCAGCCTTCAGCCAGAAGATTTAAGACGTGATTTTATTGTTGTAAACGACGGGGATTTTGAAGTTTCTTGTCAACAAGGAGACAACCAGAGCAGAAAGGCACAATCCTGGTCCTTGTTCTGCTCTGTGCTTGCTGCAGTCCCAGCTCTCAGAGATCCCCTCAGCTCTCACAGCAGCCACCAACCACAACAAAACTGAACTGACATCAACTCACCTGCCTGGAGGAGCAATCTGAACAAAATAAATGTGCATTATGGATAGGGAGACAGGAGAATGCATGAGGTTTCTGCAGGGTTTTGTTTTTAATTTTAGGCAAAATTTACCTCTACCACTAAAATGCATTTTTGTGGCTGCTCTTTTAGCCAGAGATATCCAGACTTTGTGCTTATAAATGTACAGTGAATGTTATATTGACAAAAAAAAACCAAAAACCACCTCATCCATAAATTGTTAATGTGGAATCAAAGTTACCCCCTTTAGATGCCTTTCTCCGTGACTGGAAGCCTGGGAATTACTTCAGTACAAATAGTACTTGAATAATAATATCTTTATTTAAATATGTAGGAGGCCTGAATGTCAGGTGCTCTTGTTTATAGCAGTTAAAACCTTTTTTAAAGGTTTGCAGCTCACTTTTCAGAATTGCCCAACAACAGTTTCAATTATGAGCTTGTGGACTCCAACAACTCTATTTTTAAATTATTTGAATTTATGGGATAATTTAATAACCACGTTTACGGCTGCATAAAGCAACATTTTTTTTAAACCTCCTTTTACAGGCTAAACTGAAATGTTATGATGAAATAATTTTGCCTGTAAGGAAATAAAATTTTAAGCGCTAACGACCACTAAACGCTCCTCCAATTTGTGTGGAATTTTTTTTTTTTCTTTTTGGTGAATTTTTACTGCAGTTTATATTTCAGATGCAGGTTCCACTTCCCTTGGAGGAACTAGAAAAGTGATTATAGATTCACGGAGCACTCGCAAGCATCTGTCCCAGATCCACAGGCACTTGATTCATCCGTGTGCACAAATAGCACGAGCTTGATAACAGGGGATTGGAGCTGGTAATTAGCATCGACAGCTCCCTAATTTGCACAGGAAGACAGCACACTTGTTGAAGCTGAGGAGGTGCCTTGTTGCATGCCTTGATCGCAGCTGGAATTATTTGTGTCACTGGGAACCCAGTGTATGTGAGGAAATACTGTTGATTTTTTAACATTCTGGAAAAGAAACTTTTCTTCAGCTCTCAGGCTAAATCAGTTTTCCCCTCTCAGAACGCTCCAAATGATTTTTTTTGTAGTTAAATACACAATATATCAGAGCATTCCGCCATTGCTCAGGAGCTGAGTTTGGGCAATACTTGAGGGAGCCATACAGGACATCCTGAACGTCATCCCCAAAAATTCTCCTTCAGGAAGAAGGTGGTGCTTGGGGGTGTTTAGCTGAAAATTTGGGCATCAAATTTAGCTGAAAATTTTTGGGGGCATCCCCTGCTCTCTGCTCACCTTGAGATGCTGCTCCAGAGGGTGTTTGTGGTGACACCGAGAGACTTGGAGAGGACAGAAGGGGACAATGACTTCTCTCGCTCTCCTGGGGCCTCAGGAGGTGAGAAGTGCTCACTGATGTTTGATCGGCCCCCCTGGGATCACTGTCTACTTCCCAAAATTCTGGCACTGAGTTTGGGACACGTGTTCCTTCTTTATATTGCCTAAAGCGGCCCAAAAGAGATGAGTTTTCTGAGGTTAAATCCATTGCCTAAAACATCTTTACATTTCAGCCCCTTTGGATTTCATGCACCGTAAAACCAGAAAATATTTCTATTTATTTAAAAGAGTTTTCTCCTCTACTTCTTTACTTCTCTGCTTCCACTTCTAAACAACAGACGTGAGCATGAACATCTCCAAAATAACACAAAGATCAAAGATATGGAAGATAGGGAATATCATCCTTCATCTCCCAAATATCACAAAGATCAGGGAATGTCACAAAGATATGGAAGACAGGGAATATCAAACTTCATAATATCACAAAGATCAGGGAACGTCACAAAGATATGGAAGACAGGGAACATGTCCATCTTTCCTCCATAACCCTCTTCAGGGCCAGCCAAAAATTTTGAGCCAAAGCCAAATTTATTTGGCCACCAGGCTGAGTCAGATCTAATAGAGGTGGGGTTTTTTTAGCCTGAGCACAAACTACAATCTCCTGCTGGCCCTGTGAGCCCTCCCCAGCACCGTTGTTGTTGAGATTGCTGTGCCTGATGCATGTCTTGAGTTTTCTCCATTTATTACAGAACAGTTCAGTGCATCAGCAGCCAGGCTCAGCCTGCAGGGCACTGAGTAAGGCTGCCAGTGTGGGGGTGAGTCAGTTTTCTTTGGTTTTGATTGCCGGGGTTTGTTGCTTGGTTTATCTCTCAGTGCCTTCTGATAAAATTTTGATATAAAATTCTACCCCGGATGTGCTGTTTTCTGACATTAATGGCACTTTTGTCCATCAAAGTGCTCTTACCCACAACACTCTCCATCTCCAGCTTTTCTCTCTTGGATCCTGTCACTTTGCCAAAATAATGCATCCATACTTTCTTGTGATGTGAAGAGGAGCCCAGGGTCCCTTCTCGTGTGCTGCCTCCATGGGCTGTTCCTGGATTATGTCCTGGAGAAGAGACACTGACTTCCAGAAAGGCACTTCCCCTGTTCATAAATGCCTCAATTACATTTACACATAACTGAGCCATTTATCAAGAGATCCATTCCTGTCTACTGCTGTTAATTCTTAGAGTCACTAAAAAGATCGATTTAATGATGTAAAATAACATTTCTATGCTCTTTAATTATCAACATCACGAGCTTCTCGCAGTTATTTTTTTGCTGCAATTCACCTCTCAGGGTCTGGCTCTCAGGGGCCCACAGGAGCCTCTTCCTGGGATATTTACAGTAGCCCAACTCCTTTAAATCATAGCTCTAACTAAAGCTGGGGCCATGGATGAGAAAAAAGACTTAAAAATGGAAAGACTGGACCAATTCCCCTTCCAGGTGCAGACAGACTTCTCCCTTCAGTATGGAGTCCTGCAGAGCCACCAGCCTAATTGAAAAGAGATTTTTTACAGAGATTTTTTTTCTGCTGTTACCCCAGCAGAAGTTCAGAGAACTTTTGTTTCACTAAGNGATTGAAAAGAGATTTTTTACAAAGGAAAGACTTCCCTGCTCCAAGAGGAGGAGTGTTACCCCAGCAGAAGCTCAGAGAACTTTTGTTTCACTAAGAAACTCATCATTGGATATTCTTCTGTCTTCATGACAGGGTTTTTTGGTTTTTTTGCCACAGACTCCCTTGAAAACAAATATACTCTGGGATTTCATCACTTCACTGGGACTCTGATCAGACTTTGTGGGAAAAACATCAGAATATTTTTCTCTGGCTTGCCTTTGCCTATTTCCTGTACAAAATAATGTTACTACGAGTTCAAGCAGCCTCTCTTCTTCAACTTTCATGTAGATTAACCATTTAGTTCTTCCCCATCTCATTAGAATTTAAGATGCAAGACTTTTTGTAAAAGTCTCTACCTTAGAAGATTCCCACCTCTGTTAATATGGTAATGCTACCAGGAGTAGTATTTTTATTACCCTAATTCCCAGGTTTTTACAAGGAGAAAAGTAATAATGCAATTGAATTAATTCCATAATCGTTTTCAGACTGGATAAAAAACCACCGAAGGAAGCTGGGAGCTGACAGCCGATATCTGCACGTTCACCAGCACAAAGTGAGCTATAAATACAGAGGGACTGAAGCTGAAACTCCAAATCTGAATTTCCTTTTTTTCAACTGCTTAGTCCGTGAAAGGCTGTGACAACAATGCAGGGAGGGAGGGTTTGGTGTTTTAGCAGTAAACACTGACTCACCTGCTCAGTGCTCTGGATAAATAATCATTAGTGACAAATAAAAGCCTATTTCAGACACAACCCGGAACAGCGGAAGTTATGTAAAAGCTGGAGATGTTTTGTCCCTTTCCAGTGGCAAAAATACCACAGTTTCAGTTCATCTCAGTCATTCTCTGCCATTTGGGGCAAGTCCTCAGGAAAACAAGTCTTGAGGGCTTTGCACCTCTTTCTTGTGTTTTTTTTTCTTTGGTTTTAGTGCTCACTGTGAGTCCCTGGTGGTTTCCCTACCCTTCAATCTGTCAGTGCCAGGTGCAAAACACTTTCCTGGGGTATCCTTGGATCCCAGGGGGCTGAGCACAAACCTTCACCACTTTGTGAAGTTGAACACTCTGATGTGTCTCCAGGAACTGGAGCAGAGGGATGGAGCTGCTTTTACCAGACCTGAGGATATTTAGCAGTGGACACCAGGTGGGGCAGGCAGGTTGTGAACAACAACAAGTGTCCATTTAGACAATTAAAATATTGAAGCAGCTTCCGTGTTTGTCATCTGTGGACAGAACCCATTAAGTTCTCCATTAATTAGACTTTCCTCAGCTTTTCCTTGCTCTGCCCCAGCAGTGCAAAGCCAGAACATCCATTACATTCTCCACAGAACAGCAAAGTGTTTACCTTGTCCCTTTGCCAGCAGCAAAAGGACAAAAAAAAAAAAAAAAACAAAAAAATTTTCCCAACCAGCTGAGTTTTTCCAACCTTCATAATTGCTCAGCCTAATTAACGCTCCACACCTACATTACCTGCACATCCCCACACTGCTGCCCTGGTGCTGTTGTCAAACCATCCAAGAGTTGCTGCTCTCCTGGGAGCTGAGTTTCCATGAGGGATGCAGGAGATGCAGCCTGGCTCAGATCTCTGACACAACCTATTTTTAGAGCCTTTTCTTTGGGTTTTCTTCTTTTTTTTTTCTTTTTCTTTTTTTTTTTTTCTTTCTGAGAAACTAGTTTTCTCATGGGAAATAAGTCCTTGGGGGGAAAAGTCATTTCCACCTCATTTGTTAATCTAAAATATCTTTTGCTCTTGGCTCCCTGCTATGGAGCACAGAACTGCTGCATCTCATTAATTTTGCAGTCTCGTTAAATGACAGAGAGATTTATTTAGAAAGAAACCAAATTTAGTCCCATTAGATCATGGCAACAGTTACATGAAAAAGACTAAAAAAAAAAATCCTCTTTTTTTTTTGGAAACCCTTGGTTCCTGAATCCAGCAAATCATATCCATGGAAGTTAATCCAAGCAGCCAGCCCTGGGCTGCAGTGAAAGGTGTGGCTGCAGGGGAAACCCCACAACATCCAAACCCAGGATGACATCCCCTAGGAAACTGAGATGTGACATCCAAAGACAGCAAAAGATCAGAGAAAAAAGGGAAGGAGAGTTGCTGTTGAGATGAATCTCTAAACCCTGCTGCAATGAGATCTCCAGGCTGCTGCTGCAAGCTGTGAAGTCTAAAATTATGGATGGGCTCCTTGGGTTTGCTGCTGTTCCCTTCAATAAATTCCCTGCACCAAGGGGCACTCGGGGATCGTTACCCTGGTGCAACACAAATCTGTGTTGGCTGTGCTGGGCTGTCTGGAGCCTCTGTGACTGCAGCTACCTCTGCTCTGTTTAAAACAAAACAGTCTGGAGCTCTCAAACCACCTTTGGATGAGGGGCTGAGTGCCCCAGTCAGGCTGGAGATAAACCCAATGCCAGTAAGGATGGAGATAAACCCAATGCCAGTAAGGATGGAGATAAACCCAATGCCATCTGTTATGTGCTATCTCCAATAAATAAATAAAGAAATAAAAATAAAAATTGTTTCAAGTAGCTCCAGCACAGCTCTTAAAGAGTTACTTTTCCATCTCCACACAGAGGGAAATGAGGAGAAGTGGCAGCTGGGCACCATCTCTCTGCTGTGTGAGGAGAAAGCAACAAGACAAGGAAGGCAGGGAGGCAAATGATACCAATGAAAAGACCATAATAATGATGTTCCACACAAAAAAAAAATCCCCTTTTCTCGGTCTTTTTGGGGAATTGTACAATTCATGCAATATCCATTATATTCTATCCCTGTATTTCAAGCTATTATATCCTATATTCTATTCTATTCCTATAGGAACATTCCCATATGGGTGCATGACCCCTCTCAGTGACTCTGTAAATTCTCGAGTTAGTTCAGGTCCCACATTTTGCCCATTCTGACTGAACAGGCACTGCTGGGGATTTAATGTCACTATTTAAACAGTAACATGGCCCAAGGCAGAGGTTAAAGGAAGGTCAGTCTACTGTTAATTCAAGCTTGAGACAAAAAAAAATCACAATGGGAACACTTTTCTGTGGGTTTGAGAGGGAAAATTCATTTGCTGTTTCACCCAAGGTACTTTCAGTGGATGTGTCATTAGTGTCAAAGGGGTTTCCAACAGCAAATGTTCTGAGGCAATTTTCAGGGGAAGAAATCACCAAAATAGATGGCCTAAAAAACATCTGAGCGTGTTTTGGAAAGGTTCCATTTTTCTGAGGAGAAAGAAAACCAACCCAACAACAACAAAAAAGTCACGATTTCTCCTGGAAAGAAAGCACCCTTCAGAACCAGAAAGCTCTGAGGAAACCAATCTGGTATTTTCTGCTTGTTTGGAGCTGTTGCAGAATCACCACCTCACTGTGGTCAACCAACCTTGGACCAGATTTTCCTGGTGATGCTCACAATCTCTTGCTTCAATTTTATTTTTTCCCCCTTTTGAGTGCATGGAGACCTACTGAGGAAAAACTCCATGAATGCATGGATTTCCATAATTTTCAATATTATTGTTCTGCTCTTTTTGTTCCTTAAAAAATGAACTTTATTAAGAGTGAATTTATTATGGGAAGAGCTGTCAGTATAACGATCATCAACCCTCCTCCCAACTGAAAGCTCTGGAAAAAATAATGAGAAAGTTCTCCCTGTTATTTTGTTTAGATTTTCAGTGTAATCCTTCAGGCAGACAACAAGATTCCTGGAGGAATGGCTGTTTTATTTGGATTTAATTGATGCTCTGTATTTCTTTTCTGAAATGTGGCTCATTTTTTAAAAAATAGGTATAAATGTATATACTGCATTTACTATTGCATATCCAAAAGTCAAAGATTTCTTCTTGGTGTCCAGTTTGCAATTATCACAGGCCAGGAAACAAAAGCACTCAGGCAGAGAAACACTGGAGGACTGAGGACTTTGGGAGACCTTTAATGAGTTCTCTTTAATGAGAGTTTTACCTGGAGATTTGCTTTCCAACTACATCCAGCCTGAGTGATCAAAATCCCCCTGTGGCTGATGTTAAATGTGAAAGCTGCTGGTTCTACCCTTGTTAACAAAATGATTTGTCATGGTAGAGGGAAGGGGAAATGTTGTGCCATCTACACAATTATTTAACTATTAAATGGGTTTCATCTTGATTTTAAAGGTGCTGATTTCAACAAAATATCAACTTCACGCAGAAATCTTTGAGCCTCGTGCTCAGTGTGAGCTGCACTTTCACACAGAAGAATCCACAAGGAAAGGTCCCTGTCAGTCTCTTTCCAGATTGCTTTTTAACTCTCAGAATCCATGGAAATGATGCCCACAATAAAGCTCTGCCAAAGAGGGGAGGGTTGGAATCATTAAAGAATGAAAAGACTCGAGGCAGGGGCTGGTGTGCGAGCGCCAGCACTGCTGCATCTTGTCAAAAAAATCCCATTTAAAGCCTAAAAAGCAGGGAGGTTGTTACCTTTATCATGGAGCTTCAGCTGCCTGCAGGGAGCCAGGGAAGGGGAACTGAGCTGTGAGACAAAAAATGAGCCAAGCAAGGGTTTGGGGAGGGAAATGAAGCAGCTCCGTGGGTGCTGCCAGCTCCAGCAGCTGCTCCCTGCTGATTCCTGTCCCTGCAGCCTTCTGGGCATCACTGATGTCCCTCCATCCTGGCTGACCCACTGCAAATGGAAATAGATGGAAAATTCTCAGCAAATCTGAATATTTTCTCCATGGGAACAGTTCTAAGAGGGCAGGCAGGGAGAGGGGAGTTTTTATCTGCACTGCACCAGGCTCTGGGCTTTCCTTCTGGGTTAAAGCTCCAGAAAAGGTCTGGTAGAAAAGTTCAGCCACTGCTTAAAAAAACTCGACCAACTAAAAAGAAAAAAAAACCAAAACCTCCTCAGCTTCCTGAATATGAAAATAAAAGCTGAAGTGTCCTACAGCTCAGAAGCAAGAAGAAAAGAGAAAAAGATGCCCCAAAATATTACCTTTCCTGGTGAAAAACTCATCTATTCTAGGCTTCTCACCTCTGAGGAGTCCAGATATGTCTCTTTAAATCAGGAGGTTTCACACATCCTGCATTGCTTCCCTCATATTTCATGGAATTTATGAAGTTGAAAAAAAATATAATGGTAAAAAAAGCTGTTGTGAATTGTAAATTTGAACGGAAGAAGTAAGTACGTTCAGGTCAAGCTTTCATTTTTATTTCAACACATTTTCGTTTTTAAAACACTTTTACTTATAAATAGCTTGCGTTTTGAAACAAAAGTGGCTTCAAAAAGTGAAAAAGTGATTTCTTAATTTAAGAAAATCCTAAAAGATTTAGACCATTCCAAGTTTTATAGAAATCAAGACTGAAGAAAATTGCCCAAACTGATCCTTTCCTTTTGATGAATATAATTACCAATATGGATAAATGAACATTTTCTGCTGAAATACATCTCAGAAAAATACCCAGCCAGGTGTGACAGGCCTGGAAAAGACTGGCAAGTATATCTTACTGAATATATTTGATTGCATGGAGGTTACATTTCCCTGTCAGTACCTCCAAAATGAGCATCCAGAATTATTTGCATTGACAAACAGCTCGACTGAGCCATTAGGTCTCAGCAATAAAAGTGGCCCTTGTACAAGCTGTTCAAATAACAAAAGATTTTTCTCCTTTCAGATTCTGTGCATATGATATGAAGCAAATACAAAATGAACAATGTGTCTAATTCCTGGAGTGAGAGATAAATACCGTGACAAAAAAAAAAAACAACAACCCTAACTTCTCATAAATCAGACAGCTTTCACCTCCTTTTCTCTCCCCACAATACTGCTTTTCCATAATTCTCTCTGACCCCATCATCATCTTCCACTTTCCTCTTCCTTTTGCTGCTGGAAGATCTGAGCAGACCCATCATTCACTGCTTTGCACCTTTCCTGTGCTTGTCCTGCTGTCTGTAAATCACTGTTGGGTGTTTTTTTCTGCAGCAAAACTGAATTTTAAAAGTTTCTTGCCTCTCCTAACAGATTCTTAGATAGAATAATTCACTGACTGCAGATATGTAATTAATATGAGATGTAGAATTTTTTTTTTAATTAGGTTCCATCTGAAAAGGAGAAAAAGAGATCCTTTGGTCTTCTGCAGAGTTGGGGTTACATTGGTGAGGGGAGCAGTGTCCCCACACCCTCTGATTCTGATGATTTCATACATTTGATGAATTCAACAGCATTTAGATCCACTTTCAGATATTACTCAACACAACAATCCCTCATTTCATTTCGTTCTGGGAATGCATGGAGCATAAATAATAAAAAATTACCCATTAAAGCATCCAGAGCAATCTTGTGCAGCTATCAGACATATGCAGCTTGATTTCCCTCCAACTTATCCTCCTCTTGAAAAGATGACTCTCAGTGATTTCAGAGGATTAATCTTGATTAGCACTCATTAACTTAACACTTCTTGTATTTAGCTTAATGTATTTAGCCACTTCAGAGCACAATCGCTGTCAGTTTTCCCCACAGATAAAAAAGGAGAGGGAAGATTCCCATCCCCCCTCGGAGATGGGGGTGTCTCCGTGTTCCTTAGGGGGAGAAGAGCTCCAAACCTCCCCTTCCATGAGCTGCACTGGCAGGTTTCCATTCCGAGGCTAAACCAGGGATTTACACATCCTGCTCACATGGAAAAGCCTCCTTGGAGATGCCTAAATTTAGCTGTCTCCATTTTCTGCTGGATTTTGGCAGAATGGGATGCAGGCTCCAGTCTCTCACCCTGCACACAGCCGGGGCAAAGTGGATCCTCTTTCCCCAAGGATCCAGGAGTTGCTCACAGCCTGTCTTTGCATTAAAAAAAATTGTCTCTGCAGATCCTCAGCAGCTCCCTGGAGATCATTTAATGATGGCAGAGCCCACGGAGCCAGGCTCAGATGTGAAGGAGCTGATGGGTTCAACGCTGTGCCCTGCCCCAGGCTGCTGTGCAATCATCACTGCTGGACTCAATGACAAACTGGATGTTCTACCAAGACAGGAGGGGTATCATACAGAAAAACATAGATCTAAATCTATTGTGAGTTCATTTTACCAACAAACCCACTGCAAAGCCCTCCTTCCTTTTGTCACAGCGTGGTCACGAACTTGCAAAGCACAGATAAAATCAGAATTGGTCCCAAAAAGGAGAAAGACGAGAAAAACTTGATGGAGCACAAAGCCACATCCATGGGTATTTTGCTCGAGACTCCCAACAAGATGAGAATTTGCAGAGAAGGATGACCATGGGATACCACAAACCTGATGGAAAATCAGGGAGAACTTCCAGGGATGTCTCCCTGCCCCATCAGCCTTGGACCAATTCAGTCTCTGTTCTACACAACCCATTTTCATGCCATGCCCTGTTAGAGGAGACACAAGAAGGTTTTCAAAGTCTGAATCCTGAGGACAGCAGCGTGGGTCCCCTATTTATTTATTATTTAAGTATAAATACATATTCACCCTATTGATTTATATTTAATAAATATAAATAAACATATAGAAATATATTTTATAAATATATTATAGAATTATAATATAAATGATAGCTATTGTATAGATAATATTTATTTAGTATATTATAATATATAATATAGATAATATATACGTAGCATATATTTATAATTTAATTATAAATACATATTATAATTTTGTATTTAATAAATATGAATAAATTATATTTATTATACCCTCTTTTTACCCTATTTATGGACATTTCCTCCAAGGCATGGGGTGATCCCCATCCACCCCCATAACCAAGGAATAGTTTTGGTCCCACAAGGGATAACGTGCTGCTGCCACTGGAAGGATGAGCTACTGCCCAGTTTTTAACATCATATCACCCCCTATAAATGATGATTTATTGCTTCAACCACAGATGTGTCCCATGTCTTTTCTTTCTGCCGTGCACTACAGCTTTGTTTATTTTTCCCCTGATTTTTTATGGCTTGACAAGCCCAGCACTGAAAGATTCCTGAGCTGTACAGAGTGAGAATTTGTCCCTGGGATGCTACATGTGGGAAGATTAATGACTTTTAATTTAAGGTGGAGGAGCAGCCCAGGTCTCCTGGCATTCAGGGCTCTGCAGCACTGGCATGGCAACTCTGACTGCCACCAGCCATGCCTTGGAGCAGCTCTGCAGCTTCCCTGTGTCACCCTGAATGATAAAGTGAGTTTCAGACATTAAAGCACCACTGCAAACAACATTAGCAGCAGATTTTAATAGGGGTCGAGTGGTTTTATTTCAAGGCTCGCCCTGAGTTAATTTATGTTCGTTTCCTTATTTCAGTACAACTCATAAAACTTCTGGGGCCGTGGGGTTCACAGCAGTGGGGATTACTGGGTAATCTGAGGCAGTTAAAAGAACAATAAAACTATTGGATTCCCAGAAAAGAGGGAGCAAAACGTCAGTGGCATTAATGTGAAATACAACCAAATACAAAAGATTTATTCCATTTCAGTGTCTCTGTTTGGTTATGTAGGAAATCCCTCTCTCCCCGTTCTGCTCGTGGAATTTCTGGAGGGTGAATTGCATTCTGAATTCTGGGAGTGAATTCTGGGGGTGAGAATGAAAAGAAAATCTCTCTGAAGCAATAAACCACCACTCCCTGTCCATCCAAGAACACTTGCTGCTGTGAGGGTCATCATTGTGTTTCAGAGTGCAAATTATGATTTCTGCTGCGGGCAGATCTCAGGGGATGAGGCACAAGGGAGGGTTTGCTCCCTGCTCCATCATTTCCTCTGCTTTTCTCACCTCTTCATGATTTTCCTCTTCTTCATCCCCTGGGAAGGGGTAAGTGAAACCTTGGCTCTGTTTTCTGGCCCTTTCAGTCAATCCTAACCAAGGATCCCTTTTCATGATCCTTCCTTACACAACAGAGGCAAATTGCTTGGAGCTGCTTTCACCCCAGGCTCTTCCAGCTTTCATGGGCACAGCTCCAAACCATTATTCCTCAATTTTTATGTGAAAATGGAGCAAACTGCCCGCTCTTCCCATTGCCCCAAAGATAACTGACTTCCCGTGTGAGAAATATCTGCTCATTTCAGCCCTTCCACAGCCTGCTAGGTTTTATTAGGGCAGAGATGTGCTGCACAGGATCCTTCTTCCTGCTGTGCCTAATTTCTGCCTCCAAGGGTATCATTAAGGAGGAGGAGTAGAAAAGATGAGGTGTGCTTTCACCTCCCTACCCAAATGGTGCCAGTCCTCGTCAAGAAAGCAGCAAACATTTTCAGGAGAATTTCTCTCCACAGCTCCCCCCCAGCCCACACCAAATCTCTGCTCAAAGGTCTCAGAATTAAATTGATTCTGTGAGCATCCATCTATTTGACGTGCAAATTGTGCACTTTGAAAAAGGAAAGAAAAGATTTTAAGCCTGCTACTTGTCATGTCAGTGTAACTCTTCATTCTATCCCAATCCATTTGAAAGAGCCTGGAATCTGACACGATGTGTTTGAATTTACTTAAATATTCCATTCAATTAGTGCACTAGCAGGGTAAGTTAATGACAGCACAATTAATGAAAAATACCTTGCAGTTCCATTTCTCCAGAAATTAATCGGTTTCCAATTTTTAACTATGTTTAATTAAACCACTGTACTTCTGCTCTTTTATTTGTTCAAGAAAATTGCCTTCTGCATGGCAAGGAATACATTTTAAACTGTATTTTTAAAATACAATTTATATTCTTGATAGACCTCACTCATTCAAGCACTGGCATTTCCTGCTAATTATGTTTAGGATCCAGCACTAATTATCCTACCTGGAACTTCAAAAAGCTGAAATATCCAAGTGGAAAAAACCAAATCCATTTCAAATCAGCAATCACCAAGTACAGGCAGATATTTCCCTTTTGGCCACCTCTGGATCCAGAGAGCCACTTTGTCCCTGGGTTCCACCCCAAGAATGGATGTTAAATTTTATCAGAAGCATTTTGCAGGCTTCCAGCTGGATAACAGTACCCAAATATGAGAACAGCCTGTTCTAGAAAAGCTGTCATTTAAAAGTTTCCCTTTAAATACAGCTCTTAATTTAACTGAGCTGTTTCAGACCGTTTTAAGAGGTAATTTAACTACAGTAAAAGTGCAATAAAAGATGCAAACACTGCCATAATCAACTCAGCATTGCAGAGGTACCTCTGAGACCAACCACAGCAGGTAACTTCATAAAGATAAATATCTGAGGCTAAAAGCATTTAAATTTGAAGGCCACATTTCAACAGCTTATAATCAGTTTGTGGGGATCTGATTTTTGACCTTTATCTTGAAATTCTGAACAATCTTGGCACTTAAAGCACAATTGCTCCAGAAAATAGTCTGGGATTGTTAATAATGGATCATAAATCCATAATGTTCCTATTAATTATCACACAGTCAGACTCACTCTGTTCAGTTTTATTTCTTCAAGTCTCTGCTTCACACAGCCAAGCTCAAGAGAAATTAAACAGGGAAAGTTTGTAGTGTAAAAATTGATTATCCTGAAGGAAAACTAGCAAAACTGCCACTTGGAAGCGTTAAAATATTATTGTTATTACCATGGGATTAAAGTCTTTCAACTAAAGGAATCCTTGACTGAAATAAAAAAAGAAAATAAAAAAAAAGTGAGGCTATCAAAAAAACCTTCCAGAAACCAGCAAACAGAGCTAAATGACTGACAGCTAATTGACTCCTTGTTGCAAAGCTTTCCTGCAAATATCCCCAGACAGGAGAGCTCTTACCCAGATCAAAATGTTGTGGCTGGCTATTATTTTGTCAAGAAGTTAGGAAATTTGAAGGAATTCAATTACATGGACTGCGCTGCCTTTATTTCATTCTTGAAACTTGACAGCCTAAAAAAAAAAAAAAAGCCAGGTACTAAAAAATGCTGCGTGTTGTGCACTGATACAGTACAAAAGACCTTGCCAATGAGGACTTTATAATGTTGCAGAATTATTTCTTGTTCACCATTTCTAATTCTCTCTAATGTGACCTAGAAAAGCAGGCTGTTTATCCATGAGTGTGGAATTGCAAAAAGGAGGCAGATTTCTACAGGAGAAACCCAAATATTGGGGTGCACATGTTTCAGAAGTTCAAGGAGCATCACTGTGAGCTTGTAAAGTGAGACCAGTGAGTCAGATGGGGAGGGTTACATTGATCCTCCAAATGTTAGAGCTGATAATTGCCAAATAATCATCAAAACCACGTTCCTGCAGTGACTCCTCCGTGTGGCACCACCTTCCCACACAGACCCCTGCTGGAGCTCCACCTCAGAACACCTAAACCCACCATCAGTGGCTGTTATTCTTTCAAACAATGTCCCTGCTTTTCACTGAGAGTGGAGGCTGGAGTTTCCAGGAATCCTTTCCAGGGCATGCTCCAAACCAGCAGCAATTCCCTGGTTGGATTTGCAGCCCCTGCTGGGTCTGTGGTGGGATCCCACACCTGATGTGGGATTTTTTTTTAATAAAAACCCGTGTGGGAGGTGTGCATGATGGAGGATAAATATGAATAACAACATGTACAGGAGCACATTTCAGAAAGGCCCCATGGTGTTTCTTCTCTGCTGTAGGAAAACCCACACCTCTGAGGCTGCTGGAGAGCACAGATTGCTGCATTCCATCCCCTGCTGATGAGTGAAAGTGTGGCACTCACCTTTGTGATGCCGTTTATCCATCCAAACAGTGATCTGGAGGTGATGACACATTTATGTGCAAATAAACATCTGTGTGTGCAAGAAACAGAGCAGTGATTTTTGGGGATTCCTCCTAGAATGTCGGTGTGAGCCCCACATCTCTGACACTGGTGCTGGAAGCAGGGAGGGAAGGCAGAGGGGCTGCCTGGCACTGCAGAGTCAGGAAACAAAGCTGGGCAGAGGTGAAATGCCCTGTCTGCCACCAAATCCCACATCTGCTGGCAAAACTGCTTCAACTTGGACTTCTAAAGGTGCACAGACACCTGATCATTCTCAAAGAGAAAATTCAGAGCTAAAATTATCCACTAATTTCAAGTAGTAAATACATCTAGGAAAAAAAAAATCTTTTTTTTTTCCTATGGAGCAAAGCAAACAAAAGTAATGGAAGAATATTTCCTGCTAATAATTCAGTGAGCTGGGCTGTTGCAGGGCTGTGATAATTACACACGTGTTAGAGAACATTTACACTTGTTCAAATCAAAGAGAGAGAGATCCTGCTCTCCAATCAAGCAACATTTTCAAGATGATCAAGGGATACTTCTTGGGGTGATTTTGAACGCCTGGTTGTGATTGTGATCCAGACCTGCTTTAATTGCAGCAAGAGAAATCCTCCCAACCTTTGTCTGCTTTTTTGGGGGGGGAACTGAGTTGTGCATAATGGCTCTGGACACATCGAGGGGTCACAGAGTTCACGTGTCAGAGCACAGAGAGCTCAGCATTGTGCACTTTGTCTGCTGAGAGCCATCAGCCAGCGATCCAGATGGGCAGTTCTCTCATCAGAATCCACCTAAAACCAGACGTCTCTGAGGGTATTTTCAAATAATCTTTTGTAAATTTTTTTTCTCCCCTCTGGACAGTAAAAAAAAGGGCTTTTCTTGGATTCCATTTCTTCCATGTGATTTACAGGAGATTTAGGACACACCAAGAAAATTGTTACGTGTGATGCTGTGCAAAGACGACTCTGCTGTTCCCTATTTTCCCAAACATTTAGATAAATGCTATATTTAGAACAAAAAAAACCCACCCAGGCAAAAGTCACTGACCTCTGAAAGCAGAGCATATTGTCAAAAATACTGCAGCATCCTTGCTGGGCAAGGCAAGCAACCCAAGGCAAATCCTTCCCAGAGCCTGTGTGCTTGGAGATCTTTGCTTATCAGGGCAGAAAGACAACCAGTGGTGGCTTTGAGCTACTGCTGACTGATTGAATCATGGTGAGCTGTGCTCTAACTGGAGTGGAACACTCCAGACCAGGCTGCAAAAGCAGAGCAGAAATCGCCCTGGCTCCCCTTGGTGTGGATTTGTTGTTTTAGGGGAAGGAGAGAGCCCAGAGCCGCTGGAGCTGCTGAGTTCACTGCGTGGTTACACCTGAGGAGGTGCCCTCTGTCATCCAGGAACCTCTTGCAGGTGTTTACAGGGTGTGGGGGGAAAAAAAATCCCTAATATTGGGAAATACTGGGGTGTTTCCTGTGAGGTTTGAGGCACATTTCATCAGGGACTGCAGTGATGGGAACAGAGGGAATGGCTTCACACTGACAGGGGGGAAATGCAGGTTGGATTCTGGGAGGAAATCTCTCTCTGTGAGGGTGGGGATGTACAGAGGAGAGGTGGCTGCCCCATCCCTGGCAGTGCCCAAGGCCAGGCTGGACAGGGCTTGGAGCAGCCTGGGACAGTGGAAGGTGTCCCCATGGCAAGGGGATGGAACAAAATCCCTTAAGGTCCCTCCCAACCCAAAGCAGTCAGTGATTCTGTGATTTGTATGATCCTGGAGGGTTTTTACTTCCATGAAGCTGCTGGGCTGAAGTGCCAAAGGGTGAGATCTATTCATAGCAGTAAAACCCAATTTTCATCAGGCAGAGGTGCTCTGAGCAGAGACAGGAACCTCCCAGCACCAGGGAGCAGAAGGAAATCCCTGTCCCAGCCTGTCCAGGAGAGCAGCAGGCAAAAATAAAGCTCTTCCCCTGATCTAGATGGGAACTGTCATAAAGGAAAGGGTTGAGGAGCAAGGAGAACTTATTAAAATAATGTGGTGGTACAGGGTAAAGACTTCACTTTCCATCACAGAGGAAAGCCTGAAGCCTGTGACCCCTCCAAAGAGAATTTACTGGATACATATTTGCAGTCAATTTTATGTGATTTATAGCAATTCTTTGAAGTCTCTCTATTTCTGGCCTTGTTTTTCATCATTTCCCCGATTTCTCTCTATTATGTTGTTTATTTACTGACTGTTCTTAGAGATGCAAAAAATAAATAAATTCCTGAATAACTTTTTTGACATGCTACACATGACTGTTTCCAGTGGATCAGGCACTTTGACCTCCCTGGTCATGTTTTCTGAACTTTTTTTTTTTGTGTCTTCAGACAACTCCAAAAAAACTTCCTGTTGAGTTCCAGAAAGCCAAGAACATTCTGCTCTTCTCTAAATTGACTTCATGGCTCTCCCACCATGGTGTTACAGGAAAAAATGTAGAAATAAAAATATATTCTAATCCTTACTGTGAAAAAAATCAGGAGAGGAGAGTGACAGACACTTTTATATTGAACCGGCCTCTCTTGATTTTCTCATGCCCATCCATGAGTATCCCTAATTTATCTTCCCTTGCATCCAAAAAAATCGCCAACAAATTTAAATACAATCCCTACCTCCAATTTCCCTGCATAAACTGAGTGATCTTTACAGAGGAACTGTAAGAATTTATTGCTCCTCAGATGCTTTAAAACTTCATGACAATGGTTTTGCTCATATAAAGTCATTACTGCTTTGTGCCCCTGTTTTTTTTAAATTTGGTTTATTTACACTGTAGTTACCAAAATGTTGGGTTTGAAGCATTTTTTTGTGTATGAACTCAGAATTCAAGAAAGAAAATTCGTGATTTATTTATGCATCTGCGAGTATACAGGTAATTAGGAAGTACTGTGCTCGCTGAAATTAAATTATAGAACCTGACTAAACTACATCCCATCATTTGAAACAAATTAATTCACTCTCTGCCTCTCCTTGATTTTAATGTATTCAATTGCAATTTCTGTGTGTAAACCTTTCTCATGTTTTATACATTCTGCAAATTCTGATTTTTTTTATTTTTTTTTAAATATCAGCACCCATTGTGTAAAGGATTTCTGTGCTTCTTAGTGCTCCTGGAATAATTATGTTGTCTGCTAGAGAAATAAAGTGACAGCTTCAAATTTAAAGCTAGGAGAGCTCCTCAGCTAATTTCTGTACTGTGTTCTGAATTTATATTTTTATATATTTAGCAGGTGGTGTATATATATATATACCTGCTGAATATCCATAGACACACCTGGCAACTCTCATCGTTCCTTACCAAAATGAGAATCTTGGTGCATAACATAAAGTGGGAGATTTTTTTTTCTTCTACAAGGTGTGATGGGTTTAAATGTTCTGTGGAATTTCTTGAAGAATTTTCTCTGTCTTCTTTCTCTCTCGTGGTGTGAAAGCCTTTGGTTAAGATGTGCTTATCTAAGCATTTGTCATTCTCCTTCTTTTGTTTATAGAGCAGGGAATTGAGCTTGATTCCCACAGCAAACTGAGCAGAGAGAATTTGGATTGAATTATTTGGCTCTCTCGGCTGCAGAAATAAAATTAGCATTCCCCAAGGACGAATATTAAAGTATAGCACATACAATGATCCAGCCCAACAGAAAAACCTGATGTAAACTTTGATTAGTGATCCAATAGAGTTTGTGTTCTGAGCATAAATTTTAGTGAAAGAAATTTATTTGGATGTCCTGTGCCTACTTCACCTGAGGTTTTGGAGTTGCCAACATTTGTCTGCCAGGTCAGCACTTCAGAGCTGGGGTCTAAAATCTTTTCCAATGAGGCCTTCGGGGTTCATTCCTGAAGTTTTAAAAGGCAGGCCACGCCAGGAATAACAACAAGTAATAAAAAGTAAAACAACAGCAATAACAAGTAATCACCCACTGAATATTTGTCATCTCAGCACCTCCTGTCCTTTTTGCTGTGAACTCATCCCCAAAGGATGATTTATTGGCTCTTAACCACACACAAACCCCACCATATGGAGAGGGCAGCAGGGTTATATAACAGAGACAAACAAAGGTCTTTAAAAAGAGCTGATATTTTGTTCCAAACCCCTAAATGCCATAAATAACATCATGTTGTTCATTTATTTACTCTGTTTCGGTGCTGTCCACACAATGTTCACTCGCAGGATTTCAGAAGGAAAAGGAAAAGGGAAAGGGAAAGGGAAGAAAAAGTCAACAAAAATATAAAATACATATTTATGCTTTTATATATAATTTTCTGCTCTATCAGTGACAGAAGTAGCAGTCAGGGCTTTATCAGGTAGTTTGAAGGACTGGATTCATGAGTAAAGGAAAATAGAGAAAGAAGACAGGAAGGTTAAGCAGGCTGAGTCCTCTCCTACCATGGGGTCACTTTGCCAAGGAGAAACAAAAGGCAGCAAATGAAAAGAGCCTTTTGTGACAGCTCAAATCAGACTGGCACAGTCAGGTGGTTGTAAAGGAACCCCCTTGACCTTCCAGATGTTCCAAATTCCCCCTCTGAGCTGCCTCACATCCCATCAGAGCTTTGAGGGCTTTGCACTCCCTTCAGCACAATCCCATGAGGGTGATGGATGGAGTTTGCTAAACAAATTAAACCATGCACTGGTTCTTCCTTTTCTCCTCCAAGAGTCATCACTTTATTTGAAGAGGCTCCCAGCACATCTTCAACCACAGAAATGGCTCTGCCTGCCTGGCCATGGGGTTTGGGTCTCTGGACAGGATTCCAGCTGACACCAAAAAAGAATTTGAGAAAAATCTGGGAAGGATTTGGGGAAAACCAGAGTGAGAACAAGAGATGTGCCTCCCCTGCCTCACCTTCTGATTTCACTGCCAGCTTGTACCACTCCAGAGGGTGCAGAAATCTCTAAAGCAGCAAATTCCTGCCCAACCCCACTTCTGATTTCCTATCAAAAACCAGTTTGGGTAAACTCGATGGCAGATTTCAATGGGAGTCGCTCTTGGCTCTGTTACAGAAGATTTCATGTGCGTGACTTGAAGCACATGCATCATTCAGCTGATTTCAGTAGGACTCCTAAAGCTGAAGTGCCTTGTTGAATCAGAGCCTTTCTGCATCCCTGGCTGCAGCACCAACACTCCAACACCATCAGGGCCAGCTGCTGGCTCTGTCAGGACCTCCCCCACTGGGAGAATCAGAGAATCCCAGAGTGGTTTGGGTGGGAAAGGACTTTAAAGACCCTCTGATTCCAACCCCACTGCTGTGAGAGGGACACCTTTCACCAGACCAGCTTGCTCAGAGCCCCATCCAAATCCTTTACTGAGTTCTCAGCCATGCTGCTCCCAAAATCTCTCTCTAGAAATTCCTCTATGCTTCAGCAAAAAACTTATCCTGCAAAAAAAAAGTTATGCTGCAGAATGACAAATGCCTTGTGTTTGCTGGGAATAATCTCTTAAGGCACAACCCAAAGTCATCACCTTCATCCCTGGTTGTGTCCAAGGCCAGGTTGGACAGGGCTTGGAGCACCCTGGGATGGTCTCCACGGCAGGGGCTGCAATGAGATGATCTTTAAGGTCCCTTCCAACCCAAACCATTTCTATTCTATTATTCTGTAACTCAGATTTTATCTTTTAAGGGAGAGAGAAGTGCTCTGCTTTGAGGCTCACACATAGAGATCAATCCAAGCTTTGCAGCTCAGTTTTCAGCTGAGTCTAACACAGCATCTCCAGGAACATCCTTCCCACTGCAGATTCTGGCTTTATCTTCAGTGCTCCTCCATGCAAAAGGCAAAGATTTGGTTCCCCTTTTCACTGTGAACTCTCATCTACACAAACAAAGGTGGCAGCAGCAGAGTGCTGAAAAGCTGATTTACAAACCACTCAATCACCAGTTCCCTGTTACACTGCAAAGTCAGGACATGCAAATCAAAGTTGTTTGTTAGGAACACGCAGGAATGATTTAAAATATAGTGTGGTACTATTTCAAATCCATTTTTGGATATGTTAATACTTTATTAGGAATGTAAATTTATATTAGGCTCTGCAAACCTTTTTTTCTTGTTTGTTTTCAGGTTATGCAAATTCATTTCAAGATATGTTAATTTGGTTCCTGACATAGATCAGTAGAAGATTTTTATGTCTAATGATAAAAACAACAGTTTAAAAATTACACAGTTACGTGTAAGGCTCAATTCTGCAACTCTGAGATTACATAATTGAAACTCTGGCCATAGTTCAGATTTGGCCAATTTAGCCATGAGAATACATCTGACACTGAGCACTTCTGTATCAGCCATAAATATGCTTATTCTGAATATTCTGCTTTTACTGCCTCACCTCTTTGCTGGATACTTCTGAAGCAGTTACATCAAACCAACCTTTATATCACAAGGTTTAATAGAGTTCTTAATTCCCCTTTTCTCCCTTTTCCTCCTCGGTAAGACCTGGCTGTAAAACACCACTTTTGATCTCTTGCTGCCTGAGAACAAAAACAGCTCCAAACCCTGGGGTAGGTTATATCCAAATGAAGTTTAACCCTGCTGCCCAAGCAGAGCTTTTCTAAAGGTGGCACTCACAGCTGGGAACCTAAAACCATAAAGCTTTTGCTGCTCTCAACATTTACCTTTGTCCATCTAAGAATTATCTCAGTTGGAAAAGTTAATACCTCCTCTGGACCCACTGAATTTCAGCCTGAATTTAAGAGTTTATCCTGGTTTTAGCACTGGGAATGCTAAAATGCTGGCAAAACATCTCCAGTCTCCTACTTCCCTTCAAAATAAATGTCTTAAAAGTCAGAGATTTAGTATTCTTTCTATGTCTCCTTTTATTTTCAGTGTGAGGTGTCAGGTTATATTTTCTACTCCCCAGAGCCAGTTCTGTACTTTTCCAATCAAAGATAAACAAACAAAAACAAAAACAAACAAACAAACAAATCACACCATCTTAGATAAGACACAAACTTAAGAAAAATGTGATGTGGTTCAGTTTCACACTCGAATCAGATGAAAGCAAAAATCAGGGACTCAAGGGTAAATTTGACATTCCAAATATGTCATTATATACAGGGATTTCCCCAAAACTTTTTGCACCTCTCAGGACAGACAAATTTTCTGGCTACAAAACCAGGCTACGTACAAGGAAAACACTGATAACATCCAGTTTATGATGGAAATAGCTCGACGAAGGTGTTTTTTCTTAGCTTGATGTGTTGCTAATGAAAACCTCAGGCAAGAAATGCCCTAATAAGAACAATAATTAAATCCCACTTTTCAGCCTCTGGAAAGTTTTGCCTTCTTTTGGTTCTGACTTTGATCTAACCTGGTTTTCCTTTCATTCGGAAATGAAATCCTCATTTCCCTCTCTGTGCTGCTTTTCTGAAAACCTTAGCCTTTTTGGTAATTAGAGACATTTGTTCAGCTATTCAGTGGCAGGAAAAGTTACTGGAACATCCAAAAAGAGAAAGCAAAATCCTCCAGGGCTGCTCATTTGTCACCATCCTCCGAGGAGCCACAAGTCACAACCTACAGCGAGAGAAGAGCTTGTCAAAAAAAAAAGAAAAGAAAAAAAAAAAAAAAGAGGAAAGGTGGGAGATCATTAATTCTGGATAATCACTAAAGAGGCAGTGATTTATTCATGCGGAGCTCTCCCGAGAGTTCAATGTGCCCAGATGGCAGAGGGGCTTGTCAGGCTCGTTATCTGGGAGATCGAGGATGATGCTGAGGGAGCGCTCCGGCTGCTGGAAACCGGCCCCGCTCCCATCTCCGGGAGCTGCTGGGTTTGAGAGCAGAGAAACCACTTTCCTCATGTTCCTCACTTCCAGCCCAGCCTGCAAAAAAAGCCTGTACGCGTTCCAGCTGATCGTATTCCCGTTTTCCCCAAAAAGCCATCGCTCCCACAGCTCCCTGTCCCGTGAGGCAGCCCCGGGATGCTCCATCCCCATCCCCACCGCCCCGGGAAATCTTTTTCTGTCTTTTCCCTAATAAAAAGCAGCACCACAGCTGCTTCCCCACACCAAAGGAGCTGCTCTCTTTCAGGATAAGCTCCTTTAATTCTGGGAGGTGCCGATGTGACAGCACAGCCTCGCTGGGTTCCGCTGGCTTTGGGAATTTCATCCCTTTCCTCACTTTCTCACTCAATTTTCCTCTTCCTCACGGCAGGGGTTGGAGCAGCCAATTTGTATCTGATAGTGGATAAAGTTGTTGCTGCTCCCTGGCGAAGTGAGAGGGTTGGGGTTGTTATAAATGATCAGCACCAAATTTGATATCAAGGATTTTATTTTCCCATTTCCAAAATGAAATTTGAAACAGCCACAATAAAAGCAAGGAACACCAGTGTTGGGTGGGCAGGGGGACAGTCTCGAGTGAGCTGACCTGTCTCTGTCCAGTGGGCATATTCATGTACTTCTTTCTCTCTTCTTTTTGTTTTCGTTCTGAAAAGCTTTCCTGGAACCCATCAGCAGAGAGATCATCACTAAGGACAGTGATTTTCTTATTTCTGATCCATATCGGGTCCCAATCACCGGTGATTTTCTTATTTCTGATCCATATCAGGTCCCAATCACCGGGGTGTTTCTGGTTTTACCTTTATTGATGGCCCATCTCTCTGGTGGACACTGCTTTTCTCTTGCAAATTCTAGGGCTCCTCCAGCTGCCCTCTGAGTTTCACAGCCCTGGTTTCTCCTTTTCTCTGTGTGGCTTGGAGTTTTCTTATTTTTCAATTAATATTTTATTTATTAAAACCACGAATTAACACACTTTCTTTATTTCAGGGTGGTTTGTGAATCCAGCACACGGGTGATGGTTGTGCCTGCGTGGGAGGGAAGCAGCACCTGATCCTTCAAGGTTGGCCCCGAAATCACATAAAGGCATCCATGACTCCCCAAAACTGATTTGTGCGGTGTTAATTGTGGCTCACTGAGTAATTACATCCTCCCAAGAAAGGGAGGGAGGTGTTTTCTTCGATGGAAAACATCCCCTCTATGGCTTTGGGGAGAAAAAAAAGCCAGGACAAGGTCACCAAGTGCTGTTCCCTAACACCAAAGTGATGGAGCTTAAGCTTGAAAAATAAAGGTTGAAAAGAAGGGTGAAAATTTGCTCTAAGGATGTGTGTGCACAAGTGGGTTTGTACAGGGGAAAATCCCCGGGAGCAATGTTCAGTTTTGTCTGATTTCACTGGAAATCCTCACCATTTTCCTCATCCAGCCTTGACAGAGCAGCAGTGAATGTTTGGCTGTGGACTTTTGACTTGAATTTGAAATCAGTTAGAAATTATTTTGGAATCAATACCTTCAGATTAGGTTTCATTTTTTTTACATTTGTTTGCCTTCATTGCATCTTTAGCTCGAATCACATCATTTTCACCTTCTCCTGCAAAAAAACCCCATTAGCTCAAAGGTAAAGATGAACATGACAATCTCATAAAAAGCAGATATAATAGAAATCTAATGAATGCACCTCCATAATAAACTGATAACAACATCAGAGAAAACGCTGAGAGAAAAGGAGGCCCTGAGGATGCAGGTGGAAAGGAAAATACTTGTTGCATCTGGATCATTTCAAGATGGGGAGGCTCTGCCCTCCTCACCACTCATTTTCTGGAGTGAAGTGCTCACAGAGAAATACTAAAAGTGAAAAAAAAAGAAAGTTTCTGAAGGCTGAAAAGCACTGGTTTAACTCGGTTTAAAATAAAGGGGCTGTGGGCTGCTCCTGCCCTAGAAGAAAATATCTTTCATGATTTAGACTTAAACAAAGTTTTCTTGAACTCTAAATTTGAAACAGCACATTTAAGGCAGGTGGGTGGAAGGCTGTGGAGGTGGGAAAGTGAAAAGACAAAGGGAAGAGAGCAGGGGAGAGCTCTTGGGAATCTGTTCATGGAGAGCTCTCAGAAATTTTTGAAGTTGAGGAGATATTATGTTAATGCAAGTTCTAATTGCTAGGCAATAAACAACACCCACCCGCTGACTAAATGTCAGGACCAAACTTATCTCGAAATCTGCTTTGAAACAATGTCAGTCATAGGATCACAAACAGATTGAGCCCTTCTTTCCGTGGTGACATGAAAATAAACCAGATTTTTAATTACTCGAAGTTAGACCTTAGGTATTAAAACAAAAAAAAAACCCAAAACAAAACAAACAACAAAAAAAAACCCCAACAAACAAAACTCCAACCAGTCTGGGAGTAGGTGGTGAGAGCTGCAGAGAGTTGGGACTGTTTGTGAGCCAATTATGAAATAAAACCCCCTAGAAATGCATCCATGTACCACACATTAATGGCAATATTCCAAGCGAATGATTTTCCTATTCTTAGTAATTGGAAAAGTTTCTAGGGATTTAAAGTGTCTTTTCTCCGAGCAGGATGGTCTCCACACACAAGGATGTGCTCCTAACTCACAGTTTAGGTGGAAAACTAAAAGAAAAAAAAAATTTAAAAAAAAAAATCCAAACAAAACCCCCCAAAAATGAAAACCCAGTCAACAACTGGGAGAAAACTCCTCTTGATGGATTCAATTTTTGCCTTTCACTATTTTTTAGTTGTCAGGACTCTGAATAATGCAGCAAAAAAGGCCTCTTGCTCCAGATATCAGCTCTTGGGCAGGAAGATGGAAGGGGTCTGGAATCCTCTGTTTGCTTAGAGTATGGCAAATGAATAAATGGATCTATGTATAATTAAAACCCCATTTAAGTCTAATATTCAGCAAAATGCTGTGGAGTTTTGACTTAGTCTGCTCTTCAGCTGGAAGGGCAGTGCATAATCCTAATATTCATTCTGGCTGCTGAGTTTCTTTCTGTTCAAAAACCACATTTTGTGCCTTTATTTAAGGAATCCTCTTTCTATGCAAATGCAATTCCTCTGAGAGAGGAGCAGGCACGGGGAACACAAGTTATTTAAAACAGGCTAAAAAAAAAAAATAACAAAAAGGAAGATTCTCAAGTTATTTAAAGGCCATGGGACTTACATATCCAAGAACAACAAAACTCTGAGAATCTGAGTCAAAACACGTCACTGAGCTTTTCCTCCTCTTTCACTGAATGCAAATTAGAACACGAATTACCACAAACATCACAGGGCCAGGAAATAACAACTTCAGCTCGCAAGAATCACCAGTGGTGTTGTTGCAGCTGAGTCACACCTGAACGGAGGAGAAATGGAATTGTGATGGAGCAGACAGGATGAGGAGCTCAGGGAGACAAAGGATGGCCCAGCAGTGACAAAGCCAGATTTGGACTTGGGAAAATAAATTCACCTCTCTCCTCTACTCCAGCCCTCTTTCAAATCACAGGAGTGTTAGAAGAATAAATACGCAATAAACTCAAAGACACTCTGATACCACAGCAGAGGGGACCAGGAAAGTGCATAAATCATTGGAAAGCACTTTTGCTCTTATTTCTCAATATGGACAACGTTTCACAGCGAGGGTACATTTACACAGCTTTACTCGGGCAAATTTGGGAGTGGATTAAGTGAAACCTGTGTGCAGGATGACAGGATCCTTGTGGGAAGCTAATGTGAAGCAGTTAACTTTGCTTTAAATTCGTGTTCTACCTTGCTGTGCAACAGCTTTCCTGCGTAGATAAACGTAAAGAAAAAAAAGAAAAGAAATTGGCGATATCTGTGAAGCCATTTCTGTAATAACCAGTTTGCCATTATCCAGCGTTGAGTTGAAAGTTACCTTTAAAAGCTTTTATCCTATCAGGATAAACACAAAGGAATCAGGGGGTAAAAAAAAATTCGCCACAGAAGGCAATCAATTGACAGAGGGAAGGGAAACACATTTAAAACCAGGTATTTGAGAAGGATCAGGGAAATGTCCAGTTCTGCCTCGTTTTGAGCAGTGAAGTGCAGTTCTGTCACCCTTCCCAAAAGGACATTTAAATATCACCTTGCAGAAGGGTGAGGAGGAGCAGTCAAAGAAAGCAGATGCTAAACTGAGATCTGGAACATTCTGAGCCACCAATTGAACAGAGAAAGAAAACTCATGGAAAAATAATCCAGCTGCAAGCAGGAACATTTGAAAGGCAGTGACAATTATGTGCTCCCAGAGCAGCAGAAGGTAAAAGTACAAAAGTGGAGCTCTAAGTCAGTAATGGTAAAGGTTATTGGAATCAGCGTGGTTATTTCCCTCAATTGCAGTCCCAGCTGAAGTTATTTTCCTATTTATAAATGATCCTTGCTTTTTATGAGGCGTTTCTCATGTTTATAGATCTCTCACCAGAAGCTGAAGAGTTTGGATCTCTGTGGAAAATGAATATAACCTTGGAATCTTCAAGAAAACTGTCTTGATGTTACACCCATTAGAGATGAATTTATGCATTTAAAACCAGGGAATGCCTGAACGTGCAGAGAGAGGTTTTCCCAATTGCTCCCAGTGATTTACACCACCAGGTATTTATCAGCAGTGCTGGGTTCATCATTGCCTCCATAAATTCAGCCCAGCCACCTGGGATTGCTTTTTTTAAGACACAAAAGGGTTCTAAGCCGAAAATAACTCTCACCCAAAGAATTTGCTGCTTTCCTCAGCAAACAGGGGAGAGATCCCTCAGTTCCTGTGCCACCCTGGTTCTGAAAGAGTCAGGAGCAGCATGATAAAGGGAATATTGCTGGAGTGTGTATCAAACAACCCCAGAGCTGCCAATTCCAGCTGCAAGGTGGGGCTTGAAAGCTGGCAGGGAGAATTTTTGATTTTCCAAAGTGGGATATTTACTTCCACACAGAGGACCATGCAGTGATTCCTGCACACACAGCCCCAAGAGCCACAAAATTCCACTCTTTATCAAGTTATAGACATAAAAAAAAAAAAAAAAATTCAAATACTTTCAATCTGACAACTTTATTTGAGTGCAGAGGGCTTTGTCCCTCACTGTTCTCTGAGTATCTGCCCTGCTGGTAGAGTTTGAAATTATTTATTGCAGATGAATGACCAAGAGTTGGTTGTACACCAGAACAAATTGCAACAAGTCCTGTCTTGGAGCTCAAATCCTCCCTACTTCGGAGTGTTCTTTAAACATTTCTATCACCAAGAACACTTTAATCAATCTCCACAGCAAAGATTAAAGTCCAGACTCTCATTCCTCACAGTCCAGGTCATTGGTGGCTCCCTGCATGGGTAAAGAGCTGTTTGGGGAGGGTTTATTTGGCTGTTTAAGTTTTGTTTTGTTGGGTTCTTTTTTACCATAATAGAACCCTCCAAATTTTATCTACTGCACCAAGCTGTAGTTTCTGGCTCCCATTAACCATAACTACTCTCAGTGTTTATGCAATAGGAGTTCAAAGCATATCTTTATGCCAAATCTCCTTGCCAGCTCCCTTTTTTCTTTTTTTTCTTTTTTTTTCTTTACTTTATTTTCAGCCACCCTGTGAAAAACCCTTAAGATATTTTGTGATGAGAAGGAAGGAGTGCAGAATATGGAGCTGCTGTTTGAAGCCTTGCTTCAAAACAACCTCCCACCACAGAGCCCTCAGAGAATCAATCCGGGAATTGGGAATGGGGGATAAAGTAAAGAGGAAGCTGGAACCACACGAGCTGGTAGGAAGAAGAAAGTTCAGATATATTTAACACTCAGTAATCAGCAAATTCAGGCTTTTCTGGTCCCAGTTAAACCACGAGTCAGGAGTGACTCCACCAGTTTAACAATGGCACTGGAAGGGGACAGAGATTTAAAAAAAGCGGATTTTTCCAGAGCTATGTGAGCTGATAACATATAAAGCATCTGCTTTATAAAACTTTCACACTCACATTTTCAAATTCAGATTATTGTGGCCAGAAATCCCCAACACTGAACATCTCTCTCCCATTAACCTCTTCTGGAGGTATTAAGAACTCACATTTCCAAGCAGATCTCTTCTTTTTCGTTATTATGGCTTGGAGTTTATGTTAATTTGGTTGATTGCAGGATTTTGCATTTACGGATTGTCTCACTGTTCCTGCAGCCTGGTGGTTGCAAAAGGGGCCCATCCTCTGCCCCTGAGGATGCTGTTCCCTCCCTGCCCCACATCCACTCAAAGACCACTTTTAGTCCCTTTTTAGTCAGGACAAGGCAGAGGTTGTTGGATGTTCTAAATAAGAACATGAAGTTGCTGCATTGTAATTTTCCAGGGAAATCCTGAAAAAACAAAGTCAAGGAAAATATTAGGATTGTTTCCAAAACCTTAAAACCCTCCAGGGAGAGAACTTTCACCCTGGAGTGTGTTAATATTTCACTGCCTGCATCTTTCTGTGAAATTCGTGGTCTTGACATCTTATAGGGAAAGGAAGCCTGTGAAATGCAAATGCAAAGCCACTTCTTCATCTGATTCAGATACTGATGGCCAAAGTTCAAGCTATATTTTTAACAGATTGATCCTCTGGTCTGTCCTTGTTTATACACCTAAAAACACCTCGTTAACAAGAGACACTGCCCTAAAAATTTGCTTCTGACACATTTCTGGGTTAGATGGATGCTAAATGGGATTCCACGGTTCTGAGAAATCCATGTTGTGTGAGAAATGAAGATAAAGATGCAATAACAGCACACTCTACGAGGCACTTTGTGATGGCTGAGTAAAGATGACATTTTTTATTATCTCATGTGACATTGCTAAGCTACCCAGAAACTCTCCAGTGCAAGCATGTGATAGTTCAGCATAAATCCTGCTGTCACAGAACTCCAGTGCATGAAACTCCAGCTAGAACAAGCAAGCATTCCAAGTAAACAGAAAATCGACCTTTAACACCTCTTCTTTAATCCCCAGCTGTGAACATCTGCAACATTTCCTACTCGAGGAGCTCTGCTGCAGGCAAGGGAGGAGACAACTTCGTGTGTCAGCTGCAGAGAACTTGGGACACTTCCCTCACCTTTTCCTTCTTAGGGAAAAGTTGAGAACCACGAGTTATCCCAGCAAAGCTGCTCGCGTGCACTGCAGAGAGCTCCCAGCTGGAATGGAAGTTTATTCTCTTGAAATATCAGCTGTGGCTTTATCTGTTGGTAAAGAGATAAGTGCAAGTGGCTCTTAGCAGATCCTGGTAAGGGGAGATCCTAGAAGAATGAGGAGGTTGCCCCTCATTGCCATTTTTGGTTGCCTTTACTTTTTAAAGGGAATTGGGATTTTAAAGGGAATTGCCTTTACTTTTTAAAGGGATTTGGGAATCCAGGGTGTACCCCTGAGCAAACAGGCTGAGGAGAGAAGGAAATAATCCATGAGGACACAGCCAGGAAGCTCAGAGGAGAGGGGAAGCAGTTTGGGGTTATGGCTTGAAGGAGGAGTTTTCGAATGGTTGGTTTTGCCCTTCCTCTGCACATCCCCTGCTCTCCCCACAGGAAATCATTTTCATCCTGAGTTTATGTCAGTCTTTTCTTTTAGCTGATGCTTTTAAATCAGCCTGTCTGGACAGACACACACACATCCTGCAAGCTTAGGCTTGGCTTTTTCTTTGCAAGAGTGCAAAAACTCACGGTGCAATGTCACGCCTGATTTATCTACGAATATCCCAGCCCTGTGCTCCATCTTTATGGCTGATGGAAAAAGACAAGAGTTGTAGTTGTTTTATGGAGTGACAGAGGAGCAAATTGTAGCACTTCCTCCTCCATCCATTTAGGATGCATTCATCATTCCTGCTTCTCGTTCCCTGCTTCTCCCTGGTGCATCATTGCTGGGGAAATGTCATTAGTGAGAGTATTGTTCAATGTAAGTCAGAGGAAAAAAAAATAGAGAGACAACTGCAGCCTCTACAAATCAGCCTCAGGGAAGTCTTTGGGGGGAAACTGATATTGCTGAGTAGTTTAGAAAGCTAATGTTGTCATTGGGAGTAAGATTTAAAACTACAAATGAAATATGAAAAACAGAACGAGGGAGACTTGATGGAGGAGGCTGGGGAAATCTTAAATGGGAAGAAGGCAAATAAATTTTATTTACCTGTCAGTATAGCTCAGCATGAATAACTTTGCCTCCTCCTTTCACCTTCCCTCCAAGGTTAAGCAAAGCTGAAATAATTTAGAAGTACAGACATGATTATTGTTGCTCAGAAATGCACTCCACATTTGGGACATTATGAAAATCTTCCCATAATATTAAGCAAACTAAATCTCTTAATATTCCTGTTTGAGGGGAATGTGACATAAAAACCAAAGGGATGCCTGCCTGTGTCACCTTAGAAAGAGAATAGGTTTCCACAAAGCCTGGAAATATCCATAAAGCCTGGAAATATCCATAAAGCCTGGAAATATCAGTGCCAACATCAATTGTGAAAAACTGATCCTCTCTGTGTTCCACAAACGAACCTCCAAGGGCTTTGTTCCACTTGTTCTGTTAATGGTCTCCATTTCTTTACCAAAGCCAGGACTAAATCCTGGCATTTACCAGATAAATTGGGAGGATTAAATCAGCAAAACTGCTGGAGGCTCCATCCCTCTTCAAAGACACCAAGGCTGGGACCAAGCAACGCAGCAAACCTACCCCTGACAAGAGCAGCATCCTGCCCCTGTGGCTCACCAACCCGAATACAATCCATTAAAAATGAAATGGAAATGCTCTTTTGTGTTTGGAGAGAACACCCACCCCAGCCCCTGGCCTCAGGCAGAGGAATGGGAACGATTTGGGAGTGGATTCCTGCAAGGAATTCCTTCCACAGCTTCCAGAGAAACCTGCCCTCTCCCAGGCAGGGCCTTTTGCTCTTTTATCCATTTAATTCTGTCTGCAGGGTGTGTGACAAACCAAGCAGGAGGTGTCAGAGCCCGTGTTTTCAAGTCTCACATCTCCAGGGAATCAATAAATCGAGTCTGGGACAGCAGTGACCAACAAACCCCAACAGATCATCGCCAAAAAAACCCCGCTCAGGTTTTCCAGCACGACACCTAAAAACTGCATTTTCCTCCACTCTCCTCCTGCCTCTCCTCCCCAGGGCTGAAGTGGGCAATTTTCTGTGTTTCACCACTGCACATGTGAATATTGTGAAGGATTTTTGCCAAGGTTTGAGCTGTTAAGAAGGCAAGATCAGCTTTGCACAGCTGATGGAGGCGACAAACACGGGAAAAGCTCCAAGGAATCTTGGGTGGTTTCAATACCCAGATATTTCAATGTGAACGTGTCGTGGGCAGATTCCTACAGGAGTAGCTCGTTCTTTTGGTGTTCCAGTTGGTTTATTCCCAATTCAATTCCTTTGGGATGTTTTTGGAGCTCTGAAGCACCGAGGAGTTTGTGGAGTCAGAAATCTCAGCGCTGTTTTTTCAGTGCTGACAGGAGCACAGATTAAAACCCACTAAATTAGACTCTAAAAAACCATAAATTAATGTCCCAGATTTCCCTTTCAGATACTTCATTAATCAGCCATTCAGCATAGGGACACAGAAGTGAATCTGTATTTTCAAATGTGCTTTTCCCAGGTGATTTTCCCCTACACCTCCCTGCAGGGAAGCACTCATGAGTTTATTCAGCCTTGACATGGTTTGGGGCAGCAACAATCCCACTCTGATTTTTTACAGTGTTGGTTCTAATATCAGTGAAAACTAAAGGCAAAACTAAAGGCAAAACTTAATATTAACTTAATATTGCTGCCTTGTAATGAAGCTCAGGATTACCTTTAAATCCATGTCCAAATATAAACTGCACAAAAATCACTGGTCAAAGTCACCTGTGTGAAACATTTTTGTCTTCTCAATAATGCACAGTGACCCTTCCTGTGTGAAGAGCTGAGGAAATCCTCACCTTGAGGAGAAATTAGAGGGAACAGGTGTTCCAAGCTCAAACAGAATGAGGCAAAGTTTGCTTGCAGCAGAAAGATAAATCCAGGGTACAATTTATATACCCCAAACACTCCCAGCTCTCCCAAAACCCCTCCCACACCTCAAAAACATCCCCTGATTCTGTCTGTTCATCCCCAAAGCCCTGGAATTCTGTCCAGACAAAAATGTCCATCAGCATGAGAGAGCTCTGATAAAACAGCCACACTGGATATTGGAGATTTTAGGTGGCAACAGGAGGACAGAAACATCCAAAGATCAGTGGGCACTGGGTGTGTTTTTAAGAATAAAACATCTGTTTTCATTATCCCTGGGATGCAGAGGGTGAGTGGGATGTGAGCCTGCTTTGTGTTCCCCCAGCTCTCTGCAGGACCAGTCATGAATGCACTTTTTGTAGCCAGGAATAGAAAAAGGGTTTGGCTCTGTTGGTGTTATTTTGCGTTTATCAGCTGATAAATGAATTGGGGTTGGCAGGAATTCTGATTTGCATGTTTAAAGCACGGCACAAGGCTGGCTGAGCCGTGATGACTGGGTGTGCATTTCATGAGAAATGATGCAAATAGCAATATTTTGCATTTTCCTTTCAGTTTCACCCGGAGATCTTAAAGCACCTCATAACTTCGTATTCATAACACCCAATTTATGCACACCCTTCCTGAATTACTGAGAAATGACACCTCAGCCAGATCCTGTAAGCCAATTCTCTGTACTACACAAAATGATGTTTTCTATGTACAAACCAAATACACAGAGACTCTGATCTGCATTTAGGTTTAGCATTTATAACAAAGCATTGCTACAGGCTACACATGTTAATTCTGCAGCGTCTGCAACCCAGAATTTGCATTGGAAATGTTCTTTCTAGCATGTGTAATATGTGGGTTTCAGGCTACATCTGATTTTTCACTGAGACAGTGACTCCATTAACCAAAGCCAGCAGTTGCACTATTATTGTGGTCACACTATTTCTTTTAATGAAAAAAAATATATATATTTATAAG
>VWYP01020768.1:0-20984 GCA_013400435.1 Pycnonotus jocosus
AACAACCAAAACAAAGAAACATAATCCAAGTTATGTAGTTATGTTGTCAGTAGTCTCAAATTTTGAATTTATTTGTATTTCTGATTTACAAGTCTGCGATGAGGATTACACTGGAAATTCAGGTTCCTTCCCTGAAACAGTCTGTCCAAAGTCTTTTCTAAATTACACAAATGATTTCTCTTCTTCCTGCCCTCTCCTCCCCCCACCATCTCTTGAGAACCGCCTGAAGGCAAATATAATTGGAACCTTGCACTCGCTGCAGACATGTCATGAACAAGAACATAATCCAGGGTCATCACCAGGCTACAGCCCGTGCACTGCCCTGCAGGACGATCAGATCAGCCTGTGGGTGATAAGCTGCCTACAGCCAAGGCAAGCCGAGCAGACCTGAGACAGGGCAGCCTGCATTGTTCTCCAGCAAAATCTGTCCAGAGGACCGACAAAACAGCCCTGAGAGCTCTACTGGAAGCAACTGGACCCATTCCCCCACTCCCAGTTAAGAGGAAAAAACAAAGTCCTAAGGATTGAGGGGGGAGGGAAGGCTGAAAGCAAGGATCTGCTTACAGACAGAGAGTATCATTAACTATTAATAACAAAAAGGCTGCAATGCAGACAGCTTGAAATCTGGTACAGCTTACTAAATCACAACTGCATTTGAGACCATTATATTACAGTACACCAGTAATAGCTCCACAGTTCCCTTTCAGTGACAAATTCATACATTTATATGAAGACCACACAGCACGTTTCCAGCATTACTGCACTTCTAATGCTGATAACTGTTCGAAAATTCAAAAGCATTTCTTCCAGTTAAACATTTCATTTTAAAAGTAGGTCTTTCTAAAACAGGATGTTTTATGCCAAACAATTTATAGATGCTATTTAATAAAGCATAAGATCTGAGTGTGCAATAACACTGGGGAGGGAGATGAAATGCACATCATACATACCTAACAAAGTTCCTTCATTAGGAAGAAATGATGATTAAGTTTCCTCTGGGAAGAGCCCTGTGAAAGCCAGCCTCTTATGCCAAGACAGTGCAACTCACTTCAGAGAATAATTAGTAAGCAGTTCATACTATAATTAATAAGCAAGGTACAGCAGAGATATTGAGTACCAGCTGGAGTTGGGGATGGTTTGTTTTGGTTTTTTGACTTTGAGTACACTGGTGGCTTAGGTGGAACCCTCTGTTCACATCTAAACAAATCAATTCAGCTAATCCTACTTTTTTTCCCATCCAGACATTTGAAAGAGTATTGATGTGACTTTCCTTGGTGAAATACAGAGTCACTGCTGTTTTCCAGACTGACAGGAGGACAAAGGGCTAAAGGAAAACAGGGAAGACCATCTGCAGGGTGAAAGGTTGGATCACACTAGTGCTATTGTCAGAGTAGAGGACAGGCAATGCCAGGGGTCTCAGAGCTGTGAGATGAGCGAAGAACAAATTGGGATGAAAATGTCTGTGCTGAAGCAAAGTGAGGATGCTCCAGGAAGGGGATGCAGCCATTTTAGTGCTCAAGTTCCCCTATTTTCCTCACCACATCCTTCCTGCAGTGGGTTCACAGCACTGGAGTTGTGCAGTCCCGTGCCCCTGCTGTCATCCCACAGGGCAAGAGGGAACCAAGGAGTCCAGCCCTAGTGCTGGACCTCACCAGTTACATGCTCTCCTTCCTCAACTGAGGTGGGTATTCTAGTTTGGAATGTATTTTAGAAAAAGGATCTATTTGATCACAGCTGGTCCTGGTCTGCCAAGCCTCTCAAAGTGGAGAAAGCTGCCCAGGCACATGGGTGTTTGCATAAAGATGGAAAATAATGAGGTAAATAACTGTTAACAGAAGATTTTTTTGTAAAGTTCTTAAATTCATGAGTTATTCAGAAATTTACAACTTTTTTTTTTTCAGAGTAACCCATATAAGAAATATGTTGAAGATACAGAAATAAAACACACGTAGAGAATTAATTATAAAAGCCACACCAAGAAAAGTCAGGACAGACATCCAATCAGGGCAGTTCTACAACAAAAACTGCAGATAGCAGGAGGGTGGTCCACTTTCCAGAACAGAAGTAGATCAAGAAAGATAATAAATCTGCAGTCACAACCACATCAAAAAGACACTAACAAGTATTAGCTTGCTTCTTTCTGGTATTTAATTATTTTTTTGTGGATTTGAATGTAGAAATTCACTATCTCTGGGAATAAAAGTAAAAACCCTAGGAAAAAAAGTAAATGTTAATAAATATATAAAAAAACAAAGCCCCAAACCAACGAAAAACTCACACAAAAACCTCTTCTTTCTCAGCCTGAGAAACCAGCATGGCTTACTATCATTACTATCATTTCTTTTTCCAGTAGTAAAACTGGCAACTTCTCAAAGTGCTTAAGATAGTATTGGGTTTTCCCTTACACTTGGAGTTAAGCATGCTGGTAACATTCCCACTGAGTTTGGAACCCATCAGGAGCCCAAGGGCCAACTTTCAGAGACACTGGAGACCAGGAGACGTTAATGATTTACAGCACCTTGCCAGAGTGAGAGACAGTGAACTCCTTCAACGAAACTCTGAAGAACATCAGAGACCAAAAACAACAAAATCATTGTACTCAACATTTTCTGAGACTGAAGTTCAAGTACTGCATTAATCTCAGAGATTCAGACTTTTAGTAGCATGCTAAAAAAAAAAAAGGAGAATGCAGAAGAGTGCTGAAAAGCTACCGAAAAGAGGCAGGAAAATCCATTTAATCCCATGTAATCAAATTACTAACAAAGACAGAAAAATCTAACTCTGACTTGTAAATATTACCAGGAAATACTTGACAGAAAAACACTAGATACTAATAGGCCACTATGACAAAGTCACAACTAGGGGTCCTTCAAATTTTTCTTTTTACTTTTTATTCTCTGCCTAAAATAATGAATAAATATCTCTTATCATTAAAATGTCTGCACAGTCAGCAGCTCCCAAGTTTTTTACATAGATAGGTATGGAAGTTTCACAGAAACTCCTTTGGTATGTGATTCTCTTCTCCTTTGCTGTTTGTGAAGGCAAAGTACATTTGCATAACCCAAACAAATCATCTGCTGAGAAGACAGTGATAATGCTGTCTGTGCTGCCAGCATTGGAGACTTGCTCGCATGACAAAAACCTAATGCTGCACCAGACAGCTTTTCATTAGCAGAATGCTAATAAATTTATATCCCCAAGTAATTAATTATGCAGACTGGGCAACAGGAAGTTTCACAGCAAAAATGTACATTCAATCTTCATAAAGTTGTTTTGCCCCACATAAGAGCTCCAGTTTGGGGAAGACAGAGCCCAGATGAGCTGGGGAACTCAGTTCCTTTCTAAATGTCTTTCAGTGGCTCTCACAGCTGACTGAAAACCAAGCCAAGCATACTAGCAATGATCATTGATGCTTTGTATCTTTCAAAAAGCTTTGTACTTAAACAAACGTGCCACATTATTAATTTGAAAACTCAGTTAGCTGTTTGGCATTCAAAGCTTGCCTCTGGACAGCACTGGAGGATTCCAAGAGCTCACAGACTTTTCAATCTGTTAAGGTTTCTGCTCAAGAATTAAATGTGAGAATCACAAAAGCACCAGACAATTTTGGTATCAGGTGGCAGAGCAGTAAAAGGGGAATCACAGGACTTGAAATTTACCCTGTTGTGCTTCTCAATAGGAAATTCAATAGTATTTTAACGATAATGATTAACCACTAACAAAGGACAATGGACTCACTACTCAGAACCTTCAAATCAAGCCTAAATGCCCTTTCTGGAAAATATGCTTGCATAAAATGTGCTTTAAAAACCCAGCTAGACAACCTACAATAAAGCTTCATAGCCTCAATTATTCAAGAGATGATTATTACTAGATTATCTAAATGGATTACTTTTATTGCCAAGAGTCATGAACACCATGGCTCAGAATTTTGCTGTGCTATATACTGAATTGACAAGTAAATAGCCATTTCCAATGTAAGAAACCTAGACTGTCCTTTTTGTGATAAATAAACCACAACAGGATTTACCAGCAATTGCCAATTATACAGGATCTGCAGCTGACTTGCATCTGGAGTGCAGCAGTTCATTTGCCTGAGTAAACTGAAGAGTTTTGGTACTTAACTGGCAACAGATTTATTAGCTCAGAGTGTCACATTAGCAAAACCAGCTCTGGAAGAAAGGTGGGCAAGGACCAGGTAAGAAAACATTAGACACAAGTTGGTCAGAGTGATCTGTGAATGCAAACACAAGCAATATCTGAGCATTCAAACCTACAAGTTAATGCAAACTACGGTTTGTCAGGATTCTCAGCCAATGCAGGACAACAGGTTAAACTGTGAAGAGGACTGATGGTGAATAAACAGATGATTATTTAGCATAGAAGATCATGAATCACTTTACAGTTTTGTTTTAGAGGGTTCTCTTTCACACAAAATACTAAGCTGGCTTCTATCCCAATGCTTAGCAGCTACATTAGCGCCAGACAATGACTTGCCAGCACATCTAATGCCACCACAGTAAACACATTCTGCAACACAGACATCAAAATCCTGGGATCTTGCACCTGCACTTTCCAGAATGTAACATTCCTCATCCAATGCACTACATGCCTAATGGAAGCTAAGTAGCCGCAGTAATAGTGGAGCTCATTAAAGAGACATTTACAAAGGACAGAAATATCCAGCTGCCAGAGCAAGACATCATCCAGCAAATAACAATCTCTGCTCTCTCTGCTCTTATCCACAAAGGAAGCTTAAAAAACTTGTTTGGAAAAATGAGCCTAGGGACAAACTTCAATGAACACCAAAAAACCATAAACTCAGTAAAGTGCCATAAACCCAGTAATTTTACTCCTGTCTTCATGTTCCAACCAACCAACTTTTATTTTTCTTTTTTTTTTTTGTCTGGAGAATAAACTATTTTTAGCACTTCTTTCACTACCTCCTCCCATGCCCTCAACCCCACTGCTTTTATTTCAGACTCAGATGATGAAAAGCACATCTAGTTTTCTACCCCCACCTACAGCAAAACATTTAATAATGGCATCTCCACCTTTGAAACTTGGTTTGCCTATACTCTAATGTAGTGACACAATAATGCCATCTTTCGAGAGCTCCTATTTTTTCTTAACACATTTGCTAAATCTTCATGACCTCACTTCTCAGTAGCCCTTTTAACTGACAGTTTACTATATATACACATACCATAAGCACAGGATACAAAAGCTGCAGGCTCACCAAGGTTTTACCTCAAAAATGCGGGCTCTATCCCATTATAAGGCACAAAAACTTAACTGATTCTCCGAGCAGGGAATTGAAGAAAAGCAGAAATTGGGTTTACTTACAGCACTAAGTTTTGCTCTTGCTCATAGTTCAGCACATCTACCTCCAGAGACCCAGATGCTGCAACAGAACTTATTCATACATGTAATTGCTCTGACTGTGCTCCTTGACAAAGCCCTGTGACCCACCATGAGTATTGTTCATCACCACTTACTCTACCTTGTTTACTGACTGATGCTTTAGATTATCCTTTTTGGAACTTGTAACCAAATGATTTCCTATTTTTCTTTAAGCACAATGAGAGAAAGATTGAGAAAGAAGTCTAGAGAATGCCTATTTTAACATCTTGTGGTGACACTTAAGGCTATGTTGATTTTTTCAGGCACACCCATTTTCAGGACTCCTACATCTCAGTCCGAATGCTGGAATTATTACAACCCACACTTGTGAGTGGGAGCTGAAAATGTGGGGGGGAAAAAAAAATTAAAATCTTCTTTTACAACAGCAGTCCTGTAGGCTTAATTAAAAACAAAGAAGCCAAAAAAAGCAAAGAAGAAAAAAGCCAAAACACAAGGGATGACAGTCACTGGCTTAACGGCACTCAAACTCTTTGCCAAGACAGAAAATTCTTTCTGTTCCTGCCTATTTTCCCTAGACACCTCCACCTCCTCCTTCCCATTAAACTAAACCAATATGTTCACACAGTTAAGCGTTCCAATAACTTGGTCAATATAAAATATTCATAGTAGTTCCAAATCTATCAAATTAGGATAAATACTCCCTCCCAAATCAAGAAACAAAGTCTCAGAGAACTGCAAGCACACCAATGCTGCTTCTTCCCCTTCCCCTAGCAACTCCCTAAGGTTGTCCTCTTGTGGAAGAATTAAGAACTTAATCATGAGTGCATTTAATGACAGCACAGTCCAGATTTCACCATGTTTTACCACTTTTACAGGTTAGAAATGTTAAAACAAGGGGGTGTCACAAACCCTACTTAACGCCTAAAATTTTGTTAGGCAAAACTGAATGAATACAGATCAGAACATATGGAGCACTTCTTCTGCTTTTCTTGGTGCAACCCACAGAAGTGATTAGCTTGGCTTGTGACCAATTTGACATCTTGACAAATCAAGCCAGTTCCTCACAGAAAAAGGATCTCAACTGTTACATGCTTAGGCAATCCAGGTTAACTTGATTATTATTTAACTCCTCTGTCACTCCCAATTATTAAAAGCCCTACAATAAAGTCAAAACCAAGGGGTGTTCGCTGCATCTATAACATAAATCACATCTAGCATCACAAGTGATATATGAAAAAGTCTGCTGGCAACTCAAGTTGCCACCAACCTCTGTCATCAAGATGTCAGTGATGGTAGGCCTGCTAAATCATCAGAAAAAGATGCAAATAAAGTGATTCCAAAGCCTTCAGGATTGAAAAGGTAGCATTCAAACTCTGAGATCAGTATTCACTCAAACTTGCGTTAGAAATACCTTGTTCCGCTTAGCACTTAGTTTCCTAGACCACAAATTATAGGCACACAGTCCAAAAGTCACGAGTTTAATCCATTTCAAAAGTTGCTTCCTGAGCTGACACCACAGAAACAAAAGAAATTTGTTAGAAATGAAAAATATATTCTCTGTGCTGAGGGGAGATAAGTTCAGAATATACTTCTAATAGGAGCTGAATCAGACTGCTTAGCACAGTCCTATGGGTAGGGTCACAAAACCCATTAAAATACCCTCAGTGATTCTAACATGCACAGTTTGCACCTCAATACCATGCTTAAGACAGAACTTCCAGTGTTTATCCCAATACTATTTGTTTCTATCATCTCCTTCAAGGTCCTTATCCTTACATACCTTTAAGTTCTACCCTAGGTTTGTACTTCTGTTTTTACACCATTTTATCCTTTGGACCTTACAGAACTCTGCTCACACACAGCACCTCACAATGCTGTTATACAATAATTGTACAAGTGTTCATAATGACAGTATCTGTCTTTTGTACATCATTTTGCCTCCTTCCTTTATTAATGCAACTTACTGGGACTTTGGTTTCAAAGACTTCAGACTCAGCTACAAAATGCCAAAACCCACTTCTGATGCATAATCAGAACCTGTCACCGGCTACATTTCAAAAAAAAAAAAAAAAAAGAAAAAGAAAAAAGAAAAAGAAAAGGAAAGAAAAAAAAGGAAAATTCCATTTCAACCTGCCACCTTGGAGTTGTATTCCTGACTATCCTTCATGTTTGACAGACAACTGAGAAACTCCAGTAGAGCTATTTTGCTACACACCTCAAAAATGTCTCCTATTCTCTTCTGTCAAAAGATTTCCCAAAGGTTAGGCTGCAGAACACAAAAAATACATCCTTATAACCTCATTTCAGCTCCTTGTCATTCTGGATTTCAGAAACTCCATAGCAGTGACAATTTTAGCTCTGCGTTTGCACAGCACCTACCCCAGTGAGGTCTTGGTCAAAGAGTGTCCTACAAAGTAAACAGAGTTGCATGGATACAGAAACCGTAACCTCAGCAATTCCAGAACTGAGACTTGGCCAAAGTTTATCATGCAATGCACAGTCTATTTACCCTGGAACATCTCAGTGTTACCTTCAGACAAGCAAAATCACACACACACAAGTCCATTTTTGTAGTTAATCACACCAAACCCATCAGATCATCTTCAGCAAAAATATACCACTACTAAATCAATTTCTTGCCCACAGAAGCAAAGAGCCAACAGACCTGTACACCCATCTACCATTACCAGAAGCAACATTTATGTCTTTTATTTTGAAATAAGAAATCAGTAGTTGCAGTAAGTTTGATCTTCACAATAAAAATAAAAGTTATTAGTTAGCTAACTCTATCTTATTTCCTGAGAGAAGAGAGGTTTATTGGAGTCTTCCAACTGTGAGGACAGGCCAAGGTGATTATGGGAACACTGAAGTACTCTAACCATAGAAAGATGCAATAAAGAGATATGGTCTAAGGAGAAATTAAAATATAGCTCATCATTGGGGTAGGTAGGGTGCAAGAAATGCTAAACAGACTTGGTGCTTTGGTGCTAAACAAAAAGATTTAGTGCTTTGCACAGGATGAGAGAAGATTAAAAGCAGTGTCAATAACTGAGATATTCAGAAATATCTCAGTCTAATACACTATTTTAAGACATCTTCTCCCTGCATAACACTTTCCATTGCCAATTTTCTCATGCTGGCTACCTTGGTTTGATATTTCTAAAATTAGAAGGTAAGAAAAAACACAGAACACAGCAAGGTGCATGGGGATATTATTTCACAGCATTCATTTCAAAGCACATCAACAATGCCTTCTAGTTGCAATGACTGTGACATTAAGTGTTCTATGAAAGTGTTTAAAGATTTCTTTGCAAATTACTTTCATACATTGCAACCTGTAGAAAAATTTTAATTGTACTTTTTTTCCCCTAGGAAAGCATTTCCCATAATGCACACATGCTTTAAGTTACAGACCATTGCAAGTTCAAACCAGTGTCACAAGCTAGCCACCCTTCAAAGTGTTAACCCATTTGGCATGACTGCTAAAACTAAATTTTCTTGCAGATTGTTAGTAAAATCTTTCATTAGAGTATCTGAGTAAGCACTTTCCATTTAAAATATTGTCAGTAGTGTTGGAAAACAGATAAAAGGATTACACAGAAGCAACCAATAGAGTAATAGACTTCAAAGCACGAGTTGACAGCATGTACTGCCCCTAGTCCATCCCTACTGCTCCCCACATCACCCCTCAGCATTGCTACAAGTGCCATAAACCACAAACCCCAGCCCTCAGCTCTCCCCTCCCAATCAACAATGCCAATAAAACACAGCAGAGCAGAGGCCTGCACAGCCCATTGCACAAGTACCCCAGCAGCAATTTTCAAGTTCTGCTGCAAAGTGGATGTATCAATTTTCTAATGAAATATCTCTAGTTTTTATCACCATAAAAGCTAATACTAGTAGGCCATATATCATTACCACACAAAATTTATTAATTTCTACTATTGTTTCTAGGAGTGTGTGTGTATACATACACACACACATATATAATTTTTAAAGCATGTTTTCTAGTCAAAATTTCCTTATTAACTTTCAGCTACTGACAAATTTCAGAAGATCTGGATGTTTCTGCCCACAAATGAATTTCTTATGAGGCTTGCAAAACCAATGACTTGCAAATCCATGTACTGTGCTGATGGTGAGCTGGCTGCTTGCCCAAAAGGCAGGCCTGCAGTTCCAAACTTCATGCTGCCACTGCCCAGCTGACAGGCCCAATAAAGAAAGGTATGGAATAATACTGATGTGGTAAAAAAAAACACCTGGTATTAATTAAAAGTAGCTTTCAGCAAAACACATATCTAAGTTAGACATCACTGTCTTGGAAGGCCCAAAGGGAAAGAAAACACCACCTTCTCCATACTGAAGAAAAAGGTTAATTTTGTAGCCTCACTGATTCAGACAAAAAGATCACACTTGAACAGCCTGAAGGTGGATAAAGCTGCAGAAAGAGTTTGCACTTTACCAGACATCTGATAAACTAATCCCCTTCAAGGCTACCTGCCTGTTTGAGCTCTCATAACTAAGAGAATTCAACAGCAGCTTTATTTAAAATCTGAGATTAAAAAAATCAGCTGCAAGGGAAGCCAATCAAGCAGCACATATTCAGAGAAAATGTGTGTGCATTAGCACAGGCACACTCAGAACCACTTTTCTGTGTGCCACAGGTAATCCAAACCTACCACAGTATCAGGCACCATCTCCCTCCATCACAATGTATTTTAGGGAAGCGGTTTCCAAGACTTAACTTTCCAGAAACTTTCCTAACTCTCAGAATTACTCTGCTGTGTTATTATCCATAGTACTTTGATCACCAGCCTATAGGTCTCTGTCCCAGAAACCCTGCAATTCCAAGAGCTCAGGCTCTCTGTCCTATACGTGCAGTCCCAAGGAAGTGCAGCACATGCCTGCTATGTCACAAACAAGTCTCCCTTGGCAGCCAAGAGCTGACAAATAACGAGCAGATACAGCAAAGTCCTGGAAAGAGAAGTAAACAAAGCAATTAAGAACAGCCACAAAACCCCCCTCAGTTCCACAACTGACATAAGAAATACCAAACTGACAGCTTTAGGAACCAGAACTGCACATGGCCCAAGCTGTAATTAATTACACAGCAATACCAGCTTCATGTCTCTCCTCTGACCTTAAATAATCAATGCTTTTTAAGATTTCCTTTTTTCCTGAGCTAGGCTTGAGTAAAACAATCAATTCAGTACTAAACTCTAACATTTAGGCTTTCCTTGTTTACAAATTTCTTAATATTTTTGTGCTAGAGAATGGACCCAGAGCAGCCAGAAGCTTCCCAGGAAGGGATGCTTTTTGTGCAGACAGGAGGAGCACAAAAATTTACCCTTTTTTTTTGTCAATTTACATCAAACTAGGTATAGGTTTCTGCATTCAAATCATCAGAGTCCTCTCTTCTTTCCTTGCCTCTTCTGACTGACCCATACCATGTAGTTTATGTATGTGTCTGCCTCATCTTTTCATAGGAAGTCCTGATTAAAGAAAGCTCAAGAACTGATAAAGTTTCCAGGGAAAAGAAAAAAAAGAGAAAAAAAAAAAAAAAAAGAAAGAAAGAAAAAAAAAGAAGAGTTCTTTTTCCATTCTTTCCTGCCTCCAAACACTAGCTAAGTCAATATGAAGATTCCCGAGGGCCATTCTGCATGTCCTTACATTGTCCTCTTCTTAACTGAAGACATTCTTCCTAAAGTGCAGACCAAGACCAAAACCAGACTTCTGTAAACGTAAACTTCTGTTAACGTCTGCCATTATTCTAGCAGAAAAGTAATATATGGGCAAACTTAACACTTGTATGCTGTCTATCACATTTGAAACTAAGCCACTGAGCAGCAATCAATTTTGCCGTGTTATTGAAACATGAGCCAAATGCACTTAAAAGTAAAAATAAAAAAAAAAAAATAAAATCAGATATCAGAAAACTTTCTGTCAAAAAATTTTGACAGGGAAAAATACACAAAGGTATACACACACACACCTCATTTTACCTGAAAGGGAACTATTACAGAACTCAAAAAAGATCAAAAAACAAATTAAGCAGTATCAGCAGGCCATTTTTCTAAGCATCAACAGAAAGCCAAATCTTTTTATTTTAAATACAAAAATCTTTACAATCATTTACTAAAGTACTAAATTCAGTTTTAAAAGAAACGATCTGATGGAATTATAAAGTTAGTCAATGAATAATTTATGAAACAAGATTTTTCATTTTCTATAGTCTTAGACCTGACTCACTAAATTGAAATCTTGTTAAAAGCAATCAGTAACAAAATAAATGGATTAATTTGAACTACAAGCTTTTAAAGAAAAAACCCTACAAAGTAACAAAGCAGTTGAAACATTTTCTATTTATAAAAACAAATTGAACTTTCTTTAAATGAGTGAAAATATGTTCTCTCTTTTGAAAGATCACACAGAAGGAGGTAAGTACCCCATTACACAGGAAAGCTACTTATTTAATTGAGAAGTGATCATGACATTATCTAAAAATATTCACATATCACATTGTGACCTACATACAAATTTTAAAATATGACAATATACAGGTGGTTCAGGTGTATTTAGGACAGCACACCTGATTTAACTGTTAGCAAGCCAGAAATATTTCATGATCACCTCCACATTCTTTTAAACCTTACTCACTGCTTAATTGCTATTAAATAGATTACCACCAAGGTTTGACCAACATCTGAGTATACTAAACATAAATGCACCTCCAATAGACAATTTTATTACCAAAACTGAAAAGAAAAATCAACTATATACTCCACTAAAGAAATATATTTTTTTTTAATTTAAAACTCATTTATAATGTTACCTTATTTTCTGAACAAAAAAAAGTTTAACTCAACAGTATTAAATTAAATCTGTTCAGAACAACCTGCAGAAAGGGAATCATGTGAAGATACACATCTTGGTGGAGATAGCCATTTAAGATAAGCAAACAAACTACACTCTTTGGAATAACGTAGTTCAAAGAGACGTTTATTTGGACAGGGTTGGTAGGGACTGACAGAACAGATACCTCCCTTTCTCTTGGGTTAAGAAGCAGTGAAGGAAAATTGCCACATTTACAAGCTCCAAGAGACAAATACGAAGTCACAGAGCAGAGTTAACAAAATCCTGAATGCCATGCAAAAATAATGAAAAAATCATGAATGGCAAACAAGGGGCGACTGTGGACTTGTACCTCACAATGCAGAGACCAAAGCACATCTGGAACAACAGAGAGGAAGCCTGAGTATGATGCACAGGTAAAGCCTGACCTTTCTTTGTCACAGGATTTTGAAAAGTTCACTGAGATTCAAGAAGATTTGCCAGTAATTCATTTATGAGAAATCCAGGAAGGGCTACAAACCTCAAAGACATCTGCTGGATGGATGTTGGATGCTCAAAGACCCCTGAGCTTCAAATCCCTGTAACAAAACACTGAGGAAGTGCAGCCATATGCCAGAATTGCAGAGGTGTGATAACAAAGCATCACAACAGCTCTGAAGGCCACAGTACCTCATTCCATTCAGTCTTCAATTATATCAGCTTTTGCATTTTTGACTAAAATGTTGGCAACTACACCACTGTTAGTTCCTAACTCTTTAAATCTCACCATGGGTCTACAGCCTAAAACTCACTGACCTCCCTTCTAAAAGCTGCTTGCACCATGTCTTGATTGCACACACTTGCTCCTGTCTTTGATGAAGACCAAAGCTGAAAAACTGAAGTCTTCAAGTTACGTTGTAGGAAAAATTAGGGTGCAAGAAAAAGTATAGATTAATGACAAAGTCCAGGCTAAGACTTCAATACCATTTTCTGGTTCTCCTTCTCCAATATTTTCTATACTGACTGAACAGTTTAGATCATGTATTTTCTATTATTACCCCAATAAGTTTCTTTGTCTGCTTGACTTTGGCTTTTGGGCTGCTTTGTTTGTTTTTGAAAGGTAGTAAATTTACATTCCATGTTTCAGGAAAGAAGAGAAGCCAAGAAAAGCAAAAAAATAAGGAAATCAGCTGGAGGAATGTTTCAAAATGAACTGTCCTTACCAACACTCGTCTAAAATACAGCTTTTCCAGTCTCTCCTCACCAGACAGGGAGGACTGAAGAGATTCAACTTAGACCACCTGGCAATGACTCAGCAAGTGCTCTTTTTTCCACAGAGCAATCAAGTTTCAGATTTTAAACCATCATCTGACTGAAGAGCCCTGTTCCCTTAGCAAAAAACTAAAACCATAGTGAGCCAACTCAAATAATAAGTCAGCAGTGTCTGCTTGAGCTACCTGCAGTGAAGGCTGGCTGCAATCATTTCAACATCTGCATCAGCTATGGTGCTATTTAGAACACTCAAAAAGATCTACTCAAAAAGAAGTATTATAGGCAATACTTTACTGAGTCATCAGAGGTTTAGGCATTTTAACACAGAGATGCTTAGGTTTCCCTCAGAGCATTTAGTTTCACATCTATTCTTCCAACACTTGCTTTTGTAAGTAAGTCTTGCATCACTAGACATCAAATGATCATGTCATGCGCTATTGTGAACATTTATTTCTCTATTCAGCTGAAAGAAGAAATTACTCACACTGTGTGAATAAGTGTCATTAATTCAACTGCAGTACAACTGAACACATCTGCTGGTTACTGCATGCAACCCTCAAAGGTATTTAAGTCAGTTTTCAACTTCATTCAGGCCATGGCCCAGAGACATTTCTCCTGGACACAGTTCCACCTTAAGCTGCTCCTACCCTCGGATTGATCCCCTGCCACCTCCTCAGCCTCAGCACAAGTGCTGGAGGTGCCCTATGGTGAATGGATCAGGAAACTGCTCAGGGTTTAAAAAAAAAAATTAAGCCAGCAGTGCCACCAAGAGAAATGTCTGTGGAACCACAGTCTCCAAAACTTCTACAAACATTGCCACTGGAGGATCAAGCTAGATGCTTTTAATGCTCATCCTGCATCTTTTGTGCCCATGAAGCTCCGAACAGAGTACATGAATTAGCTCAAAGCCAGTTGCTGCATGTACATGAAAGTAACTTCCCCAGGAGCAAATCAAGTTGTTTCATTCCACTTAATTCTGAAACATAGCAACAGCTGTTTTAAGTAAATATTTTAAAGAAAATTACTAGAAAGCAAAACACAGCAAAATCCTTGAGGCTTTTCAGGATTCCCTGCTCTCATTCTGTCTTATAACATGAAAATTGGTGGTGTACAGGTGTAACATCAACCAACAATAGTAACTTTCTGGAGGAATCAGTATAACAAAGCGATATAGCATTAATTTAGCTCAGAATTCTCCACCAGTTTCCAAGAACAAGCTGGTTACAAGCAGAGTAGATCTCAGTCCGTACCCAGCAGGGTGAGGAGGGAAACCCTCCCTGAAGCAAAGTGGGATGTCAATGCCCAGAGCACAGGAGTGGGCAGTAACAGCTCGTCACAGAGGTGTCCCTTCAGAGAAACACCTGCTGCCAACTCCAGCTGAACTTCTCAGATGATCTGCACTCACTGATTTTCAGCAAAAGCAGCAGCAGTTTACACAGTCCAACTGAACAGGAAAGTCAAGCCTAATCCCAGCAGATATTCAAGCTCACTGATGGAACTAGGCATCTCTACAGTTCACAGTAGGATTAGAAGAAGGTTGAGTTGATTTTTGGCCAAATTTTGCAAGTACCACTTTTAAAATTCATTCCATTTGAAATTAAATAATAGTTCTGCTGTTCTCAAGCAGGTTTAGAGATTCTGGGAGGTGCACAAGAAGAATGGCTTCTCATAAAATAGTTGCTTATTCCTTACAACTCTTTATGGTGGCTATGCCGTGCTCTGAGACAGCTCCCAAGATTCACACAAAGTTCCAGAAAAAGAAAAATCTGAGGTAATGCAAATGTGGAATAATACAGTATTTATATGCAAAACATAAAAGGCAAAAGCAAATTTTTCCATTAAGAAAATATCTGATATCTCTTCCTAAGAGCCTCCTGAAAGATTCAACTGTAGGATAAAACCTTTATTTTCCCATATTATGTTCACTGTTGCTTACTTCGCAATTAGGCTGCAAATTAATTAATTAAATGATTCGTCCCTAGCTCAGGACACCTGAACTGTCTTTGCAATCTTGACATTCAAACAAACTTTACTGAAAATCCATCAGTGCAGGTACATTTACTTCTTGATCTACATCATACTCAGGTTTCTTTTAGTAAAAGAAGTGAAGAGGAAAGGGCAGAGTATAAAGCACTGAATCCTTGCAGTCAATTTCATAGGAATTCTCCTCTGTTTGATCTTTTTGTGAAATTACTACAAAAGAGATACTTCTTCCTGAACTATGTCTGGAAGACAGATCAGGTGACATTCACAGACACAGGATGACAAGTTCAACCTTACTAGAAACACAAAAGGAAATGGGAAGTTTTCTTTACTGCTCAGCCAAGAGAAGACTGCCCAGATGACATGCACCAAACTTACAAGACTCTTGCTGGCATCAACACTGATAGCAGAAACAACTGAAAATTGTCTAAACTCCTGTTGCATTTTGAGCTTCTCCCACTCATTTCAGACACATAGAAACCAGATTCAAAACACAAATAAAACATATCCTAAAACATTCCTTCATTCAGAGGTGGTAGTGATGTGATAAACTCTGGCATGTCTTTAGTGTCATCTCCCACAGCTGAAGTAAATAACATGACAGGATCCTCACCAACAACTTGCTCTTCATCTTTAACCCACAGGCTAGTACAGAAACATACAGAATTTTTAAATTCCATTAACCACCACCAAGCTGTGCACAACTAGTCTAAAGCATATTTATTTGTTCACTTTCTACAGTAATTTTACTGAAGATTTTTCTGTTCTTCCAGTTGATGTCAAGGCTAACAAGTCAAAGCTGCAGAGCACATACTTCTAAAATAAGGAATGAAAAAAACAAATTACATTTTTAAACAGCCCAGCTCAAATGTGTTCAAAAAATTAACACACGTACTCTCTTCATAATACTATCTTAGCAAAAGGAGAACAGAAGACAACATGCAACACACTGCACTAAAAATCAAAATATGGCAGAAACCAAGTGTAACCTATAGAAGTGCAATTCTGTGCTTTATGACAAAGCCAGATCACATTCAGGAACTTTGGGAATGCAGAAGCAGGAAGGTGAAAACAACTACAGTTTGTAAAAAGACGAGGTAAGAGCAACTCCACACACAGTGAAGGCAAATATAACTTCATCATTTAGTGAGAAACTAATCAGTGTATGGAGTACTTGTCTAAAATATCTTTTATTTTCCAATTTTTTTTAAAAAAAATTATTTTTAAGTAGAGGCAAATTCAGTTAAAACAGATACACAATCTGCTGATATTCTCTCCAAATGGTTTTACCAGATTTACTGAACTTTTAACAATGCCCTGTTTGTAAATTACCAAATATGAGATACCAAAAAACTACAATTCACCAAAAGTATTAGTGTATTGTTTACACCACTATATCTTACTGACTTTATTGTAAATAGAAATCATACTGCTGCTTCAAACCATCATTAATATTTAGGCTGTTATGAAGGGTATCTGATATGGTGATTTATTGCCACAATATATTTCCCTATGCACAATTATCAGATGTTAGTCTGCCTATCATAATGCATTAAAGACTGTCAACTCAATTTTTATGTCATCTTCCAAACTATGTCCATCATGGCAGAAAAATTCATGCATCAATACTTACAAATTATTGAGATTTCAGTATTTTAAAATTAATGAGATTTCTTTATTGAAGTTGCACGTTGTATGTTTGAAAGTTTACTTCCATTTTCTCTTTCATGACCATGTCAAAGGTTTGCAACCTGTGGCTCAGAAAGCAATTCTTATGGGACAGTAAAGACCAGGGAGATCATATGGCATTGACTCCACCTCTTTCCTCCTGGCCATTTCTTTATTTGCCCAGAGTTATCACTGTAATCAGAGCAGCACACAAGCTCTTCCAGGCAGTTGGAAGAAAGGAAAAATAGAGCTCCCAGTTTCCTCTAACAACACTTGGTGTGAAGCTGAAAAATAGTTATGAATTCTCTCAATGGCTACAAAACACATATATCAAACTTCTGTCCTTGTTTTTATTTTTACACAAATGCTTTGCAAGCAACAGCAATGTCCAAGAAAGAAAGATCTAGAGGTTTAACTTATAAAGCTGTGACTCAGACCATGAAAATCAGCAAGGAAACTCCTGGATTAATTTTATGCATTGAACATATTATACCTGTATGGCAGGTGTTTGCAATATCTGTAAATATTACAGGATGACTCAGAAAGAGGCACAGCTTCCAAATCCTGGCATGAAGGGTCTCATGTAATGGCAAGAGCATTCATATTCCAGGAGACCAACAGCACTCCCAACCAGTGCCAGCTGTTCTCACCATATTCCCCACTGAGGGGAAAGCTGAGGAAAGCAAAATTTCTATAAAGCAATGGGGAAAAAACCACTTTGATAGTGTTCTCTTTCTTGGTAAACAAACACATTATAAAAAAGATATTACACATCAGCTATACTGTAGCCATGAAAAAGTATAAAGAATGAGTTATTTCATATACCTTCATAGAGCAGGGGAGACGTAGCAGAGAGAAAATAGACAATTGAGTTCTTTCCTACATTTTCCTACCAGGACAGTAATTTCAACAATGAAAATAAGCATTAATTTAGCTACAGAAATACAACCATGAAACAAATTTAGCAGCATACAAAAACTGGCCTCTTGATTTCCCTGCCCAAAGGTGGAGAGCAGCTAGTCCAGCCTTCAGGTCTGGAGCTCCTGATTTAATGAGTAGTTCTGGTTACAGCAGAACTAATGAAGCTCAGATTTGCCCCTATAAGCCCTGTGGCCACTTAACATTAATTACACCAGTTGCCTCTAAGCTTGTCCATGTCTCCTTGAGCTCCTGCACCCCATAAAACTCTCCATTTGTCGATATATTCCCATAGTCACACACTGAGGCTTGCTCTCACACTTCCATTAACACTCAGCTCTTTGCCATGCCCTTAAACCCACCCTCTCATTCCATCAGTTCCATCACCTGTCTCTGAACGGTGCTAGCAAAGACAGCACATGCTGTAGCTGGTTTGAAGCTGGCTGCATGCTGGAGATCACCTCTTCACTTCCAGGAGAACACCAAATGCCATGACCTCCTTGCCCTGATGGTTTTTTGGGGAGAGGGTTCTCAAATGTCACCTTTCACAGACTAGGGGAAGGCAGTCTTTCTCAAACCTCTCCCTGCTCTTAAACTGGTTGAAATTGACTGGGGAGTTCACACTTAGGAAGAAAAGACACAAAATCGATGCAGATAGTGCTTCCTTCGGAAGCCAGGATTAGGAGGTAACTCAGTTCCAGCCAGTTGCAATTCACATCGAAAATGCCCACTGCTGCCCTCCTCCCGCCCTGTGGCTCAGGGCAGATTCTGCATTTCTCATTCATCCAGCCCACTCTTGCGGGACCGGGAAAACACAAAATTGACAAAAAGTCAATTTCAGCATTTTTATACTGCACCCTGTGGGCAGCAATGAAACTGTCAACAAGAATTACCGCTTCACTCCAGTGACCGGGAGCAGAAGGGTCTGGAGCTATTTACAGGGATGGCCACCTCAAAACAAAAGCCATGGAAGGAGAAGAGCAGTAGTTACTCCAGCTAGGATAGCACACATAAAACAGGGCCAACAGAAAAACATTCTTGTATTTCGGTGGGGGCAGGGGAAGAGGATAATTACATTAGCAACTATCGACTAACAAGCAGTTAATTATAAATGCAGAAAGAGAGTCTAACCTACAGAAACTACTTGTTGCTTAAAGAAACCTTACAATTTTTTCCTCTATCCACTTCTTTGTGCTTTGGGGCCAGAGAACACGTAACACAAACCCCAAATGCTGCACTTTAAAGAGGGTAATGATGTTCCAGTAAAGTACTACTGTAGGACTCAGAAATTATTTTCAAAACCTTCCCAGGCTTCCAGCACTCGTAGGTGCCTAGGAGTGTACCTACATAGCATAATGCAGTGCTGTGCAGCTATCTTGAACACCAGAAGGAACATGGCCACGTTAGCACTGCACTGCACCCAGGCTGAAGTGCAGCTGGAGCACCCATCCTGCCTCTCAGGTAGTTTGGATCTATCCAAACGGTGCTTCACTACGGCACATAAGCATACCCTTAGTCATCCTGCCTCAGAAAGCAGCTGTAACGTGACAGTTCTTCCTTGAGCTACCGATAATTGTAACGAAAGAGCATCTGAAGAGAAAAACAGACACCAAAGTCAAGAAGAGGAGCAAGTTTTTACAATCGGCAGCATGCATCTTTCATTTAACGTAACAGACACAGCCCCTGAAATGCCTTTCTCTCTTTATGTCAGCTCTGCCCCTAGAGTTTACAAATTATGGCTCTGACTTGTAAATGTTAGTAAATACCTCCTTAAACCTTACTCAGTGTTTCCATAATTGTATATAGATTCTAGAGACTGCCCTGCAAGAATAACATTCAAATAGGTTCTAAAAATAAAGCGTTCTAGACGATTCTCACATATAGCCAAAGGCTGAAAACACAAACCATTTCATAAAGAAGGGCATGAACTTGAATTACGAACTTAAATGCAAGGGCTCCTTGAATTATAGCTGGAGAAGGGGGAAAAAATCCAGAACAACATGCCAAAAAAAAAAACCACACAAAAAAACCACACAAGAAAACTAACCCAGAATATAGCAAAAAAAGTAGCATCTCAAGTCCACTTTCTGTTTTCGAAACAAAGCTTGAAGTCTGGGACGAATGAACACAAGAGTCCTTAATTCTGTGATTCACACTTTTCGAACTAAGCAATCGATAATCTCTAATACCAGACAATTGTTTGCCTGATGAGTTTGTAAAAAAGGCAACATTCCACCCCGATCAGTGTCGGGCTGTGAACGCCTCCCCTTTGCCAGCAGCAATATGGATTGCCCAGCGCAGTCCGGTGATTCCTTTTTTCAGCCTACGTAATGCCCATTTACATAGTCGTGATATTTTTAAATGTGCTTTCAGGAGCACTAAATAACATAAATACACGGAAGGAGACAACCACGGAGGTAACACAGCACTCCTGCGACTGCGGAATTCACGAACAATATAACGACCAAGTCCGGGGAGCACAATAAAACTCCATTTTACAGATTATGCATTCAGAACACCAACCCAAGGAAATCCTGGCCGTGTTTCCCCCCCACAGCGAGAGTGTGTCTGAGCACAACAGAGCATATCCTGGCTCCTTCGCTAACCTACACTCACATTCCTACACCCCTTAGGAAAACAGTGACAGCGGGCATGAAAGGAAGGGAAACAATGACATTCTTTTAATAACAGCGTTCACCAGCGCGTCGGACCCAGTCGGACAGTGCTACGCGGCGGCAGTTTCTGCATTCCCCTGGATCAGCCGCATTCTCCCCTGCTGCTCCAGGGGCAGCCCGATTGTCCCTCGGCGGCCAGGCCAGGCACCGGCCCTCTCTCCCCGCGGCTGCACGGCCGGGGCACGGAGCGGCCGCACACGCCGCAAGGAACCGCGCCTGGCGCCAGCCGTGACCCTCGGCTCCACGTCACTGAGCCCGGCCGGGCGCGGGGCT
>VWYP01020768.1:21249-82497 GCA_013400435.1 Pycnonotus jocosus
CCGCTGCGCGGCAAAGAGTCCGCGGCCGCTGCGGTGGCACCGAGACCCCGCGGGGGCTCCTCCCGTCCCCCCCTGCCCAGACCCGGCCGGGGCGGCACGGCCCTCACCTGCCGCCCCGGCGCCCCCCGAGAGCAGCCTCGCGGTGATCTGACGCCGGCAGGGTACCCACTCCCTGCCTCCGGTGCCACGGCGGGAGGTGTTTCTCCTCACAGCCTCTCCGGGGTGTTTCCCCTCGCTGGAAGAAGCGGCTGTCCGCTCTCCGCGGGCTCGCCCACACCCTGCTTAAGGCGTACCGCTCCGAGAGCTCACTAATGTATATAAATGTGTGAAGGCGGGGTACCAGAGGACCTCTTCGCGGCGGCACCAGGCAATAGGACACGAAGCAACAGGCAAGGTCTTGCTGTGATGCGCTGGAAGTTCCACTAGAAGAAGAGAAAGAACTTCACCGTGTGAATGACACTGGAACAGATTGTCCAGAGAGGGTGCAGAGTCTCCCTCGCTGGAGACACTGAAGAACCGTCTGGACACAACCCAGTGCCATGTCATCTAGGACAACCCTGCTGAGCAGGGAGCTTGGACCAGATGCTCCCATGTGGTCCCGTCGATCCTGACCCATTCTGTGATTCTGTGAGAGTCCAGGCTGGCAAGGGCATTCCAAGAGCCAGGCACCAGAATGCTGATGTCCCAGCCCTCCAGGGTTTGGGAGAGCCAGAACCAGGTCTGCCATCTGCAGCACCTTCTCCTCTAAAGTCAGTTTGTTGGAGAGTTCAACAAAGGCACCCATCCAATCCATCCACCTTTCCCTACTGCAAAGACTACAGAACCCCCTGGGAATGTAATGTCAGTTTAATCCCTCAGAGACTTTTGGAGACACAACACTCCAGACCTAGAAGACACTACTGAATTCTGTTGAATGCCAGCAAACAGTGGATATCCAAGAAGTCAGCTCAGAGACTCACAGGAGCTTCAGCTGAGAGCTTGGGATGCAACACCTGAGGAAGCCATGCAGCCATGATCTGTAGCAGTTACTATTGGTTTGTTGTTCTTTCCATGGATCCTGTAGTCATGCTCTGCTAATGCCATTTTAAGAGTTTTTCCTTCATGTTATCTGGAGGTGTTGCTTTCCTGAACTTCTGCCTGCCTTTACTGGTATGCTTGCCCTCAAGAGAGCAGGTTAATGATCTCTCATCTAGCACTAAAAGCAAATTTGAATAGTGCATTTTTGAAAAATAGATTATGAGGTGAAAGCCATAAATCAAGAGTGCCAACTTTTCACATTCCTGTATATTTTAGTGGAACAAATAACTTCTGGTACAAGAGAAGTTAATTAACAGAAAACAAACAAACAAACAAAAAAAAAATCAATTCATCATTCACTATGACAAGCTTGTTCACAGGACTAGAATAACTTACAAGACATAACATTTATACTACAAGCTATAGATGCCTGTCATCCCAGGCTGGAATGGATGGAGATGTGCTCTTTAGAATCTGCAGAAGCAACCATAGTGCATTTGAGCTAAATGAGATCTTCATTCACGTTCCAAGGCAATGCTACAACCAACAAAAATTGTACACAAGAGTGTACTGCAGTCTTGCAGAAAGAACAAAAATTATGTAAGTACATGGCAGTTATCCATAAAGGGCATAAGGAGAAATTACAAAACTGACTAAATAAATATTAATCATATCAAAGTTATATTCATTCCCTCTTGTTTAATCAAAGAGCAATTTGAGATATTGAACTCTACAATTGAATGACATTAATGTGAAACAAAACATAAAGCATATCCCAGAAAAGCCAATTTACACGATTCTAATAGACTGAACTTGTGAATTTATCACAGAATACCAAACTATTAAGAATCAAACACTTTTAATTTGTTCCAAAAATTCATATCAAGGCACTGACACTAGAATTATGTTTTATTATAGATCAGAATTCACTAAAGGCTATTGTTCAATGCGAAACCATTTTATAGTTGCTAATCAGCTGAAAATATCAGTAAGATCAAGCACCATGGACATTTAGGTGGCAATTCCCATGGTTGGCTGTCATTTCCCAGGTGTCAAGTGGAATGACCAGGACTTTGCTCTGCTCCCCATGACACCACTGAGCCAGACCAGGAGGAGACAGCTCAAGGGAAAGCCTTGGCATATCACAGGGCAGCTTCACTCCCCAGCAACCCACACCTCAGCTCTTCTCTCTCTCACTTAGTCATCTTGGAGCAGCTTTTTGCAATCCATAGGTGCTTTAGGAAGGTCAAAAGGACTATGTTCAGGTGGATCAGCATGCAAGACCCACAGGCTGCTGAATATTTTTCATCTCCAGCAACTTATTTTCTTGGCTTCTCTTCACTCGTCCATTTCTTCTTTGCTGCTTCCTTCTCTCCCTGTTTCTCTGTGAAGTGGTAGAAACGGGGAGAGCACTAAACACTCAGGCTATGGATAAATCAACTCAGAATCTATGTCTTCAACAAAACAAAGTCACGGTGCCGTGGCCAAGGCCTTAAAATAGCCTAGACACTCGATTTTATAATGGCCTGTGCCCTATCACACTCCAGTAGGATTTATTTCTTTATCAGAAGCCTCTGCAGGCATCAAACCAATACATTAACTCCCCTTTCAAAGCAACACCTCCCTTATTTCTTTGATAAACATTAAGGAATATTTGAACCGAAAAGTCAAAGCACCAAAATTCACAGGATTAAAAGGATTAGGGATGTTGTGAACTGATGCATCTTCTGAAGAAAGTGGCATAAGGAAGCCTCTTCTTGTAGATTATTCTGAAAAGACCAGAGGAATCATCCTCTTGTAGCTCAGGAGCAACACTCAGAGCCAGATATCTATAGGCAACAATGAAATAGAGCTGAAACCCTCAGGCTGGAGAAGTCCACCAAAAAAAAAAAAAAAAAAAAAAAAAAAAAAAAAAGCTCTAGGCTGAGCCCCAGGGAAAGAGAGCTTCCTCTTACTCCCTGAAAGTATACACATTGGTTAGGTGCAAAATCAAGATATTTTCTGAGAGCTTTTTCTAACTTCCAGATTGAAATGCAGCACAGCCTGTGCTAGTAGTAATTGCACCTTCTCCATACAGATAAAAGCCACATTTAGAAATTATTATTTCCATTTTACAGGAGGAAAAATTGAGAGAGAAAGACAAAATGTCTTGTCAGTGTCACAGCTCTTAAGCAGAATTAATATTGAACTAATTCTTTCTAAAATATGCGCTATATACTTCTAGATCTATCTTTCCTCTGAATTCATAATTCCTTGGAAATTTGGAAAGTCACATTTATTGTTTTCCAGTGTTCAGCAGCAGAAAATTAAGACTCTGTATTTAACAAGTTGGTTTAAGAGTTTTGTAACTTTAAAATTCATAGCCAAGAGAAAACAAACTTTTCATCAAACATCAGTTATTTCTGCTACAAAGCCAACTTTTGATTTCCAATTGTCTTATTTTCTGCAGAGAGACCATGGGCTTTTCTTAATGCATCCTCCTTGAAAGCACAATTATTTGAGAGGTGAGGCACTCCTTGAACACTGAATGGGACATAAAATCAGTGAGAAAGTCTGATTCTTTGAAGACAGCTATTTAATGTGCATGCAAAATCTGCATTGACACCTGAAGGTACAAAAGGTGCATGGGAGTAAAAGTTGCGGTTTGTGGAATTACCTCCCCAGCTCCAGCACTAACATCCTGTATGGTGATTTATTGCATCTCTGACTGTCTACAGTCATTCTCCATCTGGGTCTGTCAAGTGACCACTCCTAATCTTGTCTCTCACAGTTGTGAAAGGGCTGCAAATGTGCTGCTGTATTTACACTGCAGGTGAAGATAGCACCCCACTATGTCCAGGTATCATCCTCAGGACTTCTTTAATACCAAACCAGCTGTTGCTACAGCACACAAAGGAGGATGGTTTAAGTTTACTGCATTTGTGAATCACTCCAACCATATCTACAAAAGAAAATGTTGTCTTTCACAGGGTGCCACTCCATCAATGCTGACAACAGCAAGGAGCGCTACTGAGCCTCTATGTGATATTTCACAGTCAATTTATAGCCTAGAACAGATGAATACAGCATATTCCAATCCCAACGTTTCTTTCTGTTCCAGCTAATGAGATAGCACCAAAAAATGGTTGAACAGTTTGAATAAACTTAGCCTTCAATACATTCTCTTCCACAGAAGTTTGCTGACACCTTAAGATACCAACCCATCCCCATACAACCCCTGACCCCCATCTCCTACCACCATTAACCACTGCCTTACACTTGAGTTAGCTAACAGAACTCCTGGATACCCCACATCTTCTTTAAATACACAGCCAGCTCAGTCCAATGAAGCTGCAGGGGTGGGTTCTGCTGAGACCTGGAGCTGCTGAGATGTGTTCACCCCTTGACCCTGCCCTGGGGCTGGCCAGCTCCCTCCAGCTGGGGATGGCATCACCTTCAAGAGCTGCCTCTGTTTCCTGCAGTATGTGCAGCCTGAGGGTAAAGCATCATTAGATCAGCGCTAGACCTTGGTATCCAAGTCTGTCACACTCCTGATGGGTTTTCACCCTGCAGAGGTAAAATGCCTAGGGTGGGAGAATAGAGATAACAAAGCTCTCAGTCTCCACCTTTCCTTGAATGCTTAGGGACTTAATTCCTAAGGTGAAACTGCATGGCCCTGCTTTGGCCTTATCAGATAATGTCTCTGTCTAAAACAACTTCTTTGAATTTGTTTGGAGGAAAATGCTCTCAGTTTCATCAAGATGCCGTTTCTACTGGTCACTCAACCCAGGTGAAAGCATTAAGAGCAAGGATGAAGCACATTTTTGTGGCCTTTCTAGTGATGTCAGATTTCCACTCGTTTCTTTCCTGCTTTTCATCTTGCTAGTTTGTGAGTGTTTTTACCTAATGTTAAGAGCTTGGCTGTTGTTGTCTCTGTGTTTTTACAGTTAGTGGCTTTTGAAGGTTAGCAGATGGGTGGCACTGAAAAGAAAATCTCTGAAAACACAAACAGCCATGGGAAGGCAGTTATTGCCTCTATGTCAGACTTCTAGCTCAGCTTTAAGATGTACTAAAGTTTTCCAAAGTATTATAGAGGATTTTCTGTGTTGGATGAAAGGTGTTTAAGTAGATTGTTTTATGAATACATATTATTACTGATAAAAAGAGCAGGATATATTCAATACTGAAACAAACTTACAGGTCTCCTTTGAATTAACTGGGAGGTGGGTTGAGTTCTCATTCTCACTGGAGATAACTAGGATATTGTGTAGCAAAGATAAAAGAAGGGAAAATCTCCAACTCTCCAACTATATCTGGCTAGAGTCTTTTGTGTCCTGAGTTGTTAAAGGTCTTCATAGCACCCGACACATTGAAGTACTTGGAGCAGAAGTTCTATAATCTTATTTCTTATCTATATAAATGTAGATGTATATATATATCTTGTCTATAACCTAAATTTCTTACTGTTAATTTTAATTTTTTTTTCTGTATTTTTAAAAAAACTATTAGCTGTACAGGTGCTGCAGAGTAGGAAGCTTCCTCCCTTCTGAACCTCTGGCTTTTCTATGATTTGTGTTGAGGTGGTGCCCTCTTAAAAAAGCAGGAGCTCCTGTTAACAACAGCTTTGGAGAGAAATGACTTGGATTCTGGTATTGCTTATCCCTACATCAGTAAAACAGGTGATGGTTATGGTAAGGAAATGGTTTACAATGCTGCTTTACAATATGCACAATAAAAAGCAAATGGGAGACTTTAGGGCTTAGGAAATATCTAAAGCTGAGGTAAGAAGCAGCTGATTTCAGCTACCATTAAAGTGTGCACTAGACGGGGAACATGACAATGCTCCTTATGCTTGTCTGAGGAAGAAAAAGTATTAACAGGAAGATGGTTGGGCCTTTCTGAAACTGAGGTAGAAAGAAAAGTTCTTAATAGCTTAGAAAAAAAATTAGTTGCCTTTTCTGTTTGAGGTTTTTGTAACATCCTTTCTCAGCCTCACTTACTGCCCTGCTATCCAAATTGCTTTGCAATTCTTAATGCAACTGTAGTATTTCCCCTATATCTTTAGCTCACCAAGTATAATAGTTTGCCAGTTATGTCTAAAACAGTAACAGTGCTTATCATGTGGTAAGCACTCTTTACCAAACTTGTCTGATGAATATTTTTATGTGATGCTGGTTCTTTCTTCCTGCCAGCAAATTGCCTGCCAATTGGCTTAAAGCTGACACACAGGTTTCTTTCCTGTATTCCAGCTGCCTGTCTTGTTGTGTTTCTGTATCCGGAAAAGCTAACAAATTAGTGTTAACTGTGTTCTGCAATTCAGTAATAGCTATTATTTAACAATATTTATCTCTTTGCTAAGGGTTAGGTCTTAATATTTCATGGTGTTGTCTGGCACAGGGTGTAAACAAATTATGTTACTGATTCTGTGCTGATCAAGCAGTGATACTTTTGTATTTTTCCTGGCACTGTTATCCCAATTAAAACGATCACAAATTTTCTACTCGGCCAGTAACTCCTTTGATTAATTTACTGTTCTCATTAGAAGTGTTCCAGGGTTTGTCTGTCACATTTGTTCAGGCTACATTCAAAATTGGCCCTATAAAAGGGAATTGATTTAAGACTGCCCTTACTGCAAGAACTGTAATGAAACATTGCATCTTATAATAACAATCTGAAAAGGGCACAAACCTACATAAGCATGGAGATGAGAAGGGCCTTGCATGTCTTCTTGGATTTAACAGCAGTAGATGGTGTTTGGCTGTTGCTGTGTCATTTAATTGGATGAGGAGGTTGTCCTGGAGTCATGAACTTGTTGAGGCTGGAAGGAAACTCTGGACATTGTCCAGTCTGACCCCACTCAGAGCAGGGCTACCTACAGCAGGCTCCTCAGGGCCATGTCCAGCCAAGTTTTAAATATTTCTTCAAGGCTGGAGACTTGAGTGTCTCTGGGCAATCTATCATAGTGGAAAAAGTATTTTCTTAAGTTCAAATGGAATTTCCTGTATTTCAGCTTGTGCTCATTGCCTCTTGTCCTTTCCCTGGGCACCACCGTGAAAAGGTGGCTCCTCTATTTTGTTTTTGAGAAAAGATTCCAGTAATCTCTGCTATTTATAAAAATAACACCCTGATTAGTACCAATTATTACACATTCATTATTGATTTTGTGGCACTGAAGGAATACAATTCTCTGTCCTCCATCTCCCTAAGTTATCTTCCAGATTCCCATCCCAGGAGTGCTGGGACCTGCTTCCTACATTTGTATCCTTGCTGTTGCTCCTGTACTGGAAAAGGTAGAAGCAGAAATTGGTTCTTCTTGCCCAGCTGGCTGGAGTTCAGCCAACAGAAAACTTCTTTGTCTTCAGTAAATAAACTCTCTGAATACAAGCACCAGCTACTCTAGTGTACAAACCAGGGAGATGTTTTTCTCACTGAGGCAAGTCCTAACTACAGGTAAAACTTAGAAAAGTATGTACTCTGTAGCACCACTGACAGTAAACATGACTGCATTAGGAAAAGCAATTTTGGGAAGGATTACTGGAGAAAGATGTGCTTAGTCCTCAGTAGTTGCAGGTATCTGCATTGCTGTTGTTCCCCAGGTAACTGCTCAATCACATTTTGTATCGTTATTTTCCTGTTGCATATGACTTTTGAATCTGAAGTTTCTACTCAGAGAGATTAGTATTTTTGAATTTTTATCTATACAGGAATTTATCTGATCCTGTCCCATACTGTTTTGTAGAATGATATGCAGGAATCCAAAGGAACAATCTGCTTTAGCATGTGCAGATTTTTTAATATTGAAAAATGCTCGTAATACAAGACCTGCTGAAGAAATTTTAGCAAGGTGTGTGCAGGTAGTTCCATGCACTATGAACACACTGTACAGGTCTGCAGAAGACTTGCTTCCTTTTCACTGAGTGGTCTGAAGAAGGGCTTGCTCTTGCTTTTGAGTCCTAAACCAAAATCCACTGGGTCCCAGCAGGAGTACTGTGCCACCCTTTCAGTGTTTAGATACTAATCCTACTTTCAGAATATGAGACCAAAATACTTGTTAGCTTAAATATTAGAAGTAGCTTAAGTGAGGCAAAATTAAAGTAACTGAAAGTAAATTAAAGGCAAGGTTAAAGTAACTGAAGATACATCATCTTCTCTCGGTCCTCTATTTCTCCCCTCCCTTTCATCTTTTCACTTTTAATCAAAACAATGTTCCCAGATCTTTGTTTTGGTATTAATAAGTTGCAGCAGTAGCTACCTGTAAATATTCATTATTTGACCGTATCTTAAAAAGATGACCCCAAATTAAAAAAATAACATCAAGTTGCAATTGTAATGAGAATATATTATGCAGAATATTCCCCAGCATGGTCTAGCCTGTATTTAAAAGCCCTGCATTAACATGGACTTCAGAAAAGGCCATCCAGCCATGTCTGATGGCTCTGTGATGCCAGTGGTTATTTACCTGAAGCAGACTTGACTGCACACAGGGTTGATGTGATTCAGCAAGGTCAAGGTCCAGGGCAGGTGGTGAGACAGCCTGCGTGGCTGGGCTGGAGAGAGATGTTCCCTTTCCAGCAGGAGGCCTTAAATGGCTCTTATTAAATCTGTAATTTGTGACTCTCATATGCCCAAACGTAATGCAAATCCACTGTCTTTCTTGTTTGCAATTAATGTCAATAGAAAGATGAAATGGAAGTTCAAGGAAATGGTTGCAATAAGCACCACCTCAGAGCCTTGTGTTGACTCCAATTTTCTTACATCATAAACTGCTTTGAGCCCTCTAAGTTACAACCCAGCAATTTAACACTTGTGTTTCATGTTGCTTAGATTTAACTTTCTTTAGACAAAAAAGGGGTCTTAAAGCACATGTTTGGTAACTGCTGAACCAATTGAAGACTGAACTAATTGATATAAGAGAAATCTAGTGGTGGTCACAGTTGTGATGCAACTCATCTCCAGGGAAATAAAGTGAGGGAAGGTATTCATGTCTTCCTTCCAGCATTTGCATAAGCTACAAGACTTGTTCCATACTAAGGCTGAGAAACTTGAGTACTTGTTTTGTGCTTATGAACCCAGTGGGTCAACCACAAACATTAAAGCCACTCAAAACCGTAAAGGTGACTTTGTTTTTTAATTCAGCTGATCAACAATTAATGCTCATTTAATTCAGGAGCATCCATCATTTGTGTTATTCATGGTCATAAGTACTCCAGAGATCAGCTGCTGAGGTTCCTGAATTTTAGGTTGCACTTAAGTTTTGTCAGGGTTTTTTAAATTCAGGTTTCATATATCATGATGGATTAATTTTTAAAATGTGTGAGAGGATGAAAAAAGAGTATGTGGAAGAACTGTGTCCTTACATGAATACTGTGTGAAAAGAAGCCAAAAGAGACCAGCTACTGATTCTCATTTTTGACTTGCTGGACAGTGCCTTTTGTGTAAATTTTGATGTCTAACAGTTATTTCTAGCAACTTCTGGGAGACAAGGAGTATGCAAAAAAGGCGAAGCTCTGATTTGTCTAGACAGAGCATCTTTGACATAAAGTGGATGATTGTTTCCTAGCCTCCTCCAGGCTACCAGCTCAGAGCAGCTACAGACACAGTGTATTTATGCCTGTTAAACCAGAAGTTCTGCCTATTGTTTTTCCTGCCTTCATCACTTTCCACTGCTATAGTCCAACTATGCTGCACCAGGCTATTAAACATTGAGCATCCAGAATGTCTAGACAGGCTGAAAGACTGTCTGTGCTCTTTTTCTCAGAGTCAACTTTCCTAAGAACTAAAAGGCTATTTGGAAAGCAAAGGTGGCAGAGTTTTGAGTTTGAAAGACACTTCTTCAGACTGCCTTCTGAGTGGGTAGTAACACATACTAGGTAGGGATTTCTAGCAGTGCACAGAATTTGTGTGCAAACCTCCCGCTGTTCCCCAGAGAGGCTTTAAACCTTTGACAATTATTGCTAATGTATTAAACAGCTTGCACTTGTATTCTGAGGATACCAGACTACATAGAATTGTGTTCTGTTATTTCACAATGTTCTGCTCGAATAACAGAAGAGAAAACTAAAGGGTGACTTCCTTGCAACAGAAAATAGGGAAATTCTTTTTGAGGCAGAAACAAATGGTTTCCATGCAGGCACCTGTGGGCCAAGAGAGACATTTTGATGTGTAAATCTGCTGGTTTTGGCAATGTTGAACAAGAAAGCAAACAGCAGTGCCGATTTCTTTTTTTCTATGTAATCTTTATTTTTTCAGTTCTGACTTGAGTCACTCTCATTTAGCAAGAAGCAAGTGCTTGTTTCTTGCAGGGTGGGAATGAATGTTGCCTCTAGAAGCTTTGCAAATTGAAAGTTAGATACCATATAAGGGCTGTCTACTGCACACTCTGTATGACTGTGATAATATATTATAGAAACATGCTTTGATTTTGCACCTCAGGACAAGCCTGGGAGGCTTTGTCAGAGGTGGGGAAGAAGGGAGGGCAGTCAGCTGGCACAGCAGGAGTTGTCCTTGTTGTGCTTGCAGAAGTGAGGTGACATGGGTGCTCCTATCCTTTGTGATCCATCCTGCTTCCCCTTTGCGTGAAGAATCTTGGGAAACCTTGTGCTAAATCTCTTAACTTCCAGTAAGGGAGAACAGCATCCTTATGGAAGTGTTGAATAACCTGAGCTCTTTGAAAAGAAAAGTAATTTTTCCTGTATTAGGTGAGCCCTCTAAGAACAGACATGAACAAAACATTCAGACTGGTAGCTGGGAGTTTGAGAAGCAACATGCAAGGAAGGTGCCTGGGGCAGAGGCAACTGAAGAGAAACAACTGAATATAAGCACCCAAGAATATTGTTTTCTCTATTAACGAGAACAAAAGAGGGTGGGAGATTTATTATCTTATGCTGCTTGAACAGAAAGTTTTAAAGTTAACAGAAATCTGGTTGCAAAGTTCTGTATATTGAAATGCTGGACAAATTTGGGGTTAGAGCTAGAAATCTACCTACCATAAACCATTTATGGACTAAAAAAAAAAAAATCAAAGGAACTTGCAGTTTAATTTATCTAGAGATTGAAATGTGACTTATGCATGGGAGACCTAATGAGTGAGAAAGGCATCTCTAATCTATCACTTAAGGCATAGCAGGAACCTAAACTGGAAACAAAAGGCAAATTCAAAGTTTAAAAGCATGGGCCTGGTTTTCTAGAGGGAGAAACAATTCACTGATGAAAATGAAAAAAAAAAAAAAAATCCAATGTTCTGATGCCTTCAAATCAATATCCTTTGTCGGCAGCACTGCTTCTAGGAAACAAAGGTTATCTGACATGACACATGAATTAATGATTCTGTGTCTTGGGTTTAAGTTGGATGAAATGATTTGATATTCCCTTCCAGTTTTAAAATCTAGAGAGACCTTTTCCCCAATTCAGGGGAGAATGCAGCGAGCTCCTTAGGAAAAAAGGAACCCAAGCAATGAGAAGACAGAAAGCATAGCTCCAAGGGAAAAACAGATCAGGATATTGTTTAATAAAACAGCTTCCTTAAGTGCATTTGTTGGTCAGCAGCTTTGACTAGACCTGTCTGGGGATGAGAAAGGAAGGCATAGTGGGGTCAGCTGGCTAAAGGCTAATTTGGGGCTGTACACAGGAATTGCCATCCTGCCTCACAGCAGAGCTTCCCCTGAGTATCTCCCCCAGCTAATCGTGCTGTGCTGCCCTGAGAGTGTGGCAAAGAAGAAAACGGAAACCTGATAGCCCAGTGTCCTTTGCTGGCAGCCTTTTCAGTTGCTGGATAATGTATGATGTTGTCCTTCAGCTCTTGGTGCTGATTATGCTCCTCTCAAGCTCTGTGTATGGGTTTGCCCTTTGCATTTCAAGAAAGTTGGGTTAGACAAGGAATCAAAAAGACTAGAAAATATCCCATAAGAAAGTCTTTATTCAAAGGAAGATTTGGTAGCTTAAATATGAGGTTTAGTTTTGTGAAGTTGCTGCAAAAGAAATTAACACTTTTCCTTCCATACTTGAGGGAGGCAGGATAAAAACTGCTGAATACTCCTTGACTCAGCTTAACTTTGATACAAGGAAAAGCTTCCTAGTAGGATAATGAAGGACTAGTAAACATAGTTAAGAAATGGTGTGTAATAGCTTTTGAAAGGCTTCAGGAACAGGTAGGACAAGACATTTGTCCAAATGACATGGCGTGATCCTTGTTTTCTTATGCAGCAGAAAAACTTGGGGTCCTTGCTGTTTCTAAGATAAGATTTTTCCACCTCTTTTGGGCTGGTGGCAATGTTGAACAAGCACTGTTTAGCTGGAGACTATGACATTCTGCAAAAAGATATTGTGCTGAACAACACTCTAAGAGTTGCCAAAGAAGGTATATCTCCTCTTCCTTTTAAGTAAAACCTATCAGCCGGTTCAAAAGGCAATCATTGTTCCCTGATAAAATGCAGCTGGTGAGCACATGAGCTTAGTCAGCAGACTATAAAATAACATAAGCTTTCCACAGAGATCAGAAACATCAAAAGCAGAAAGTGTATTTAAAAACAATCCCCAACAGATTGCTATAATTATTAAATGTGATGCATCACAAGTAGTGATGGAATATAGCTGAGATGATGCTACCCAGACAGGAAGGAATAATATGGCTTTGGTGTCTATCTCTTGTCTACAGAATTCAAATCCCAGAGAGTGGATCATCAGATGCCAGATTATGTGCAGCTCATTATTTAAAATGGGTCTGCTGGCATGAGGGAGATGTATATTTACTACAACATTCAGGTGCAGCTTTTGAACAAGTTAACAGCTTTAATGTCACTCTGCTTGGGAGCATGGGAGAAATAACTCCATAAATCTCTCCACTGGACTGCCCTAGTGGGATGTGCTGGTATGGTTAAACTCACCTACAGAGTGATGTTTGAAGGGCCACATGCAATACATGTCAGACATTTCTGCCCATAGCTTATCAACACAGAAGGAAGGAAGGGACAGGTACAGCAGAGCAGTTTTGTGAGAACCTCTTGGGCTGGAAATGAGCTCCTCTGTCGCCCCAGCTTGCCCCTGTGGGGGCTGCATTTTATGTGCTTTCAGCTCCAAATGGAAGCAATAAGGTAGGATGGACACACAACTGCTGCCAGGAGAAAGTCTCAGATGGAGCTGCTCTGAACTTTCCCCTTCCGCTTTAGATCACGTTTCCCTTAAGGAAAAAAATCCTAATGGGTTGCTTTTATGTTTCTGCTAAGGAGGAATTGGAAGCACTTAACCCATTGTAACCCATTAAAAATTGATAAAACCAATCAGCAGTTGCATGATAAACCTTTTCACAGCACGGTGATTTTGCTTTAAAATAGTAAGTAGAGTACCCTTTTAATATTTGTACTTGCCAGATTAATTGGATTCTGTCTGAATTGACTGCTGCAGTCAAAATAGGCTGGTGCTGGAGTGATGAAAACGCTTTGGCTTTATATTGATAGGGCTGTTCTGAATTGCTGTCAGTGTTCTGTCTCAGCCTTATCTGCTTTTCCTGACCCACAACTCACAAAATAAACAGTGCTAGGCATCATTCTTTCATAGTCTTGAAAAAGAAGTTTCTGGGTCTGCTGCATTTGCTAACTCCTCTGCTTGCAAGGATTCCCCTCTCCTACACAGTGGAGTCATCCTACAACTCCAGCTAGATGCCTTTTTAATTCCAAATTCTATTTTGCTTAAAATTCAGTACTAACTGAAATTGTCAGGGCCCTGAAAGTCAGGAAACTGATGTCAAGAAACACCTTAAACCACGAATTTTACATCATGTTGCAGTTAGTGTTCTCAGGTTTTGCATTTGCAGGTGTATCTGTGAACATGAGGGAAAGAAATTATTCAAAACCTAAGGCTTTTACTTATTCATATTGAAGCAAGAGCTTTAAAAGGAATGTCAGACTGTAATAAAACTGAGAACAATAGTGGTTAAACCTGCCAAATTAAAAAAAAAAAAAAAGGCAGAAACATCAAATTGAAACTTTGGTTTTTCGTTAAGTTGGGTGCTTTACATTCCTAATTTGGAATGTTAATAAATTTCATGCAAACATTTCTGAAAGAAATAAACTTACGGCCTCTTAGCATTCTGTGTGCTGGAATAAAAAAACCTTGAGACACAGCTATATTAGACACCAACTGGCTTTGCCATGTTCCTCAGCAAGATGCTGTGCTGGGAGGCTGAAATATGTGTGAGAAAGAAGTGGCATGTCCAGAATTCTGTGCAAAAGCTTCAGCTGCTTTGATTTCCTATAATGTCCATAGCATTGCCCAACACTCTCTTTCAAATTAAATTCCATTAGGGCAGAAGGGCTTTTATCTAGAGATCAGAGCCCATCTTTGCTGTTGCTTCATGCATAGGAAAGGTAGATGAAGAGTTAAATATGTGAAGTATAAACCATAAATTTCAACTATATTAATTAATAATTAGTTATGGTAATAACATCAGCTTAGAGTAGTCTAAGAAATTGCCATCTTTACCCATTCTGTATTGCTGTTTTAACAGGTAAACTGGCATAATCTGTTCCCAAAATTACAAATATATGTGGTATGATTCAGGACTGAAAGAAATCTCTATTTTTTTCCAAATTATTCTAGATTTGAGACCAATCTAGGATAGATGAATATAAAACAGTGAAGCTAAGAAAAACCCATCCCTGTGATTAACCTATGTGTATTTTTAACATGTGATGCAAGTGGTGCTGTCTTTGGGGAGCATATCCTTGTAATGCAGGGACCTGAATCCCTGTCACAGACTAGCTTGTGTTTTTCTAAATGTTGCTCATTCACTGATTGCACAGCTGCAATGCAATTAAAATGTTTACTTGTAAAAGAGGTGAAAGCTAAACATCGATGTTTGTATACATACATTTTATTATATCAAAGAAGTTAGGAGGCCTTTACAAATGATTTTTCAAACGCTGTTAAAACTACTTAAAACAACTTCTTATTAAGTGGCTTTTGGAAAGGGTGTTAAAAATATCCTATAATGAGATCTGTAAGTCTCTTCCTTACACAGAAATAGACATATGAGTAAGACACGCCAGGTTTGAGTAAGTACATGGCATGGATTTAATTGCTATGCTGCTCCCTGTGTTTCTGCCATGTAGGAGCATGGATTAGCATTATGTGTGAACTGGAATACAGGGAAGTTTATGAGGCATCCCTGTGCCTGTCTGCTGAGGGCCCAGCAACCACCACCCTGCACTGAATAAAGTCTCAAAACATTCTGTGGAATAAAGTGTAATCTTCTGAGCAAGATAAATTACTCTTAGGAGCCATCTGCCTTTACCCTTTAAAAAAAAAAAAAGTCTCTTTAAATGTAAATTTAGCTTTCCACAAGAGACAGTATTGCCATGGTAACAAACACAAGAAAAATAAATGTCTCTTAGAGGAAAACCACATTTTATTTTGTATAAACATATTCCATATAAAATAAATTATGCAGCTATGGAATTATTGTATATACAATCTCAGACAGTAAAAAAGAGTATCAGTCTTTTCCTGGAATGGTTCTGCGAGCTAGTACCAAACATAATTGCTTGCAGTAAAGAAATGCGTTGTATACTTAATTTCACATGCTACGAACTGGAGCTCTCATGGTTCAGTTTGCTCTGAATTCACTGGAATGCTACAAACTCCAGCGGAGCGTCAGGCAGGCAGCAGGAGTTTACTGAACTGGAGCCTAAACTGTCATCTCTGCCAGGTAATTTATATTACAAATGCTTTGCTGTGTGAATTTCCTCTGCACAGTCCACCACTGGAGAGGTTTGTTATTCAAAGAGCAGAGAAGCAGTGGTTTGGATTTCTCCCTCGTTGAATGAAAGGAAGAATGCTTTCAGGTTAGGCCTGTTTCAAAAATAAGATTGATGAGTGGTGTGCTTTAAATTGTTCACAAACAAATTCCTCTCTACCTCTTCCTGCATCAGTAACCCCTTACAAAGGTCAGTGTGAGGAGACACCCAAGACGGGCAGTATCATTGTTTGCAAGAATTTCTGCATGGTTAAAAATAATTTCTTTTTACATTGCCTACTTCCTCATTTCAGGCTTCAAATTTCACAGTATTCAACGATAACAACAGTTTTCAAACACCGTCGTTGAAATGTTCCACGATTGTTAATTTACCCTCTTTCTTTCCCTTCTTTTGGCCTTTTGACGGTGTGTGGTCTGTTTGAAGGCTGCAGGGGAGTGAAAATGCCCATGGCTGGGTTTCAGTGGTGGGAGGAGGTGAGGAATTCTGGTGCTTGCCTATAGAACAGAAATCATCCTGCATTTACCTGATACCTCTCATCTGAGTAAAACAGTGGCTTACACAGATTAAGCTCTTTGTTCTTTCTGTATGGCAGGCAGGGAAACTGTATTATCCCCACTTAAAGATATGTTAAAGAACAAATTTATTCTAGAGATTGTGACACTGACTTTGGCATGTCACTAACTGTGAGAGGCAGCAGGAATGGTGCTGAAACTGTAATCTGCTCTTTCCCTGCCTTTGCTGAGTGGCATGTTCACTAGCATCAACATCTATCACTTTGGATATTGCCCTGTTGCACTTCTTGAAATCAGAAGAGTAAAATGGAATGTTGTCAGCGGAGGCTTGGGCAGAACTTCGTACAACCTAGTCTTCTGAGAAAAAATAAAGCAGTAATTTTCAGCAAAATATTGTCCTTTTATGTGTGCAAACAGCTCTGCAGCAAGTCTAAAACTAATATGCAGAGATGGATTGCAATGGATTAACTAACTAATTAAGGTATGAGGGAGCAATCAGCTTCTCCTGCATGTCTCAACCTGCCAGACCATGACCTTGGCAAGAGTACCTGGACTGGGTTATACTGATTGCTGTCTGGCCTTGGGCAGCAGCTGGTAAAAAGATGTGTAAGGGAAGAAACAAAAGTAATAAGGCAGACAGGCACTAATACTTCCACGGGGATCTTCCTGGTCATCTGTACTTTTGGGTTAACTGCAGTCTGTGTGGCCCACCTAAGGACGTGACTTTAAATAATCTTTGGAGTGTTTGTCAGCAAGTATAGAGGAGAAGCAGCTTCTCGTGGTGCTTCAGAGGGTGCAGGAGCCCAGGGAGCGGGCTGGCCCCACGCTCTGCTCAGAAGGCAGGGCTCCAGCCCCTGGGTGACACACAGCACCCTTATCGAACCCCCGCAGCACACGAGCGGGGCAGCAGGCCAACCTGAGGTGACTTCAGTATATGACACGGATGTTTTGGCTTACCAAACACCCTACAGCATTGCGAGCCCATGGGGAGCACAGGGCAAAGATCAAGGCAAGGGGTGAGCATCCCACCCCTCTTAGTGCCAGAGTTGGTCACTGTGCTTCAAACAGAGAAGGGGAGAAAGGTGCCTTACTGCAATCTTAACGACTTCTTCCTGTTCCTCTCCCTTCCGGGTTCTCTGCAAAGGCTGTATCCGTGTGGGGTGTCGAGGAAAGACTCCAGTGCTGCTCAGACAGGTCCTGCGTGAAGAACCAAGACTGGCACCGTTCCCGCCCTGATCTCTCTCACGCCCCGCCAGTCTCCACACAGGCCCCGCCCACACCGCCCCAGTGCGCAGGCGCGCAGCCCCCGAGCCAATGGGGCGGGCGGGGCGGGGTGGGGCAGGGCTGCGGCCATTGCGGCCCGGCCGGCTGAGAGAACGCGTCGCTGCCGCCGCCGCGATGGTGTCCTGGATGATCTCCCGAGCGGTCGTGTGAGTGCCGGGTTAGGGCTGCGGGAGGCGGCTTATTTCCCGGGACGGGGATGGTCCCGATGAGCAAGGGGGCGGTGGCCCTTTTCTCCTTCCCCCAGCCTCGTGAGCCGGGTGCTCTGCGCTCCCCTTGGGGCTCTGTGTACCTTAAAGAGTCCTTGTGCTCCCAAAAACTCCCGCAAGAGCTGCACCGACCGGGCTTATGGTTAGTCCGTGTGTCTCCTGCTGTAAGTGCATTTTTCACGGGATTGCAGGGCCAGCCGAGTCGCGCTGCTTGCGCCTGTCACGCACGAATTGCAACCGTTGCTTGTAAATGGATCCTATAGTAACCTATAAAAGTAACCTATAAAATCTGTTAACTTTTCCTTTTTAACCTGTAGCAGAGTTGAGAGAACTAGAAGAATGCTCGCGAGTGTGAGCTGGTGGTCTGTGCTGAGTGTAGGTTGTCAGCTGAAGAGGTAGATTGGCAGTGTTGTTGTGTGCTGGATTTGATAAACTTGACTTTTTGAAAGCCGGAGAGGCAAACTTTCTTAGGTGAGAAGCATCATGTTACGTGTTGTGTAAGTTCTGCTTGAGAAAGAGTACACTGCAGTGCAACCTCTGATTTTTTTTTTTTTTTTTAAATAGGCATAATTCAATTCCTTCCTGAAACTGATGAGTTATTGCACTCATTTGAATAATACTCCCTCATAAAGGTTGAGTAATATTTGGGCAGCAAATGTGCACAGTCCTTGCTGCACACCGCTGTGTCTCTGGGGTCCCCAGTGCTTATTGGGTCGCTGGAGCTGAGATTTGCTGTGTGTGAGTTTTTGCCAGGCAAATGAAGTGAATCTGCTCACAAAGCAGTCCAACAAACATCCGAATTAGCATAAAATATGTAGCAGGAGTGTGTGACCCACAGCCGGGCATAATAGGATTTTCCTGTGATATCCCCCTTAAGCTGTCCGGTGTAATTTCATCTGAAAACTTTGTCAGGAAGCTTTCTCATACTGCCACGTACATTTCCCTGCTGCAGCCCAACCACCTAGATAAGTAGCAGTCCTTCTCCTTCTTGCTGCCTTCCCTGAGACTTGTCACATAATTGCGACTCGGAAAGCAGAACGTCGTGTTCCAGAATTGGCAAAGGACTGCGGAGGTTTGGAAGGGAGTCTGTGGGAGGAATTGCTGTTGGTGCACTTTGTCGGTGTGGTCTTCCCATAGGCTGTACACGGTGCTCTTGCTTTCTGTACATCCTATGGAGCTGCTCAACCTGTTCCTGCTTTGTTACGTAAGAGCACCAACCAGAGAGTTCTTATTTTAACTACTTAAGACTGGCTCGGTTTCAAGGGAGATGGCAGCAGTGCTGAGTACCTTAATTTCTGATCACCAAATTCTTGTGTAACTAGTTGGGTTTTTTCCCCCCCTGAATTCCTAAGGATATTTGCACAAGTTAAAGTCCTCCATGAGCTGAACCAATAGGGAGGGAAGAGAAGTGCTACTGTTCTCCACAGATTTATTGCAAAAAGGCAATAAAGGACGATGTACTTCTGTGTAGTTTGTTTTCCTTGTTGCCATTGGTCACTTATCTGTGTGCCCTGGTTATTTTTGCTAAAAAGGGAGTCCTAAATATTATTTATAAATCTTTTCCACCTTCTTGTGTCCTTGTTTCCTAGAAGTGGGATTTAAATAGTTTGCCGGTGTTCAATTTCTCAGGAAGGTGAAAGTGTTCAATGAGAACTTGGACAGCTTTGAGATTATTGTTCAACTTTGCTAATAAAGCAAAATCCATGTGGAAACAGAAGGTGAGAAGTAGCACTGAAGCAGATGTAGTGTGAAATAGAGAGGTCTTAATTTCAATGGTCTTGAGAATGTCCTTCTTGTCCTGTTTTCTCAATGTCTATTATCTTCCTTTTTTGATCTGTTTTCCTTCCTGGTCTCTTTTCAGTTGTACCCATTTCAGTGACTCTGTGTCTCTGAATTGTGTGTTTGGAGTTTGGAAGGGGTATACTGTCTTTCCCTTAGAAGACCTAAGAAACAGATTTTTAAGTCCTACGTAGCTGTGAAGACCTGGGGCTCTTAATGTAGCATTTTCATTCTGGTGTGGTGATTTCCTGGTGCATATATGCACAGCAGGCCCACCAGCCCTGTTCTGTGTGCAGCCAGCAAGAATACCTGTCATCTTGACTGGTGATGGAAAGGAGCAGCACTTTTTCTGTCTGTGCCAGAGTTCTCCACTCCTAACTGACCTCCTATATTTCAGGGCCAAAAGAGCAGCAAAATGTTAATTTGTAGGTGTGTCGCAGTGCCCTCTGCTGACTTCTGATGTGGGGGACTTGTCCTGACATGTGTGTCCCAAGCAAGCTGCTTTCTGATTCAATCTGAGACATTGCAATTTCGAATTCATTAACTCCACTAAAATAGTGTGGTTAACGCTTTAAGGAACTAGGGAATGGAGCTAGTAGAGAATTTGAATTCTTAATTGCATGTGAATTGTCTTGAGGAGTCATGCACAGGAAACAGGGAGTGGTTCAAATTCTCTGTTCCACATAATAATCTTCAGCAGAACTTTGTTTTAATGAAATATTTTCCCTTTGCTCTGTCAATGCTATTATTCTTAAGTATTTAAACTTGTGAAACACCTCGTAGTAATGGGATGTCTTTATGTCAAGAAGCAGAAGACTTGAAGTGCATAATTAAAACATCTTTCCATTTTCAAATTCTGTGTCAATTGGGTGCTGTTGTAGTAAGTATAGCTCATTATTATTTCTAAAACACACTGGCTGTTGCAACAGTTTTTGGAATGTTCACCGCAGGGTTTTTCCTTTTTTTTCCACTTAAAAAAACCAACAAGAAGCTAAATTATTTCATTCAGGGTCTCAGAAAACTTCTCAGAGTGGCACATCTTGTTCTTAGTCTTTAGTGGTGGAAATATTTTTTAAAATTTGTGACTGCCTATCTTGTTAACTTCAAATAGGGTTGTGCCTGACTTTTAGTCTGCTTGGGTTGCTCGTTCTTCTCATTTGTAAGGGCTGAGCCATTGTGTATACATCAGTTGCTGAGACAGTATTTAATAGTAAACACACTGAATACTTGTCAGTCGCAGCCTGGTATGGATGAGATCAGACCATCCTCTTGTGCCAAGCAAAGATGTGAAAGTGTCCTAAATACAAAGTAGATGGCCATTTTGTTCTTGCAATCTGTTAAAGCAGACTGTCTGCTGTAATCTGTTAACTTTTTCCCTCCTCACTTAAAAATGAAAGTTCCCCCATCTGTGTTGCTTTGCAACACGCTCTCTCCCTTCGTGTTTAAGTACATGGTTTGTTTCCAGTTAAGTAGGTTAGTATCCATGCATGTTGGAAGGAAAAATTGCAGTGCTCCACAGAAGGATGTATTTGTCTTGGGTACTAGTAGTTAGCTTTATGTTTGCTTGTCTTTATAATGTCTATCTTCCCCACCCCAGATTTAGAGCCTTGCAAATATTCCTTGATTCTGATATTAGATTATAACTAAATACTTTAAGCTGGACAAAGACTGCCTTGGGGACACAGGAGGTGTCCTGGAGCTAGGTAGTAGTATTAGTGTCTTTCAGCCTTTGCTGCTTTACAAATTGGAGCTGTTTCTTTAATGGTAGCTTCCAAGGCATTATCTTATTCTACTTTTAATGGCTCTGTTGTTCATTTCCAGATGTCCAGCTGCCCCTAGAATTACTGCATATCTGAGAATGGCTGGCTGAAGCCATAGCTTCTGTGTTGATTGGATTGTTGTCAGGAATACTGGCTTATGATGTTTTATTAACTGTGTATGCTTTGACTGTAAACCTAGATCGGGTCTTGTTCTTGGAATACAGGTTTTTTTAAATTAAAAGCATAAACTACAAAAATATTTACCCTCTTATTTGCTAGTCAACATGCTGTCAAACATGGCTTGAAGTGATCACAGCTCACTGGATGGAATGAAGTAACAATAACACCATGTGTGTGTAAGGAATAGTTATAGCTTAATAGCCTAATCTTCAAGTCAGAAGAGCCATTTGTGGGAGAGTTTCTCTGACTGTTTGCAGCCTGCTCCCTGGCACAATGGTTGCAGCTGAAGTATGAGGGATGTTGACTGCTGTTGGATGCTAAATTTCTGACTGTGTTCTTCAGTTTAAAGGCCTATAAATTGCTGCTGCACCTGTGGGGAAAAAGGAGTTGCTGTCATTGTGAGTGAGATGTGCTGCAATGTCTGTCTCATCACAGAACTGGAATGAATCAGTGATCGTGTATCAGTTATCCTTGGCATTTTGTGCTATGCTTAAATAGATCTCACTGTCTTTTTGCTGGGAGGGGCCATCCTGCCCTTTACCCTCTTCTCATTCACTCTCTGCAGGTTCCAAACATTACTCTGTGACCACTGTGTAAGTCTGGTTGCTTTGTCAACCAGAATGAAAATTAGCATTGATAGAAGTTAATCTTTTGTTAGTTGCAACGAACTGCACCAGCTCCTGCTGCTGTTGTGTGGTTGCTAGGTAAGTGCTGTGTTGAGAATGCAAGGTTGCAGGACAAAACCAGCATTATTTTAGGCTTTAGGATATGGTTAAAGCGTGCTCTGAAACTGCATTCTTTGCGTTCACATTGCTGCTTATTCTTTCTTCTTGTGAATCTAGTTCCAGTAATAACAGTGCAGCTGTCCTAATCGTACAATGTGTCAGATTTTTTTTCAAGGGTTTTTAGTTTCATGAGTTGAAATCCGTAAGCATGTGTAAGTCTAGGGATTAAGTGTATTGTTCTGAGTATGTGAAAGTTTAAAATCATTTACATAATTGAGCAATGAAATCACCAGAACACTTCATTCCAATAGTTTGGCTTCTCAGTCAGGCAGTCTTAATACATAGAGAAGTTTCTGCTCACTTGTATGTGACTTCAAGCACCTCTTGAAGTTAGTACAATGCAAAATTACTATCTCTGACCACTTGTAAGAAAGCAGTGTCCCTACTGCTCACACCTTGCCTTAAATCAACATTTGCTCTGCAGCCTGGCTGCTCTTTTCTCTGCCGTGTTTACAGGATGGTGAAGGTGCAGAGCGTGCATGGTCAGTGTGCCCAGCCTGTGGCAGGCAAGGGGACTGAAGCATGCTCAAAACAGATGGAGCACATCTAGAGGTGTCCCGTGGAGTCTGACATTCTTACTTAATGGTGTTGGCGTGTACTCTGTTACAAAATGTGCTGAAACACATAGGAAGCGATCCCAGCTCATGGATGGAATCAAGTAACAATAACACCATGTGTGTGGAAGGAATAGCTAGATCTTAATAGGCTAATCTGTGTTATTGATAAAGAGATAGCAAAACCTGCATGATCTGGCACAAAAGGATGTTTCTAATTAAAACAAACAGCCTCCACTCTCACAATGTTCTACAAACTGATATATGCTTTGAGAGAGCACATTGTAGGCTATTGAGCATTTCTGCAGCCTGGACAGAACAGCTTGTCTTTCCTGGGTTTGTACACAGAGACAGCTCCTGATGTGCTTGTGTAAGGCTGAGGAGGATCCTGAGCCAAATTCTGGTTTTTTTTAAAAAAAGTTGCTTTGGCTCAGTAAGTTTAATATTTGGTAGAAATTATCTTCAAGAGGTGTGTAAAAACATGTCTGGCAAAGTCCAGTGTTCCATGTGTAAAAGAGCTTTCTCTGAGCTTTTTGGTGCTTTTTATTCTGCTTTTGAAATTCCAGAATTTTGAAACGTGTGAAAGTACTAGGGTTTTACAGAAGAAAATATTACATCTGCCAACAGTACAATCCCTCTGTTGTCAAGACCTGCCAGACTAGATTGTATCAATTTACTACAATAAAAATGAGATGAGGTGTGTAGAGAGTCTAGGCAGGAAAGGTGATTGCAGGTCTTTTGCTGACCAGGATGACTTCAAACATGACTGGCCTCGGTGGCACAGAGCAACCAATCTGACAAGATGGGTTTGGATATGAGGGGAAATAAAACACCCCACAGAGGCTGTCTCTGCACTGAGCTTCTTGTCAGCCATCTCTGTTGCTTTGCTGCTCAGTTTATCACTGACAGAATAATAGGGTGTTACTTCTATTTCTCCCGTGTTTCCTAACACTCTGCAAGCATCAACATGGAGGTGGGTTTACCTAGATGAATGTCTGCCCGGTGTTTATCATCTTTGGAGCATTGCTCATGCATCCCGAAGACAGTTGGGACTTGTATTGGATGTTGAAAACTAGGTGCAGTTTATTTCAAAAGCCTGCAACCTGGCTTTAAGTGCAGGGATTTCCCAGGCAGAGTTTTTCCTGGTGTGAGAAGCCTGACGTAATGCTGTGCTTTTTTTTGTGTTAAAGCTGTTGGAACTTCCAGTGCTCAAACGGGAAAATCAGAAAACAGTTTGTGCTTGTGCCTTCCCATCACTGTCTGCTTTTGTTATTTCCTCCCCCCCACCCTATTTTGTAACTCATTGATCAAAACTATGGGAAGAAGAGTGAGGAAGATGGTCACGAGCTTAAAGATATCCTGACAAGTTTTTACAATACAGTAACATTACCTTAAACTAATATAAAACCCCAAAGAATTATTATTTGGCTTTGTGCTGTCATTATTCACTTCTGTCTGCTAATCTTTTTTTTCTCTTCCCCAGATTAGGATTTTGTTCTAGAACGCATAATTTCCTTTATGTCTAAAGTCACGTACTCAGCTGCAATGTATTTAGCACTAGAATGTTTTGGAAGCTGACCTATTCAAATTTTTCAGCAGTGGACAGTTTATGGTTCACTTGGAAGATAATATATCCACAGAAACATAAAATGTGTGTTTTACATGACTGCTTTGGCAGTCATTAATTTGCTGTAGTTGCAATGTAAGCAGTGTTGGCTTTACTATTCTACTTACAGAACTTGTCCAGAAGTTACCCTTGAACGGTTGAGACAAAATGAAATTTACATTTGTATAAAGAGGATAATGTGAATTGGACAAATTATCTTACATTTGCATTTGGAAAATAACATTTCTGAAAAAGCACACGTTTCTTTTGTATTTTCTGATTTCTTAGCCTATTTACAGATAACCAGTGAAACATACCTGTGTTAATAGAATTCTTCTCTCAATTTTTTTTTTTGTTAATTAGTTTAGTGTGCTTTGTTTCTGAGCACAAAACCTAACCCTCAAACTAATTAATGCATGAGTCTCTAAAAGAAAAACCCATCAATGATTTGGGTTCAAAGGGGAGGAAATGAAGATATCTTTTAGCATTGTATTTTTGCCAGTGAGGTTGAATTACTGATAGAACTGCATGAATAAGGCTGGTACAGATTCTGCTTGTCAGTCTGAACTTGGTGTCTCTCAGGGTTCTCTACATACCAGGTATGATTGAGGAAACATGTATACTTGGAATGACAAGTCCAGATGCTGCCTCAACAGCATCCGCCAAATAGCAATTTCTTAGAAACTTTTTCCTGTGTACAATGGGAAAGTTTGGTTTTTGAATGCTCTAAGAGGCTTCAGAAGTACATTTCTGGGTTAGAAGATTAACAGAATTGTTTGAAAATCAAGGACCTTAAGGCAAAAAATTAAAATGTCTAGCTTTGGATGATTAAAAGCCAAACCAGCAGCTGTCTGGGGTAGAGATAGGATATGCTTACTTTTACTTGGTGTTACATGGTTCCACTTACCACTTTGCTCAGATTGTGGTATTTTTGTAGCATTTCTCTGGGAGAGGCAGGACATTGAGGCTGCTCTCTGATGACACCCTTGGGTTCAAGAATGTGTAATGATTTAAGTTGGACCTTTCTGAGCCTTTGGGTTATGAACTTCACTTTTCGCTCTGGAGCCACCTGGACAGATTAATATTCCACACAGTGTGACCTGTAGCAGCGTGGACACTTTCTTCTTACATGCAACCCATATGAATGGGTGGTTACATGCAATGTGGTTTGCCTTATACTAACAGACAGCTCAAAAATAAAATGTGGTTTCCCTTGGAATAAGCAGAAGCAATTTCTGTTTGGGACCACTCCTATTTTAAATGTTGGTTTCTTATAGCCAATTATTTTGATGTTGATTAACGTTTCAAAAATATTGTGACTTCAAAAAAGATTGTGACTTCTAGAGCTTGATTGAAGGTAGTATGGGTAATATGTCCAAATAAACTTTAATAAATAAAAAGCTGGCCTTGGATCCTTTCAAGCAACCAGTTTGTGGGTTGTTTGTTTTTTGGGGTTTTTTTTCCCCCACAGCAGGGAAAGAGATTACTGCCACTTAAAACACTGAATTGTCATGTTACCTGGTCATTTCACCAGGACTGAGATCTGAGACTTCCAAGAGCTGAAGCTTTAAGATTGTTAAACATGTTTAAAAATGTGCAGGACTTGGCAGTACTGAGACGAGTCTTTGCTTTGTTTTCTTTGTGCTAGCTTTGGTTCTCCAGACATCCATCTGACTTTCCCTGTTCCAAAATTTGCTGTGGCACAGAGCAGAGAAACCTTTGAGAAGAAGTGGCTGCTGACTTGGCACAAGTTAGCCGGTGTTACTGTAATGAACAATTTTCCAATATACCATATAGATTGCAATGGAAGGTGTTTTCAAGGTCTCTTCTGGATCCTTAAGTATCCTTGCTATCAAGGACATCATGTTCTTACAGAGAAATAAAGACCCAAAAATTTGTAGAAGCTTCTACCGTAATTTTGAAGACACTAGGTGTAAAACTAAGTAGTATAAGTAAGAGACCTGGTAGTTTTTTACTTAAATTTATGGAAGCCAAGAAACTAACAAGTGTATATGTAACTTTAAACCTCATAACAAAATGAAACACCTCATTCTAGATCTGTAATGTTCCTGTTAATCTTGTTCAGCACATCATCTGCATTAAATTACCCATGTCTTTTAGGAGCTCTCAGAAGTGTCCTGAATGGAGAGGATCATGTTGCTCATGAAAGCTGCATGTGTAGGTTGTAATACCTCCAAGAGCAGTGTGTCTAAAGAACTTTTTTCCAAAGCGAGGAAGCTCATGAATGTGTTTCTCTGTCATCTGTCAGTTACCTTTATTATGTAAACTCTTTGTGACAGTTTCTTTGAACCTGCATGTAGGTATCAGCTTTCATCTTTAAACTTAAAAAAAATTGTAGTCTTAATTGTGTCTTGCACACCTGCTTTTTGAAATAAGCTTATTCATGCATATACTAAATGAAAATAGAAAATACCTCCTGAAAACTAGGCTAGTTTGATGTTTTTTAAAAATGAAAAATAGCAAATTAGTCAATTTGTTTCTTCTGACATCCTTAATCCAGCTGTCAATCCTTGCTGATCATTAGAGGAAAAGCACAGTTCAGTACAAGGACACATTTTTCTTTGAGCAAAATCGTGTGCAAGGCTGTCTCAAGAGCTGTCTGAGTAGTACCTGCAATTGTTCCTGATTGTTGGCTATTTCTCAGTGTTCAGTTGTGCTCCTGCCTGATACCACAGCTGGCTGCCATGGGGCCAAATACTTTGCTTCCAGTGGTAAGCAGTCTTAGCAACTGAGAAATTGGAGATGATTTCAGTATTTGAAGGAAAATAACTTACTCGAGATTTAAGTAAGTGTGAGCAGCTTTGAAAATTAATATTTCTCTAGCAAGGATAAAATTTTGCTATTGAGTTTGAGATAAGAGCTGGTTGGGAGATTTAAGTTCTCTTAGAAGAGTTGTTCTGTACTTGAAGGCATTCAATTCAGTGTTTGCTCTTTATCATGAGGAAATGTTACAGATGGTCTGGTTCCAGTTCCTGGGTGTGAGTGCTTGGAAGATGTGAGCTCACCTGCCTGCCCTGCACACGTGGTGAGCTCTGTGAGACTGTAAACAGGAAGGAATACCAGGATGGGCAGAGTGCATTACAGCAGGAGTCAAACACGGATCATAAAAACAAGAGGTGAATAGCTAGTCATGCAGAGAAGTGACTAAGGGTTTTACAACAATTTCTGTTTGCCTTCCAGTACTAGCTTTTTGGAAGTTTCTTTACAACTGGGTTTGTTGGGTCTTTTAACTGTGTTTGGAACAGGATTTGTTGTCTGGTGAGGTTTTTGGTGTTCTGTTTTTTTATGATGTGGTGATTGATGGTACCTCCAGACTTACGCCCTTCTGTTAAAGTATACCTAGGCTATCCAGCAGTACAAGAAAAATTGCTCGGTTTTGGACACAAGTTTTGGGCACTGCCTCCAGGCACAGGTGCAGATTCTTTGAGTTAGAATGGTATGCAGATAGCTTCTCCCCAAGTACTTCTGTGCTATACAGGATCTATATGTGAACAGGAGGTGAGTTGATTCACAGGTTTTGTGTACCTGTCAACTTGTGAGAAGTGTGACTGGGAGAGCTGTGTTAAAACACTGATGGAGCTTGACCATGTGAAAGAGTTTCCAGGCTGACTCATTAGAGGATAGCCTGGATTTTGCTTTGGGAGGTGTTTTTTAGCAGTCCCTTGTTCCAGACTTCCACAGGCCCCTGTGATCCCAGAAGTCAATCAGCACTTGCACACAGATTCCAGTGCAAAACATCCCTTATGGAAGAAAATTTTCTCTGATTTTTTTGTTGTGCTCTTTTTAGACTTCCTTCAAGGTTCACACAGGGATATTTCCATGTTGAGACAACTTGAAGAGTTCTCTGGCAGCAGGACCCCTAATTTGGGGTAGATCAATAATTAGTCCATAAACATGAGTGGATAGGATATGTGTAAGGGAGCCTAGAGGTCTGCATTGGAAGAAAGGCTTAATTGTCTCCTATCAGACTGCTTGCAGTTGTTGTACTTGGGAGCCATTAAATAAAAGTTCCTGGCATAGAAAAGTCACACGTTTTGGAGGAATCAGCAAGGATGTCACTTTTCCTCTTAAAATTCTAAGGGGGTTTCCGAGTGCTTGAGTAATTGCATTATTATTGGTTGTGCTGTGCTTTGGAAGAATCTGGCAGTTGCTTTGGAGAATTCCAACTTTCTAAGTTGGAAAGTTAATAGCTGCCTTGCTCTGTTCAAGAATGTGCTTTATTCAGATCTGTCAGTGCTTCTGGGTATATTCTTTAACTGTTAAAACATTTTTTTCTCTGGCTTTTATATTCTGGTCATAAGAATGCTATGAAGATCTTAACAGACCTGTTTCTGATTGCATTCCTGCATTTTGGTAAGTGTAATCTGCTAAAGGAGTTGCTGAATTTAAAGCTCGCTTCTGTTAGCAGACATGTTCTTTTAATAGGATTTACATGATTTTCCCTGCTCCTTGCCCAAGGCAGGGGGGTTGGAAGAAAAAGTAGGATAAAATTTCTTGTGGGGTTCAGGAGCTGATCCTCATGCTCCCCTGTCCCTGTAGCAGACTAGCATTTTGTTCAGTGTAGTTTTTGTAGTTACTTGAATATGTAGTGTTTTACTGTAGATTGTGTGGTTAGTGTTGTGTATCTGAATAGCAAAATGGGACTAAATTCTGTCAGGTGCTGGGCAGAAGGACTTTGTTTAGTGTAGTGCTTTTCAAAAACACTGAGGACAAAAATGCCAGGGCAAGCTTTTGTTTGTCTGGACATGTGAACCGTAGCTGGTAGCTGGCATAGTCTAGAAATCACTACCTAGAAGAGTCTTGCTTTTTTGGAGGTGTGTTGGGTTTGTGTGTCAAGGTTTTATCCCACTCCCATTTAATTGGTAGTAGATTAACAACAAATTACCCAAACCGAGTTGTAAATTGTCCATGACAGTACCTGGTGAGTGATCTCTGTCCTTATCTCTCCCCACAGCCTTTGAGGTTTTTTGTTGTATTTTCTCTCCCCTGCCCAGCTGAGGAGTGACAAGAACGCCTTTGGGTGGGCACCTGGTGCTGGGTCAATCCAGCACATGCAGGATTTTTGGCTTTTTCCCCAAATGGGATTATTCCATATACTCCTCACTATGCTTTATTTGGAGCTTGAGAGTGCCACAGGGCTGCATAGCAGCAAAAACTTAATCCATAACTGTAACCTCATCACTTGGTAGCCAAAAAAAAAAAAAAAAGAGAGAAAAATCCAAACTGCTGATCTTTGATGGGAGTGGCTTGGAAGTATATAGGCAGTATACAATCCAAGCAAAAATGCTTCTGCTTTTCCAGTGTGTGCTGACTGAAATCTCACTGTTAAGGCATATGCCTCTATTTGCCTTTTTTACAGCCAAGAAGAGCCAGCCAAAGATTTAAGCATTGTTCTTTAGGTTTTTATTCTGCTATTTAGTTTTCATTAGCAAACTTCCTTTCAAATGAAATCTTGCTTAGGCTAAACTTGCTAACCATATGTGGAATAGTAATTATAGTTCATCTAGAAGTAAAATTGAATTACCACCACCAGACCCAGTTTCTGCATAGATAGTACAGTGTCACCTACATTACTTCTGGTATTTCCATATTGTCTGAGCAGCTCCTAGAAAAAACTTCTGTAGAGGAGGTGGCTGTACCAAAAATGGAATGCTATGGTAGCTACTGAGTCCAGCTGAAAACCTGAAATAGCTGGGCTTACAACTGGCACTGAAATTACATTGGTAAGCAGGATTATCCATGTATCTACTAGTAATATAAAGTAAATGATGTCACACTCAGCTGAAATCTGTTTCCATCTGTGGGAACTGCCTTTGTTTTTGTCTGCTACATTCGTGCAGTGTGCTGATATACAGTGTGAAATACAAACCACACTTTTATGAATAACTCGAGCTTTTAAATTTGAAAATCCGTAGAATAATTGGGAACATCCTTAAAGTCGTACAGTTACTGTAGAAACACCAGAGGATGGATGTGCTTTTAATGTGTAGCAGTAGGTGTTGCTGAGAGCTTTGAACTTTTTGGAGGTGTGGATCCAAAGAGGAAAAGGGCTAGAACATGTGGAGCTTTTGTAGCCCTCTGTGTGCCCCGGCTCCCTGCTCCTGTTCTGGGTGTTTCTGCCTCAGTCAGCTGCTGTCATCTCTCTTTTGCCACTGTACTGATCCATCGTGCATAGATGGAAGGTAAAAGTGAATTTGCTGGCCTTCAGCTACACTCACTGTTGACAAGTTGGCTTTTGGACTGTAAAATTGCTTGATAGGTTTGACTAAAGTTAGGAGATTTTGCGTGTGTGAAGAAGATAGAGGTGCCAGTGCTTTTCTTACTTCCCACAGTGGAATAGAAGGATGGAACTCTTGCATTTATCGAGGAGATGGTAACTGCTGCTGTTCCATTTTTGATAAAGAATTGTTCTAGTCTGTGGCCAAGACTTGTTTTTTCCTCCACTTCTAAATGCTCCTATTGCAGAGTTGTAGCAAAAGGAGGTGAGATTTTGTAAGGCAGTGTTGTCTTAAAATTCTTTTGGAAACAAACTTCTGGTAATCTGATAAAAGTGGATGATTGTGATTAACTACTGATAGGTTCAGAGGCTCTTCAACTGTGATAGCGCTGCCAGCACTATCTTCTGGTGTGGACAGGCTGCAGGACTGGTTTTACTTGTAAATGAGCCAGAACAGCTGTTTTTGCATTATCTATGTATCTATCTAAGCAGCCTTACAAAACAGTTTGTTATCTTTGGAGCACACACTCTTTTCTGTTCATGTTGTTCTAATTTTGCCTATCATGAAACTTCCTCCAAGAAGCATATAACACCAATTTTTGATTTTTCTTTCCTAGAGAACAGGATTTTTTTTAAGGTGGCTGCATTGTTCTGATGATGTATTGTCACTGTTTTGTCATGTAGAGTGTAACAGATCCTGAAGGCTCTTTCTGTTTTCCAATAGGCTGGTATTTGGGATGCTGTATCCTGCATATTACTCCTACAAAGCTGTGAAGACAAAAAATGTGAAGGAATATGTAAGTCTCTTTCCTTTTCATTGTTTAATTACATGCCTCTGCTGACATAGATCTGTGACGTTTTCATTGTGTAATAAATCATGTGAAAGCTTGAATTGACTGTCTTACTGTTAGATACAACACTTGTGTGAACCTAGTGGTGATCCTATGATTTTGTTTGGAAGGCTAAAGTTAAGGTATCTCATGCTTTACATAGTTTTATGCTGAAACATGTTCAACACACTATACTGTATTTTTTAAATGTAAACCTTAAAGCCTTGGTTCCATTTCAGCAAAGTACACGGAATAATGGACTTTTAGGCAGGGGGTGGAATGAAAGTTTTCTAATTCTGCAACACCTCAAGTATTGACAGGCTGATTCACAGTGACCACTAGAAGACGAGCAGCAACATAATATCATTGTATGGAGCTTAATGAGGAGCTCAAAATCTACCTAAGAAAAGGGTAGTTCTTGTTAATCTATTGTACCTCAAAGAGGAGAAAAATGTAACCAGGGAAGGAAAAGATTTGGCTAAGGTGGTGTGGAGAAAAGAAGCAGAACAGATAGAAGAGAAAGATGTAGAAAAACAATTATAGTTACTTCAGTTTTTAGTTAAACTGGTAAATTATTTACTTGTCAGTGTGAGCAATGATAATCACGAGAATGTTAACCAGTGGCAGTCACAAGGAGCTTTAGTCACTGAGCTACTTTTAAGAGACAGCCTGACATGATTTCAGCAACTAACCTGCCCTGGATCTTAACTTGGCTGCGTGGCTCAGGGTGGGGTCAGGGCCATTGCCCTTCAGTTCAGGGTCAGTCACCCTGAGGCTGATGTCTGATGTGAGACAGCACTTGTTGTACCTTGTACTTGGTTGTAGAATGTGGTAGCTGTTGTTCCTCCCCTTGAATGTCTTAATTTAGTCTGATCACCCTATCAAGGTCTCAAAGGACATCATATTTGTACTTCTGATTTCTGTGTACAAGCTGATTAGAGCTTATTTGTGAGATAGAGCTGGTGTCTGCCAGAGCTAAACTCATGGGAGAAAAAAATCATCAAAACTAAGAGGAGAATTTTCTCTGTCTCATGCTTCTATTACTCTGTCAGGAAAGTCTATAATGCAAGGAATTTATAATCTGCTTTTCTTCCCTGCTCCTTCAAAATGGATCCACAGGCTAAGTAGGGCATAGCAGTTTCCAACCAAAATAAAGGGAATCACTTTAATTTAAGAGGTTACCATTGCCTCTTGCATGATGTTTTCTAGAAAAAGAGAAATACTATTTTAGAATGCTGAGATTTTTCTCACCTCAGTTCTCCGGTTAGCTGTGACCTAATTTACTTGGGCATCCTTACACAGGACCCCTGCTAGTAGGGCTTGGAGTTAAAATTTTTCAGCTCTTTTAGTGTGAACCTGTGGTCTTTGAACAGTCCCAGAACTTGCAGTCACAAACAAAATATTTATGGGGCCAAGATGAATAAGACCCATCACAGTGACTTTTTCATTAGCAGGGCATGACAGTGATTCATCAGTGAGTTATCACTCCATTGCTCGTTGGGTTGAGTGTCCAGATAGGTCTTAGGGATGATCCATGGCTGTCATTTTCTCAGCTGAGTCATTTTCTTTTACAGTAAAGGGTTCAGATTTAAATGCAGCTTTCCAAATGGCACAGGTCTGCTGCTACTCACATTATGGCCCAAGCACAACTTCCTTTCCAGAGTTTTGCATGGCTCAGGAGCCATCTGTGTTTGTTGCTGAATTGATAAGAGCTTTGTAAATATTTTACTCAGCCACTACTTCCACCACTAAAACGAACCAAACAAAAAGAATAGACGTCGTGATGCAGCAAATTGGTCAAAGATTATTTCTGGGGGAAAAAGGTGTTGTGCTGATTATGGTAATTTAAAAGACTTACAAACTTCAATGCTAAAAATTAGAATCTGTGCCTTTGAGGAGATTGATTTGTTCTTGTAATTACCCTGGTTTAATGGAGTGGACTAAGATATTTGAGACTTTTTTCACTGTATTGCACCAAAGCACTTGAAATAAGCATCTGAAATGTAGTTTATAAGTCTGAACAGACCAGCCTTTTCAAATCCTGGCTTCAAAATCCTGACCTGAAAGAATGTGCTTCAGCCAGAGCCAACAGAGATGAGCTTAACACTTGCATGCTAGGAAAAAAAAAACCCTCAATGAAACAAATCTGTAATCACTCTTTTAACATGAAAATAAAACTCAATCAAAGCTTCTGTTATTTAAAGTAGGTGATAGTGTTCTGGGAAGTGTGAAATCTGACCTTCAATTTTTCATGTCTTTTTTTTCTGGTATGAAAACCCCTCTAAGTCACTCAGGTTCATTTGTCAAGAATACTTGTAGTGTAGCTACTGCATTAGTTGCACTAGAATATGACTTGTTTTTTATAGAATCTTTGCCCAGTCCTCAGCAGGACTCCTGGCAGCTCTCATGTGCCCTTCTGCAGGGTGTTTTTTACTGTTCCTAGCAGCCCAGGAAAAATTCCACTTCCACTGTTGTTCTTAATTGGATAAATAGATGTTGATTAAAGGAAGAACAGCCTGGATAAATTACACTGGGGGAAAAATACAGTCTTGCATGGCATCTTAAAAATTGCATTGCATTATGCTTAAGTTGATGAGGCAAGGTTGGATTTAATTTTATTTTCATTCAGGTGTTGACTCTGGTTCATGGAAGGGTCACCAGTCTAAATATCACATGGCCCGTCAGCAATGACTTCAGCTGTTGTGTACTTTTGTCTTCGTTTATTCTAAGCCTAAAATATTTAAATCCTCTGAGAGGTTGAAGAGAAGAATGTTATCACATGACTGAGTTTCTTTTCAAACTGAATCACAGAAAAGCATTTAAGATAAATGGGGTCTCAGGTTCTGACTGAGGAAGTGCTTCTAAACTATAGTGCACATCCATGAAATAGGCAGCAGTGTATCATTAGGTTTTGAGCAGTTATTTAAGTTCACTTCAAAAAAGATTGGTTTAAAAGTGAAGATTAAATCTGGACCACATCCTCTGTGGGAAGGGGTGTGTGTATAAATATACACACCTTCAAAGGGAAGAATATATATATATATATATATCTATCTTCCCTTTGAAAGAGTACCATGAATTTAGGGCTCAAACTAGTCTCTAACAATTGTGGTGGTTTTGTTGTATTCTTTGCTGGTTTGGGGTTTTGGGGTTTTGTTTGTTTTTAAATGGTTTCATGTTGTTGCAGGGGGTTTTTATCTAGGAATTTAAAGAACATGTGGATGTTCAGTTTGTGCAAATAACCAGTGGTGGTTTGCAGTGACCCATCTTGAGTATATATTGCATTTGGCATCTGATAGCTTAGGGAAGATAAATGCATGGGAACTCTGTAGTATTTATTCTGAAAGATGTAATCATCTTAAGCAACCAAATTTGAGCAAATGCTTAAGAAAATGAGTGATTCTCTTAACTGTTATAAAACAAACTCAAGTATTTTAAGAACACTGTCTGATTTCAAAGCAATGATATATAGTGTAAACCTTAAACAAAAAAAGGTTTATACCTGTAAACCCCTGTAGCATTAACATGTGAGCTTTTTTATTAACAAGAATTTTGTAGTTCTTGGCGTATAAACAGAATTAAAATCTCCATGAAAATGCTTTTTATGTTGCCTAGGCTCAGTGTTAATAGCATACCAATAATGGAACTTAAAGGCAAAAAGCTGAATAACACATACTGTGAAGGGAAAGCAAGGGCTGCTTCACTAATGCTGACTTTTGCATGCACGGTGTGAACATATGGTTGAGTGTGGAAGAGAATGGAATATCCTTTAATGTTATGGTGGGAATTGCTCTTCATACTTAGGATAATTTGACAATTCTGCACTGGTGGTTCTTTTTTTTTTTTTCATATCAGTAAAGTTTTGTAGGCGGAATCAAACCTGTGGAACAGTTGAGGTTGTGACCCTGGCGACACAAGAGTTTCACTGAGATTGTTGTAGCTGCCACCAGTTCTACTTATGGACAGAAATCTTTCAAGATCTTCCCCTGATTATTTCACCTGAAACCTGGTTTATGAAGACTGAGATACTGTTGAATGTCTTGCTTTGACAACTCTGAACAAACTGTACAGTATATTACATGTAAAGGTGAAATCAAAGCTCTTAATGAAGATGGTGTTTTAATTTTCAGGTTCGCTGGATGATGTACTGGATTGTGTTTGCTCTTTATACAGTCACTGAAACCATAACTGACCTCACAGTCTCTTGGTAAGACCCTGCTTTTTATGAACTCTAGAGGAAACTACATTTGTTTTTGATGTTTTTTGATATGTATTGATGTATTTTGTATAAAGAAGTTGTGCTTGTTGAATGGCCCTTTTTACAGGAGAAGATCTTGGTGCACCGGTGAACAGCATCTGTTTTCAAGTTTGCTGTACACTGTCACTTAAGTAGGGACTAGAACATTTCCAGCTTCACTGTAGAAACTGAATAGGGGAATGGAACTCTTAAAAGGGTGGCCTAGAATTTCTCTGTGCAGGAATGCATAATGAAAAGCAAGTATATTATCATTTCTTAAATGGCAGTAGTCCATAAATCCACAACTCATTTAATTTTTGTCTAATGTAACTTCTTGTATTTGAAGAATCCTATATGCTAACATAATTGTGGTTTTTGAAAATATCTCTTCATAATGTTTAATTACCATGCATTTTCTTACTGCAGTTGTTGATTTTGTGCAACCTTTAACTTGTCTGTAGGTTTCCACTGTACTATGAACTGAAGATAGCTTTTGTTATCTGGCTCCTTTCCCCATATACTAGAGGGGCAAGTTTAATCTACAGAAAATTCCTCCACCCACTGCTTTCTTCTAAAGAAAGGGTAAGAAATAACTTCTCCGATTTTTAATGCCTAATATGGAAACACCATATGCTGAAATAAAAGCTGTTGCTGGATCCACTCTAAAAGCAGAGCAGCTTGTTACTGTCTTGCCAGGCAGCATGAATTTGGACTAGCAGAGGCAAATGCACATGACTGTCCATGTCTGTGGTTCTGTTTAACTTGCCTGAGCAGACAAATCCTGCTTTCTATTGAGAACTTGGTGTTCCTTGCTCTGCTTGATGCAGTCTGAGGAGCCCAGTTGAGTGGAAGTGATGCAGCTCGACTTTCTGTTGCAAGCATGTGTGCAGTATTCTCTGCTTTACTAAAAGCTGCTAATGTTAACTTTTTCCTAGCATAAACTAAGAATAACACTTCTCAGGATGATTGATATCGAGAACTTTATTGGTTTGCAAACTGACAAGATAAGAGGAGAGACTTGTTACTGAGTTTTAAGGGTACACCAGTCTGCAGCAGTAAATACCCAAACATAAAAATAGCTAGAAGATGATGAGCATTAGTCAAAGTGTGGCAGGGACACAGCTCTGCTTAGCTCTTTTTTCAGCATCCTGTTTGGGTGTGTGGAAAGAGCAATTAGCAAAGGTGTGAAGACAAGCACTGAGAAATCTCACTCTACAGAAAACAGCATTCCTAAAGGTCGGTGCTAGGCTTGGCCTTTATTAGGCAAAGCAGGTAGCTGACAAGATTGCCACTGAGAGGAACAGTGAGGTCATCTTGACCTTCTGAAGGTTGTGCTATAAACAACTTGCAGCTTTGTAAGCTGAAGGGATACTTCCCTGTAGTCTGCAAGCTTTTGGGAAGTACCTTGCAGACTTTATCTTCAACTCCAGGCATTTACCAGAGCTGGAGATAAATGTCATGACTGCATTGTCCTTGGTATTTAACTATTTCAAAGCTGTGGCTTTGGAAGTTCTTAGTAAGTCGTCTCTACCTTTCTAGGGAGCTCGCTGACTTCACGTTAGATGATGTTATTTCTTGAAATGCGTGTTATTTCTTGAAAAACTTCTGTCCAACAAGTTAAGGTTACTCTCTGTAAGGAACTTGTTGCAATGTTTCTGAGCTGTACAAAAATGACCTACTTTATCTTCTTGTTTGACCACATAGAATCCTTTTTTTTTTTAATGAGGGAGTTGTAATGAATGAAACATCTGTATACAAAGATATATCCCATTACATGTTTTCTTAAATATTTCTTCTATCTTCCTTTACTGATGGAAAAATAATACTGTGGGGTAATTGCTCTCGTATGAACAGCCTTCTAAAATTTAAATATGTTTTTCTTTTAGGAGATTGATGAATACATCGTCCAAGCCAAAGAAAGAGGCTATGAGACCATGGTGAATTTTGGAAGGCAAGGGTTGAATTTGGCAGCAACTGCTGCAGTGACAGCAGCTGTAAAGGTAAGTGTCTGCTTGCATTAATTGCTTTGGAGCTTGGTATAGAACAGTGTAATTGTCCTGAGGATTTACCATTCTTAAATAAAAAGATAAATTCTGCAAGTGTGTTGAAAACTTGGGACACAATTAAAGGCTTGCAGCCCTCTCCTCCTCATACTGCATTTGTTGGTTTGTTTAAGATGGCTTGTAGTTATTTCTTGGATGATGGGGATCAGTTTACTCTAATTCAGAAGGTACCACTCAGTTTTCTGTACAGGCTTTTAATAAAGATGACCATTGTTTCTTTTCTGTCTGTGCTGTGCTTTCTTGTTGATAAACAAACCTTTTAAAGGATTTCTGCCTTTTCTGCTGTTTGTCTCCAATCAACCTGAGGTAATGCCATATACGAATTAAGGCATGAAAGACTACTACATGGATAAAATATATCTTGACACAATTAACCCGTTTGCAACTTGTTGTGTGAATTATTAAATTAATATACTAAGCCTGCCAATTGGTGTTTACCCTTGCTTTGTCATGTGTTTTCCATTAAATTATGAAGTAATCTGTTGTTTTTCCCAGATTACTTTCCTATAAAAACTCATTACCTTCAGTGTTTCAGAGGGCTCTGGGTCTAGGAAGACAAAATACAAGTTTATATGTAAGATTCTAAGCAATTTGTGCACCACTGAAAGGGTTACACTTCAGACAATGTGCATCCTAACTAATAATCATTTTAATCAAAGCACATACACAAAAAGGAAATACAGATTAAGAAAAGTGTATGTCCAAGTGAAATCAGTTTTAAGGCAATCAGGATTAATTTCTTCCTGAGAATAAGTGGAACCGTTGTGCTCATAGTAACAGCACTGAAAACCTGAACGCTGTCAGTAGATAACAGAAAACAGTGTAGAGATCCCTGGCTGTCAGAGTTAAGTATGTGCAGCTGGCATTTAGCTTAAATGTCTGGGCTTCTATGTGAACTTCCTGCATTATAAATAAAAGACATTCCTAAAAACTGCATTTTCACATGCTACCTCTAAAAGCTTTGGAAAAGTAGTCATGAATATCTTGTTTGTTCATTTTCTCTTTTTAAAGATACATGTGGGTGTAGCATTATAACCTTTTGTTTTTAAATATGGTGATAATGAGCCTAAAATACTGAGAAAGTGATTAAGTTTGATCACTAGGGTGGGTTTTTTGTTATTCAAATTCTTAATATTGCCTTGAGACATGAGATAATTTAGAATGCAGTAGAGTTTCATTCCAAAGGAATTAAAGTATCCAGAGTGAAAATAGGTTATTTAAACAAACCAAACAAGCACAACAAACAAACACCCAAAGTGCTCTACTGGGAAAAAGGATTTAATTGCTAAATGCTGAAATGCAAATTCTTTGCTTTACAATTTTATTACAGTAAGCACCTGCAAGGATTCTTATGCTTTGTGTGTTTCTCATGTTTGGCTGTGGTTGGATATTTCCTTGTTAATTTTTAGGGTGTAACAGAAATACTGTAAAATAAATAACACCAATATCTCCTCCTACTTTGTTCTGAAACAATGAATAACTTTTTCTGAAATGTCTGTGTTTAGATTTCATTGCAATTCAGCTGTGACTGGCAAGATGCCTGCTCTATTTGTTAAAACTCGTTAAACATGCTCATGAATATTTGTACAGAATTAGTTCAGTGCAGATCAGATGCTTGAGAAAAACAACCACCACAATACCAAAGACCTAAAATAGACATGATTTTTAAACAGTATGAAAGAGGAGACTCACTTAAAAAAAAAAAATCTTTATTTTGGCATGTTAAGCCTCTTGGGTTTGTCATTCCAAAATGCTGAGTGTGCCTGCTCCATGCAAGCAGATGGACACAATGCATGTGTTCTTGATTTTGTTCCCTGCTTTTCAAGAGCTGACTGCTGCCTCCAGCAGGTGAAAAGATTATCCCTTCACCAAGAGCTGGTGGAGCATGCTATAGGATTTCAGGAATGGAATTGGAGTAGTGGAATCAGTCTTGATGGGAAAGAGGACACACTGTCATCACTGTTCTTTTCTTCACCTTTTTTTTTTTTTTTTTTAATAGAGCACACATGCTTATGCTGACATAGCAGATCTTGAATTAGGAGAGAGGGGGAGAGACTAAATATGTGCAAGATTAAACCTATTTCAAAAGACACTAAAGTCTCCAAGAAAATTGCTTATGCTGACTTTAGGAGGGTGTTCAAATTGCTTGGAAAGTTGATGAAATATTTTGAATATTAAGTGTGAGAGAGAGTGATTTTCTTCAAGGGTTGTCAAAGGAGTTGGGGATTACCATTAAAAGACTTGTTGGCCTTTTTAGGGAGGTTGGAGCAGCCAGCCAGGTCACTCTGCTGAAATTTGACATAGATTTAAACCTGCTCCCCTATAGTTAAATTTGACTGTATTTGGCAGGAGTAGTGGCTTATAGCTTACATTCTCATACTGATATTTTTAGCTGGTACTAGTTAGCCACTGTTCATATGAAATGTAATGTTTCAAAACCTGCATATATTAGCAAAATGAATTGTGTAAAATTAGCATGTCAGAAAACAAATCTTTGTAAAATCCTGATTTCAGGAGATCTAGATGTGAGAGTCTGTGCTGAGTTTTTATAAACTGAACAAAAATTTTTATTAGTAAAAGAATCAGAAACAAGATGCCTCAATAACTCAGTAATGGATTTGGGGAAATTATATCCACAACACTTAAGTTCCAATGATGTATCTCATACTTTGATGCATCTGCTTTTCAGGTCTTCTGAACAGATGATGGTTACCTCTGTTTCAATTTCTGCCAGCCCATAAATTCAGATTTTTTGAGCCACTAGTGAAAACTGGTGTCTTTCACTATGAGCAGGAGGATTGCTAATTAAGCTGTCAAATACTCTGTCCCTCTTTATGAGGGCACACAAACAGTGTTAATTTGTAAAGTGGTGGTGATAATGTTTTGAGGGCTGTGTTTTCTGAATGCCTTGTAGTCATCCTGAATCTACCGCCTTTTTTGCTGATGGAGTATCATTCTCCTGGCCTTGCTCACACTTCCCCTTGTCCCTGCTCAGGACATGGCAGAGGAAGGAGGTTGAGATCTTGCAGCCAGCTGTGGCACACAGCCAGTGTCACTGTGGGGAGCAATGCTGCTTTCATCCTGCTCCCTGCTGGGGCTGCCCTGCGTGCTGCAGAGGTTATTCACGGGCCAGCAGTCCCTCTCCAGGTTCAGAGGGAACAGAAGTCATTCCCTGTCAGCTTGGATCGGATCAGGGAGACAACAGCTGAGAATGTGGGTGCTGCCTGCTGCAGAGTCCACTGGGAACTTGTCCAAGGAAGGCAGGCAGCTTCAGTCAGTGATCCTGGCTGCTGAGGGGTGCAAGTCCAGTTTCAACAACAAAGAGTCCCTGAGGCAGACAATGTGGTGTTTGTTTACAGCAACTTCCCTGGGTTAAGCATACAGACTGTTAAGGTACATGCTCAATAAAAGAATAGAAAATGGCATTTCATATATGAGGGCCAGCTGATGAGACTGCATACTAGTAGCTCACTAGAGGCTGAGTAGTCTTGAAAAGCCACCCTTAAATAGGCTATATTTCTTTTAAAAAATTGATTTAGAAACGTATTATGACTTTAATTGGTGTTTCACATTGCTCACTGCTAATGAATGTGGACTCCAAAAAATGTTTAGTATGTTTTAGGAAATGCTGTTGAATAATGAAGAAAAATCATTCTTTAAGACCACACACAGACTTCCCAGTTCATCTCTCTTCAGCGTTTGCCTGCGTAGAAATTTTAGTGCTGAAGTTGTGTGATTAATTTTTTTTCCATGGCATTATATTTGTAAATGCATGTGTCTCAATCTTTTGTGCTGTGATTTAGTCACCAGCCTCTGGGCTGAGTGCAGCCTGATGTATTCCTTCCTTTCTGGCAGGAGCTGTTGATGTAAGGGGCCACCACTGGTAACTGAGCTGCATCTTGGGGTGTGCATATCTGGGGACAAGTGATGGCTGCTGCCACCTCCGTGGCATGGCAGTGGGAGCAGGAGATCCTCTTCAGCTCCACCTACAACTGAATTGCTCTGCTTCCAGTTTTTAGGGCAAACATATTGCTTTCAAGCTGTAACTCTTTGACCTTTCAAACAAAATAACAAAGCTGTTAAAGCATTATTATTTTAAATGTGAATGTTACTCTCACATTTCCTGCAGTAGAGGGTATTTGATCTCACATTTCCTGCATTAGGAAGGAATTTCATATTTTTCAGCCAGACTTTCATCCTGAGCTGATAGTAATCCAGATCTTCACAGAATGCTTTGTTTCAGCAGAAAGCAATTAACTGCTGCTTTTGGGCGTGGGGGTGGAAGAATCTTAAGTTTTAAATGCAATGTGTTCCACAGTGATATCCACACTCCCACAGAACACCTTGGAATTTGTCCTTCAGTCTGTGCAATGGAGTTCAAGTAGAAATCAATGTTGATTTGGCTAGGTTGGATGTTCCCAGGGGTGGGATAGAGACTGGGGGCACTGTAGGGGGTACCTGCATAGGATTAGTGTAATGTGTGATGGGGACTGTCCAGCACAGCAGTGGTTCTGCAACTCCTATTCCTGCTCTGACTCTCAGGCATGTGTGCTGCATCTTTATTTGTGTATATATCCTTTCAAACTTCTTAATGTTTTCTGTGTGTAACTTGAGTAAAACTTTCCATCTTGGCAAGTGGTTCTGGAACGAAAGGCTCATTGTATAAACCCCTTAGGTCCTCCCTGAATGAGGCAGGGCTCCACAGGAGCTCCAGCTCAACCGTGCAGTTTGGTTAAGGGCACAATGTTGTTTTATGGCACATACTTGACTTTTTTTTCTCCTTTGAAAAAACAAAATTCTGTATCCAAAAGCTGCACTGGAAAATAGAGCTGAATGTTCCTAGCTTGGATCTGTTCCTCTGTCTACAGTGGAATATGAAATACAGGCTTGTAATGAGAATTCTTAGTATGTTAGTTATGATCTTAATTGCATTATTCTGTACAATTTCCAAACTTTTTTTTGTAGTATATCACATGATGAATGAACTTGCTGGGCAACTAAACAAGTGTCTGTCTATACTTCTGATGCTGGCCAAAACCAGCTTCTGTAACTATTTTAAGTAGACTCTGTTCACACTTAGTGAGTGAAATTGTGCTGAATTTGGATGGATTCTGCTGAGAACCACCTAGGTCCATTTTATGCATTCACCAGTGTTCAGTGACTGAGACTTGAGTCCTGTTCAACCTCTTTAAGCATTGGACACAGACTGAACAGTCTTGCATGTTATAGCAGAATAACATATATACTGTAAGCTGTTACTTGTCAAAAGAAGCAGTTCTTTCTCCAGTTCTCCTCTCCACATCCTAGCAGCTGATAAAGCCCTCAGGCATAGCTGGTTTCTGATGCAGTTTACTTGAAATGCATTTTGTCAGTGCAAGAAGTAGAGTAGTGGAAGGGCAAGATTTTTCTTGCTTTTGTGGGAACCTTAGGAGATCTGCCTTAAATAAGTCATTTCAGGGAATAAATTTGACTTCAGAATTTCTGTAATCTTTAATACATTAGAAACTGTACAGTGTTCATAGTGCATTTTAACTCAAAGGCAAGCTGTACTTAAGTCTTTGAGAACTGAGTCATCTACTACAAGTATGTAGGAAGGGATAGAAAAGTTAAGGCTTCTATTTCTCTCACAAGAAACCTTTCCTTTATTATTGTTTGGTGACAATGTATGAATGGTGGCTTAAGAATTATAAGAAGTTTGTCATGCTTGAGTAGCACACTGTCCACTGTGTTAATTTTATATGCTGTACTAATAACTAGTCATTAGAAAGTCAATATTAGGTTTCAGCCACTTTTTCCCTTGCCCTTTGGTACCCACGCAGACCTAAGGAGCTTTAATTCAACTCTCTTCACTTTGCATGGCTATTTTTAACGTGGAATAATTCAGTGTGCTGCTCTACCAATTGCAAACAGTTGTTGACCCGAGAGTGGGAACAAATGGTTGTGGCCAGCAGCACCAGAACTGCCTTCTGCTGGTGCTGTTGCAGAGAAAGGTGTATGGAATTGTACCCAGGTTTCTGCTCCTGCTAGCTGACATGCTGGTCAAATGAAGAATTTTACTTAAAAACTTCATTTGTAAGAATGAAACAAGGTCCTTAACACTTGCTTGAAGTGGAATTCATGCACGGGCTTGTCAACCTTTCCCTGAAATGGTTATTTTTTGCCTTATGCCAGAGAGGGAAGAATTAAGTGTTATTTTAATATGACTTTGAGTACTTGTTCTCATGGTCTTATTCTTTTAGTTGCTTATGCAATAAATTAATCTTTAATGCTTTAATAATAACATCATCTGATGTAAGATGAAAGAGCTGCTGGATGACCTTTCTTTCCAACAGGGAAATTTCCATCTGTTCCATATAGAAAAGAAGGGAAGACAATTGGAGAAGGAATGCTTAATGTTCATATGTGATTAACTATTCTCCTGTGTAGCATTAGATTTTGCATTGGTACTATGTCAGTAAAGCTATATTAGTAAGAGGAGCTGCTAGCCTGGAGTCCAGGCAGCACCTCTTTGGTTTGTGGTTTCAAGTTTCTGTCAACTGGAGCTGCTTTTGTAGTGCTGCCAGTTTCTCAGTTATTTGAGTTAATGTTACAGAGTGTATTTTTAACACTTTTCTCCTTAACCCAATTCAAATTTGTAGAAGATAAAATATAAAATAGCAGAAAACTATCTTCAACCATACTCTTTAAACTGCAAGTGTTACTGTTGTGCTACCTTGAACTGCCATGTTTGAAGTGAACATTTCTGATGTGTGTTTCTTTTAAACACTTGCCCTCACTCAAGCAGCCTTTATTTTCTCAGATTAAAGGAGTGAAATGCAGCATTTGTAATTAAGCTGCTAGCTTGTGTAGCTCTGTCAGCTGGGAGCAATGTACAGTTTGTGTGGGTAAAAGCAATACCTGAATCAAATGTAAAGCAACTGCATGCATATGCTCAATGTGTTTTGTTGTGCAGAAAGGAAGCATGGGCTTAAACATCTTAACCCAAGCTGAGCAGCAAAGTTAAACCTCTGTCTGGTTTCCAAAGATACTGTTGTTGTATTTCAGAGCCAAGGTGCAATAACTGAGAAACTGAGAAGTTTCAGTATGCATGATTTGACTGCTATACAAGGAGATGAGCCTGTTGGACAGAGACCTTATCAGACATTGCCAGAAACTAAAAAGAAAACCAGAGCCTCTGCAAGTGAATCTTCAGGTATGTATCTTTTTTTTTCCCCCTACCTAAAAGAACAATACACCCAAAGCAAAAGTGGAAGAGCAGAAATACATTTACCCTGTTTCTAAATGGAAAAGGCCTCAAAGAATTCCAGTCCACTTAAACAGGGTACAGCCAAGCAAAGTAAATTGTGACAGTTAAGAAATCCTTCCTGAATTACCTTCTTCTCACATCCACTCTCAGTGTAATCATAATGTATTCATTACTCCTGTCCTTGTCAATTGGCAACAAGAATTTATTACCAAAGCAAATCTTAATTGGAAGTCAAACATTACGTGATTGAGTGGTGTTTCTGTGACAAATGTGCAAGAAGTTAAACATGAAAACATATGGAAGCTCATAAATAGAAGAGAAAATTAATAGAAATTAATTCACCAGGTTTGTAGTAATAGATCAAAATGTAAAATTGTACATGGTAATAGGAATAATAAAAGCATCAAGTTGTCATAATGGCCTGATGCCAATTAACACTCAGAAGATTGTGTGTGGTGACCAAGGTATGGTTTTGTTCAGAGATATTATTGTTTCATTGTTATATTACATGGGCCGTTATTGCCATCATCACTTTGCTCTTGAGCTTGTGATGCTTGAAGGAAGGTTTTGCTGGGAGTTTGGTAACTACAGCTTTTTAAATGGCAAGGCTATGATGTAAAGGAGCTGTTATTTCCCACCAAAGAAATATTTCTGGGCTGTTTCTTTTCACCTAAGCCTGTCATTCTTTCTCATCCCTCTGTTTTGGGGAGGGGTAGCATTTGTGGAGTCCAAGGAATTCCATGAATGGTGTGGTAGCCCATTGTAAGGAATAGATGGCCAGCTGAAGGGCCCTCAGCTGAATTGCACATTGTTTCCAGAAGGATCCTGTGCAGGGCAGTGTGAACTGGAGTTTCTGGCTGGAGAGAAAGCCAAGAATTCACGAAGAGCTGCACTAGAGATGATGTCACTGCAGCTGTTGTCCAGGGTCTGTTCCTCAGTAAGAGAGCATTACCTCTCTGAAATAGCCTGAAAATGCTCTAAATTTATTTAAAAAAAAAAAAAAAAGCTTCACTCTATATTATAGAAATAATCACTGATTGTGAGATTCAATCTCAGATGTCAAAAAGCTTCCTTACAGCTAGTTGAACTTAATGAATTGTTTCTGCTCTTGGTCTAATACCTAGCATATACCCCTCATGTTTTCTTTGAATTTTCTTCAACATTAGGAACTTAAAAAGAGTAAAAGTACATATAGATCTGGGAACACTGTATAGCAATACTCAGTTGTGCTTAGCAGGATCTTATATTTTGTGGTCTGAGCTGGGAGTTCTGTGCAAATTGGTTGAAAAGGTTGTAGGGCATGGATCATAGGAGGATGCTGAGCTGGCAGTGTGCTTGCTGTGAAAAAGGTGGAAGGGATGCTGATGCATCAGGTGTTACAAAAGCAGATAAGGAAGTGTTGGTGTCACTGCAAACACTGCTACTCTGAAACAGAGAAACATATGATTCAAATCTGTTGCATTGAAAAAGATGCATTAAAACTGTACTGGAAGCAGAGATGTGTTGCCTCTAAAATGGCAGAGGAGAATGACAGAACGCCCGCCCCAAGTAGCTGTGGAATAGATGATGTGATTCTAATTTCTAGGGTGGAAAAAAAAAAAAAAAAGAAAAAAATTAGCTAAGCTAAAATAAAATATTGGCTTAGGATGAAACGTACACTGGTCATTGATAAAGTTTGGTTTGGAGTCTAAAAGGTGTTCCTGGGTGTTACAGCCTGTAGATTCTGGGTTAAAGGAGAGTTTGGCAGAGGAAGGAACCAGACTGGATTTGGGAGCTTTGTGATAGGTCTGTGATGGGGATTCGGGGCTGCTGGACCCCAAGGAGCTTTTGGGGTTGTGTTTTTAAGCAGTTTGTGCCCTCTAGTGAGAGTCTTAGGTAATAATCTTGGTCCTGGTTTTGCAGGATGTTAACAACCCTTAACAATATTTTGGTGTGTTACCGATCTGAAAGGAGCTTTGGTATTAAAAGTGCAGGAAGATGAGAGTATGAAGAAAGATCCTATGAATGAGAGTCATGGAATGGTTTGTATTGGGAGGCACCTTTAAAGGTTTATAGATGTGTAACCTCCCTCTCCTGTGGATTGTGCCCAAAAATCTTAAGCACTTCTTAAGATGACCACCAAGGATTTTGCAGTTCAGTGAAAAGCAGAAGATGTCAGCAGGCTTGTGGTTTCAGTTTTGACAGCTGAAGAATCACTGCATTACACACCTGTGGAACCAAGTGGCAGGATTAGAAGTACCAACCTCGTGGCAGGGTAGATGTTTCTGTTTTGAAATGAGCACATAATTTAAAAAGATTGATCACGTGTGTTAAAGATGCAAATAATGGCTTTCTTAGAGATCAAAAAGTTATGGCTACTTTTTGATATATATATATTTTTTAAAGGTTACAAAACTCCACTGGAAAAAAATCCTGGAGATGATAAAACAGATGAAGAGATGGAAGGAACACATTCAGAGGATGAAATGTTTGCTCAGAGGGGCCTTCGAAGAACTCAGAGTATGAAATCTGTGAAAACCATTAAAGGCCGTAAAGAAGTGAGTATAATCCTGGTTAATTGAGTTTGTATTTTCAGTGTATATTGGCGTTTTTCATAGTGCAGGAATTTATTTCTCTTTTTAATCTTGGAGAAGTTGTCAACAATAACTGGGTTCTAGAATGCTAAATGGAGAAGGAAGTATGTGAGAACAATATGTGTTTGGAGCTTTTGTAGTTTACAGTGTTTAGGGGAAATACATGAGTGAATTGAAGGAAGCAAGGGAGAGCAGATGAAACAGACTCTGTGCTTGTAACGCTAATTCTGGCACCACCAAGCCCAATTTCAGGAACTGCTCACCTTGAAAGGGGTATGGATAGCATCTGCATGTTGTGTACACCTAAACATCTGTTTAATAGATGAAGAATATTCAGAATTTTTTAGCTCCCATAGAGACACAGTCTGACTCTTTGTGATCTACAGAGAGAAGATCCTAGTTAGCATTCAGTGCACTTCATGTGCATGCATCACAAAATTTAAAGATACTTGAGGATAAATCTCTGTGGAGTCTCAAAAGTTTTTGGGTCATTCCAGGAAAACAGTTGATATTTACTCTTCTTGCCCAATTCTGTTGAAACTTTATCTTATTCAGTCATAGGTGGATTCTCTTAGTGAAACTGGAGTGTCCCAAGCACACTGAAAGGCATTTGCTAAATAGAATTAGTGGGGGGGTGAATCGTATTTCTGCTTGGTGTGACTCAACTCCTCGTTATAATTTTATTTTTCCCCTCAGATACGATATGGATCACTGAAATACAGAGTCAAGAAGAGACCTGCTGTATACTTTTAAGTGTACTGCACAATGCCTGCAAGAAAAACTGCTGTACCATAATAACTTGAATTCAAGTGTTAAAGATCTATGTACAATTCCCAGAATGAGTCTGTATGAACAGATGTGGTAGGACTTGGTTTTGTGAGCCCAAGTGATCAGATAAAGTATTACTCTATTTTTCTATAATTACTTATTGTTTAGATTTAAATCTGGACAAGTTAAAGCATGAATTTCAGCACTCCTTGAGTAGGAGTTAAATGAGGAATAGGAAATACTCTTTTGCCAGAGGTATTGAACAGATTGAAATAATTGCAACTCCAATTGAATTAGCAGAAGCTGTAAGTATCCAGAGCTTATGAAAATTGAACCATAGCATCCCCAAGTTTACATTGAAAGATTGATATACTTGAAATATTTTTCTGAACTACAATTCCTGAAAAGGCCTTTGTGTAATTTTTAAATGTACAATTTAAAGGACAATGGATGATGGTGGGAAAGAAAAAGGAAGGATGAGGTAGGTAGGATACATCCTTAACATTATCATCTTGCATCATATTGCCAAGCTTAGCAAACTGGGGTACATATAGCACTTTATGCAAAACTGTATGGTTTTGCACACTCTTAATGATTTACAACTGCACATGTCATTTTAGTGACTTGCTTAGGTAGGTTAGAGTTACATTTTGAATGCCAGCAATTCTTGTATGTTGTGATCTTTTTAAAATTTACCTTGACTCCTTAAGTACATTTAGGATGCTGTAGATATTTGCTACTAAAGATATTATCAGGTGCCTTTCTGTGTATTATAGGGCTGTGTGGGTTTTGTCTGCGTGTTTTTGGGGGAGTTTTGGGGTTGGCTTGTTGTTTTTTTTTTCCACTAGTGGGTTTGTTTTGTTTGTCTGTCCTCCTCCATCTAAAGAGATGTAACATGATTTCAGTCAGTTTTTGGTTAAAATGGTAAATAAAACTTGTAGCAATTCCAGTGATACACCTCAGGGATCTGATCAGCCCATGAGCTGAGTGTTAAAGTCATGCTGCCATAAAGGCATGTATGATAGCTTAGTCAGGCCCTGGTTTAGTTTTGCTCTACTTTGCTTTCAGAACGAATATATTTATATAAATATGTACTTTAGAACATGTATGAGTGTATATTTCATACCATATGTGGATTCTAAAATGGTCTGTGTAGTACTTTTTTTATTGTTAAAGTTATTACTAAAATATTTGCATATAAATAGCTTCTTCTAAGAGTCTAGTTGATTTAGTCAGTCATTTTATAACCTAGAGTCCCATGGCATATCTGCACAGAGATTAATTTTGAAATGTCTTTCAGTGCAGTGACTTGTCAAAATTACTTTTTTAGGTCACCTTTGGTTCTCTTTTCTGCAGCTTGAGAATTAGGCTGATTTTAGTTTTCTGTGTGACTGTTTCTACTGTGGATTCAGGGAGAAATCACTCACTTTTTGCAGATAGTATTTTATTATGTACCTTTGGGACAGACTTCCCTCATAGGGAAAATGGCATGGATTCCTCTTATCCTTGGATCTCTGACTTCAATCCTTAGACCTTCCCCCAGGTATTGACAGTCATCTGCAAGTTTACTGCAGAGGTTTTAAATATATTCCTGAGGCTTGGACCTGCTGCAGTTCTTTTTCTGTTACAGTAATTCACTGCTGGTAGGCACTTGATGGGCTGCAGCATGGACTGGCATTCAGAGTGGTCTTCTGCACCCTTGGGCCAGGGTTTGAATTCTCTGGGTGTGAGTGCAGCTGGTCTGTGTTGGTGTTGTTCCTCCCTGGCTGTGGGGAGTGTGTGCAAGCCCTATGCAAAGCTGTGCTCAAATGCAACAGCACTTCCAGCCTCTCTGAGGAACCTCAGTGCTTTAGTGAGCAGTCCCAGCAGGCCATGTGTGATTAAAAGGGTGAAGCCTGTAAAACTTTACTCAGAAACAGAGTTTGATACCAGTAGACAGGAAGGCTGCTCTCTCCCAAATGAGTACAGTGCAAAAATCCCATCCCCTAACCAAAACTGTACCTTGTTATCCAGCTTTTCTAAGGAGTGATCACAAAAGCAACCTCCCTGGGAGTGTGGGACTTCTGCCCCAGGAATGTTTGTGCTTCTCATCTGTTTCTCTGAGGCTTGTCTGTGTGTTAAGGTATATAGGACACTAAGGAACCCAAAGCTCTTGTATTTGCATCTCTCCCCTCTCTGAGCAGTAGACTAAGCTGGGCCTGGGATGGAATCTCTAACTCTTACTGTACAGTTGAGCACTTGCTGACACATTTTGCTGTAATTAATCATGCTTGTCTTACCAGCAGGCATGGCAAAAAAGTGATCATCTTTCTATAAATCATAATCCTGCATGAAGGAGTAGGGTAAGCTGTTTTTTCAGAATTACAGTCCCTGTTACAGGTTCATGTAGATCCTGTTTTGGGGGTTGTGTTTTTAACACATTTCTAGGGCCAGAGATCATTGAAGTATTTTAGGCTCTACCACACTCCTGTCAGGAAGTTGCTGGATGTGTCTCTGAGTACCTGAGACTGTAGCTTCTGGCAGACTTCACTTGCTAACTCAGAGGTGATAAAGGCTAAATAAATCCTCCTCTTTCTGGAACTTGCATGGAATTAGAAAAGCTGGCAGTGTTATACATACTCATTACTGTTTGCATATAAATATACTTCTGTTCTTTCAGATAACTCTTTTACCTGATCAAACCTTCAATGTTTTCCTAGCTGTTGACTTCAGTCTAATAGCCAACTATACAAATATTTTCTTGCCAGCCTGATTTTGATCTTTAAATTCATCCTCAAACTGGTTCACTGGATTATTTTCCTTTTTTTCTTCTTACTCTTCATTGTTGGCTGATTCTTGTCAGGGCACAATGGCGTGATCAGCTTTCATCCCAGTGATACGTAGTTCTCTCTCCTTGTGGAGTTTAGTTTGGTTTTGAAACACTACAATCTTTTAACTTTGGTTACAGGGAGTTTTCAAACTTCTCTTGCCTTAGCAACTGCAGAAGTCATTTGTCTAGCTCTTGCCAGGAAACTTATTGAAAAAAAGAGTTTAAAATGTATGTTCAATATTCTTTTTGGATTTGGAATGTAAAATGTAGTTCATGTCAAATTATCTAATCTTCTGAACAAAGCGTTTCCTGAGAACTGACTGATTGCCACCAACAGGACTGCTAATGTAGTTAAACAAAGACTTGGGGTTTAAAAGTGCATTTAAAAGAGAATATGTATTTCCATTTAAATCATAGCAAGGTTTCAAGCCTTTCCAAAATATATTTGAACTGACTCAGCTTTTTTAGCAAGAGCCTACTGGACTTGTTAAAATACCCAGTCTGAGATGAGGATTAAATTGGTGGCCTCAGCTGCAAATAAGCTTAGGCTGGACTTTGATTACAATGTAATTGCCAATATTGCTAATTCCTTTGGTATGTGAAAGTAACCGAATAATATCCAACATACATTTTGCAAATTATATTGAATTTTAAAATAGAAGATACCTTGGTAAAAGAGAATGGTGGAGAAAATGCTGGACACATGCAACATGCTGTTCCTGACAAAAAAAAAAGTGTTCTATTTTTGGTGTTGCTTTTATTAATGGGAAGTTGGTATTTTTAAGTATTTTTTTCTACAAAAATGTATGTGCAAAGGCAATACTTTAACATTTTTCAAGGACTTGTATTTTTAAATGCTACAAACCAGAGAATATACATTTGGACTGAAGGTAGTAGCTTTAAAAAAAATGCAAAGTAAGCTTTAATTTTTATATTGTAATAATGCTGTCAACTTGTTTACATATTTGTAGGATGGAAACTTCATTATGCATTGACTTATCTTGATGCTATCTTTAATAAATGCTGCTTTGAGCAAGATGTAGTGGATATTTTATTACCTGACTTACTATTAACAATCTAGTCACTATGTAATCTGTGTTGTTACTTATTGTAATGGTTATGTGTATAGGCACAAAATATGTGTATAAAAACAACCTATCTGAACTTTGGAGAGGCTTTTAAAACTCTTTAAAATATGACTAAACTGCCCTTGAGGTTCTGCCTGAAGTCTGATTTAGGCTGAAATGAAATGTACCCTGCCAAAGGCAACTTAAAGTGCTATAGTGTCAGCTGGTTTGATTAGGTGTTTGGTTCAGAGTAAATTAAAATTGAGATGTTTGGTGTCCCAAAAGAGTGTAACTTCCTATGGAACTGCTGGACATCAAACTGATTTTGTTTTGTATTCCCTAGTCAGGGTTCTTCTGGTAGTCCAGGGGAGATGCATAGGTGAACTTGGCCTTTTTCAGACCTCCCTTTGAGTCATCTGTTAACACCCCAACCAAAACCCAAGCAAAAACCTCAGTAACCACATTTTCTGGGCCTTGTTTGCAAGGCTTCCTGGCTCACTGCCTCAAATAAAAAAAATTATTCTTGTGGTTCATTGAGGAGAAAGATTTAAAGACAGTAGCAATAAACTGTTTGTAAGCATTATGAAAATCCATCCCAGCAGCACAGACTGACCCTTAAGGGACATTGCAGTGACTCAGTTTCTGTTGTCGGGAAAGTTCATGCAGTCCATGCCAGGTCATAGCTGTGTCAGGGAGAATTAGGGCAGGTATCAGGAAAAGGTTCTTACCCCAAAGGGGGATCAGGCACTGAACAGGCTCCCCAGGGCAGTGGGCACAGAACCAAGCCGTGTTTGGACAACACACTCAGGCACAGGGGGGATTCCTGGGGTGTCCTGTACAAGGCCAGGAGCTGGACTTCATCATCCTGATGGGTCCTTTCAACTCAGGATATTCTGTGATTCTGTGTGCACTGAATGATCTTCTCAAGCTGGTTTGCACTGGCAATCAGAGCTTGTCTGTAATTGCTTCCAGTTTATTTCTGCAGTGAACCCCAGAGCACTGACAGACTGATCAAACACAAAGGGTTTGAGGAAAACCCTCCTTTTTCAGGTGAGTGTCCAAGGCCAGGCTGGATGGGGCCCTGATTTAGTGAAGTGTCATCCCTTCCCATGGGAGGGGAGGTGGGAACCATGTGATCCTGAATGATTATTTAGTGGATCACTCAGAACAGATGAGATCCACCAAATACTGAAAAAGTTGGCCTGCCTTATAAAAAAACAAATTCCTCAAAATCCCTATGAGACTTTAACTAAGACTGAGACACTGCAGGAAAGAAACCAACCACCTCTTCAAAATATGTGTATTTATTACACCAAAACTCAAACCGTTCACATTTTTTCTTTTCCTTCTAGGTCATCCCAAATGTACCAAAAGCAACACACAAGTGTTTGTATGTATCCCAACAAAACCATGAAATAAAAGTCCAATTAAGGTATGTTCATACAAAACTCAATATGGTCTTTAAATGCAATACAAGTGGCATACACAGATTAACAGGTACAAAAAGACAAATGCATAAAATCTAGCATTTTACATTTCTTGTGCCTGTTGAAATGTAGAATATCTCATTAGCAATAACATGGAGGGAATAAAACACAGCAGTGTTAACCCAGATTTCAGCTCTTATTTACATGATTTAGATGGTAACATTGCAGAATATTCTGTCTTTCATAAAGAATATTTTTATTTTTTTTCATTAAAAAATGCCTTATAAAAGCTGGATATTATCTACCATTACTGGAGGGCTCTGCTGATGTCAGTGGGTATCAGTATTCACAGCTTGATTAACAGACTACAGTCCTACAGTTCAGGCTAGACCTGCAGTGATTGTTTCAGTCAGTTCTGAGAGACAACAACTCCTCTTACCTGATCACCTTTCCCAAGGGCCCTTCATGGCCTTTCCAAATTTCACTGCTAATGCTGACTGCAGCATTAACACAGCACAATGGAAACAGGACAACCAAAGGGGAGTTTTTACTCTTCAGATTTTTTTAATTTTGCCTTGTTTCCACCTGAGGGAGCTTTGGGTGTTTCAGCTTTGTTTGCAGCTTCAGCAGGTTCCTTTTTTAGCCTTCGCTGGCTGGAACGCACCAGGTCTTCACGTCCCAGTTCAATCATCTTTGCTTCCCATAATTTCATTTCATTCTCATACCGAACTTTATCATCTTGAGCAAGCTGTAAGTATGGCTGAAAGAAAATAAGGCATCAAGAAGTTACAGAAGGGGCTTTTTCTGGAAAATTGCCATGACACGAAGGTAACTTAGAACAACACCTGTGCAGTGAACAGCCCAGGCATTTGCTTTTGCCCTCAGCTAACTGGAAAAATCAAACTTGCAGAAAAATACAAAGCTTTAGCACTAAACTACAGTCAACAGCTGGTCATTCCCAAAAAGGAAATGTATTCAATACTGCTAGTAACAGTTCAGGCTTTATTTGAGCACTAGTTGGAGACAGTGAGAGTACATGAGGCACAGGAATAGATATATTAGAATTATTTATTTTTCTAGATCAAGAACCGAAGTGTCCTAAGTACACATTAAAAAACACCTGGAAGAAGGGCATTCAGGAGGAAGGACAGTAGGGTACAGAATACCTGAACATGTCAAGGTTTAATTTAAATTTCAGTACAGCACCCCATCACTTTTGCTTTGCTCATCTACATGTTCATAGTTCAATACACTTGAGAAAGTTGGCAGACAATTATCCCCCAGATAACCAAAGTTCATTAATTACCCTGTGCACATCACCTGTTGATTTCTGTTACTTTCCCTTTTAAGAAGTCTTTCCATGAGCAGCAAACTCTTATGCTGGTGTTTAAAGACATTATGGGTTGTTAGAAAAAAATCAAATTGTTGCATATTATTCCACCTTCTTCTCTAGATGTTGCTTAGGCTCCACTTTAAGGCACATCAAACTTCCATCCTATCCCACTGACTCACATTTTAACAACACTATGAATTAAATGGTCACTACTGGAATAAAGGTTATGAGATTCTTTTTCATACATACCTGCTTTTGGGAAGGAGACAGTTTCTGCCATGTATCAAATAGTTTCTTCATCTTTGCCTAGGGGACAGAGAACATGCAATCCATGAGAGTGACTTTAGGAGCAGACTGATTTCAGAGGGTACAGATGAATACTGCATGAGTGAAAGTCAAGCATAAACCAATGCAAAAAAAGCACAAAGTCACTAAAGCTTGCTTCCCCTTATTTACCACCACAACTCTTTGAAAAATGGAATTTCTACATCAAAACTAAGGGAAGGATAATTCTGTCCTTACAAAGGGAACAGGTAGTCTGTAACACTAAAGTGCAAAAAATAGCACAGATGTTTTAGGTCTGTATACCCACACAGCACTTCAGCATGCATAGCCAGAGCACCACAGCTTAAAAAAAAGAACCTAAGCAATGCAGCATCCAGATAGTGAACTACTGAACAGCATCCTTGAAAATGACAGAATCTATACCAGATTTTTCTGAATATATTAGATGTGGATGTATTATAGACAAAGAATCTTTCCTGGCTTACCACAGGTGACATTCCCTCACTTTCTTGATAATTTTCTGACAGGAAAATGTTAAAGCCGGTACGAGCTCTTTTAGGTTTTCCAAGCAGATTCAATTCCTTTAAAAACAACAAGAAAAGTTATTCCATCTGCCAAGCATGCATTTGCTCCAAAACTAAACACAGCATTGATCTTTATATTTTATGCAAAAATCAAACACATATTCTTTCTTTGGTGTTTTCTTGTGTAAACTGCACTGTATGTCAAGATGCTTTTAGTGCTTTTCAAGACTAATGTTAAACTACAAAAAGCTAACTTGTTGAAAAAGCATTTAAAACTGATTCTTACTTCAGCTAAGTCTTGCAGAAACCAAAGAGTGCTACTGAATTCAACTCTGTAAGAAAGTAATGATGACACATTTTCCATTATTCTTCAATTTCTGGTGTGAAATACTGCCTGTGTGCAGAGCAGAGGGCAGACACTCATCTGTGGGAGGTGAGAAGGTGGAAGAGAACTGTGTTTCTGCTGTCAGAATGCTCTGCCTACAGGGATGATGGCTAGAGAATCAAAGTACACTTGCTGTTTTCTCCAGTCCTGACATCCCACTGGAGCCCAGGTGCTGTAAATTAACATCTGCTTAGGTATTAGATATGCCAACTGAATTCCTTGTGGTGCCATCCTCTAAAAAAGGATCAGCAGAATCATTAAGATTAAAAACTCTCTCTAAGTAGGGGTCTTTTAAACCAAATTTGTTTTGCTTTTACCAATTAGGGCAATGTCAGAGTTTAATTCACAGAAAGAAATCAGCAATATGTAACCCCTTTGATTTTTTTCCAGACAAACCATAATACGTGTACTCTTACAGATGTTTCTGTCTGGAAGGATTTATACATAAACCAGCCAAAAAGGAATAGGGAAGATGGTCCTTATGAAAAGGACACAAACAGATGTCACAGCAGCAGAGCCCAAAAAAAGAAGGAAAAAAGGCTACTTCAAACAGCTGCCACCTTGTAGGGCCTAACGAGGTAACAGCACAAGGTCTTTGTAAAAAGCCACTTCTGGATGTCTTCCCAGCCAAAGAAAGTGCTGCTGGTCCAAATGCCTTTTAGTGCCTATCCTGTCTCTGGTAGCTCTAGAAATAGGGAGAAAAAAAAGCACAGAGAAGCTACCTCTAAGCACAAAGATCCATGCTAATTCTGTGCTCTTCAAGCATGGGAAAGCCACTAAAATAGCTGCTTACACCAGCTGTTTCAGTCCATGGCATTTTGGGGGCTTGTGTTTGTTGTGTATTCTATTCTGAGCTGTTTTTGTATTTCTAAAACGTGCTTCAACCCTGCTTTGTACACTAGATAAACAGACTGCAGGTTCCTTGAAAGAAAAGAAACTTGAACTTCAGAGTACTTACTCGTTTTGCCCTGATTGATCTTCTTTTTGCCCGTTGTTTTCTCCTTTCCTCTTTCAAAGCTGCAGCCTGGGCTGGGGTCAGTTTAGCTTTATAAGCAGCCATCTGCTCTCCGTATCTTTTCCAGTCTGTCTTTTTTGCTTCCTCATAAACCTACAGCACAAACCAGCACCAGTCTTAAGTTTAAGCAAGATGCTTTCAGTCAGAAGCACTTGACCATTAGACAAGCTAGCACTTCTAACCTATGGGCAGGAAAATCACAGACTGAAAAACCTACACCAGAACATCAGATTTTCATGTTTGATTCCCTGTTCTACATTTCAGAGACACGAAGGGAAAGGTACACAGAGAAAAATCCAGAAGGGATATGAGAGCACCTCAATCTAGTGAACAAAGATATTTCCTTTAGAAAACGGAATTTAGTTCCTAACTGCCTCCAACTGCTAACTGCAGTCAAGGAAGAACAATCATTACTTTGCAATAAACGGCATTTAATTTCAGCAATGATCAGCGAGTTCTAGAGTTGCTTTACATTATCCCTTGAAACTGCCACTCAGAGAAACTTCACTATGTGAGACTTAATTTGATAACTCTTAAAGAAATTTGCATGAAGCAAAAGAAGTCGGTCCCTTCATGAAAATTAACTGAGATTTCACCTACCTTATGCACAAGAACAGAACAACTTTACAAAACTTGTATTGTACATGTAATGCAATATTGCCATTCAAAAAGGAACAAGAATTGGTTTGCAGCCCCACAGCCCCATGGAGCGAGAGCTGTGTCATTTCTCTGGCAACAGATTAAAATTATTAAAGCCAAGGTCCTGTACAAGTGCAAGCAGCAAAGTATCTTCCTGTACTGGGTTTGCTCTTGGCCATCAGCCATGGTAGTGGCACCTCAGGGGTAACAGAGTTAAGAAAGCAAAAAAGAAAACTGCACAACTTCAGCCAGAGAAAGGCGGGAGATCACGTCAGAAGAATGTTTCTGCTGATCCTAAGGTCAGGGAAGGAGAGGCAGGAGATGCTCCAAGCACCAGAGCTGAGGTTGCCCTTCAGCCTGGGGTGCAGCCCAAGGTGAGGCAGCTGTGCCCCTGCAGCCCTTGGGGGAGCAGAGATCCTCCTGCAGCCCATGGAGGGGACAACACCAGAGCAGAGGGATGCCCAAAGGGGGCTGTGACCCTCTGGGGGTCACAACAGAGCAGCCTGTTCCTGAAGGCAGCAGCCCATGGAAAGACATGCTGTGGCAGTTCCTGAAGAGCTGCAGCCCAAGGGAACAACTGACACTGTGAGCAGTTCATTGTCCCCTGGGGGAGGGACCCCAAACTCTCCCACTGAACAGGAAGGAGCAGCTGAGGTCAGTCCCACACACGATGGCTGATCTCAGCCCCCCTTCCCTGTGCTCCTGCACTGCTGTCAGGAGGAAGCAGAGAAATTGGGAATGATGTTGAGCCTGGGAAGAGGGGACAGTAGGGGGAAAGGGATCTTAGGATGTGAGTTTTTATTTCTCATTATCCTGCTCTGATTTGATTGGTAACAAACAGTGAAATCTGTTCTGCTCTGACAGTAACTGGTAAGAGGCCTCTCCCTGCTTTATTCCAACCCACAAATGTTTTGCTGTATTTTCTCTCCCCTGCCCAGCTGGGAGTGGCTTTGGTGGGCACCTGGCATTCAGCCAGGGTCACCCCACCACACTTCCCCTGAGTTATTCAAAGCTCCCAATTCTCCCAGCTGTTTTGATGTCTGAACCTTTGTACACACGTGCTTTTTCAAGCCCTTTAAAAACCAACCAACCAAAAAAACCCACAAAACCCCACAAACCAAATAAAACCCCACCACCTGTAGAGTTCAAAGTAGTCAGGGAAAGGATACAACCTTACCTGCTTCTGTGATGCTGGTAACTCCTTCCACGCTCCTGCTAATTTTTTAACCAGTTCCGGGTTGCTCATTCCTGTACATTAAAATGAGAAAGCCCAGAAATTAAGATCAGCATTGTATCTTTAGTAAGCTTCTTCCTTTTTTTTCCCAAGGAAAGCTGTCACAGGTATCATCTTCCTGTACAAATGCATTTTCCTCCTTTCATAAAATGAACTCACTGTGGCAGTTAAAGAGGACTGCAGTTCTATACAATGCAAGATGGTTTGAATTTGGAGGTAGGAGCATGGAAGAAATCAAAAGTAAAATTTCCAGTTCCAAGTTTTTTAGCAAAAAGAGTCTGCTGGATTTTTCATTCAAGTATAATGTGACTTTATCCCCTTGATATAAGACATATGCTTTGATTTCATTGTCCTTTACTTACAATATTATTCAAATGAAGATAAAAAAGAAATTTCCTTCTCAAACAAACAAAATTAGTGACTTTAGTCTACTTTGGTTTTTGTTTGTCTTTCTTTGCCTCTGGCTCTTGCACTAGGGTGATCTGATGAGGCTTCCAGCCAGACTTGAATTTGTGAAGGGGAAAAGAATAATTAAAAACCAACCAACCACAAAAAAGCCCCAAGCAAACAAACCCCAAACAAACTCAAATGTGGTGTAAAGAGGATATATGATTTTCTTTTCTTGAAAATTCCTTTCCAGGCTTTCCCTCTACTTCACAATAAAAGAAAAAAACAGATGAGCTTCTTCTCCCCACCTCAGATGTAAAGCTCAGCCACCTCAATGGTGGAAAAGCATAACTAAGCTGTTCTCAGTGACCTGACTTTCAGAATTCTGAAAAAACAAGGTAATTGGAAGGGTTTAGTGCAAGTAGATCGACCTTAAAGCCTTTGAAAATGTGATGCTTTGCCCACTGATAAAAGATAATAAATTATTGGGTTATTTTTGATCACTACCTCTCTCAGAAGAAGAAAACCCCAAATTCTCAATTTGTACGTAAGATCCAGTATGTTTATTTGCAGATTATTCAAATTTTGGAAACATGGAAAAGACTGGTGTAGTATGTAGCTACAAAATACTCTGATAGTTCAGTTACCAACCCATGAGAGTGTGGAACTCTTGAACTGGTGAGCTAAACAGGGCATCAAATGGTTTTCCCTACTTAAATCCTCCTCAGGATTTGCCCAATATGACCGTGGTTCTTTAAACATTTTAACCTTCAGCAGTATTTCAAAACTACCAGACCTTTCTATTCTGCAGCTCTCTGGCAAGAGTCACTGCATTGTCTGTAAGTTAAGTTTTTGATGGTAAATCAAACATATTCACAGAAAACCATTTTTCTCTAACTACACTTACTTTCTCCTCCCACACACAGTGATGTAATCGAGTACCTGCAATGTCTCAATCGCTAATCCTCAAAATAAAACAAACAGCTCATAACAGCAGCAAAAATGTACCTCAAACACATAAGAGTCCAAAAATAACAGAGGATCACAAATCATTGTTAACACGTGTTGCCCAGGTGAGACATTTCATCGAGCATTTTTAAAGTCACACACACTTTTATGTTCGCTTTTATGACTTATGAAGCACGGCAGAGCAGGCAGGCACGTGCAGGCGGCGAGCATGGCCACGCTGGATCCCGCTGGGGAACGGTGCAGATAAACAGAGGGGAACAGACGGGCTGGGGCTCTGCCATCGCCGCTTTCCAACCTTCCCAAGCTCGGTTTTACCAAGGGACGGACGGGCTGGGGCTCTGCCATCGCCGCTTTCCAACCTTCCCAAGCTCGGTTTTACCAAGGGACGGACGGGCTGGGGCTCTGCCATCGCCGCTTTCCATCCTTCCCCCAGCTCGGTTTTACCAAGGGTTTGTTCCAGCTCACCGCACTCGGGGGGCGCAGGCCACGGCCCCGCTCTGAAGGTCGGTGGTATCGCAGCCCCGGCTCCCAACAGCGTCCCCGCGTCCCCTCAAAACTGTTTGGGTTTTTGGTTTTTTTTTTTTTTTCCCTCGTACCTGGGTTTTTTTCCCTAAAAGCCGGCCGGTTGTCCATCAGGAAACGCAGATAGGCGGTCAGGGGCCGCTTCGGGCGCTGATCCGAGCTGATCCCCCGAGACATGCACCGCTCGGCCGCGGCCCCGGCCCCGCACAGGGCGGCACCGCCCAGCAGAGAGCCCGCGCCCCGCTCTCGCAGCGCCGCCGCTCCCATCCCGCAGCGGAGGAGCCG